>OX463243.1:87996415-88363915 GCA_949820135.1 Sylvilagus floridanus
CAATGTTCTTAAGCCTTCGCCTGGCTTTCGGCGCTCTGCGCAGGTGCTGCTCCCTCTGGGAAACCATCTGTGCCCACCCCTGCCACCTCCAGTTTGGTGGGGGCCACGCCCTGCTCTCCCGCAGCCCCCGAGCCCTCTCTTTATCAGGCCCACAGCACACAGGGTCCTGGCCACGCTCTCTCTACCCCTCTGCACCAGGGACACCCGTGTCCAAGGAGTAGCTTTCCTTCTGATGACGTCACCCTCCAGACAGCTTCTCAGATGGGAGAGGCCAGTTTGCAGAAGAGGGAAGCTTCATTTCTGTTTTATATTTGAAGACTTAGATTTTTTAATTATAGTTTTAAGCTTAGAAAGGTCACAGGGCGCATCCAAAATAAAATGCCATTCTGTACAGTCATCCTAGCCAAGTGACACTGGAAGAAAGAAGACACAGACCAGATTCTGGGGTGCGTTCCGACAGATCCGTTTGTTTTTAAACCTGGGACTCAGCCTCTCTCCAGAGACCACTGAGAGCCTGCTTGAGGAGGAAACCAACCTGGAGGAAACACAATCAAGAGATTTCTGACCACAGCATTGGAACACCTGGACTGTACAGTTACAAGAGCCAATACGCTTTCTGCCAAGGTAACTGGGGTATGGTTTTTGTCACGTGAACTGAAGAAGGGGTCCCAACCAACCTGCTCTCCCAGCTGGGGGTGGGGCTTGGCTCTGGCACACCTGATGTCAGAGCCCTGGAGGGACCATGAGGGGTTGTAGCCCACATTTGTCCCCCCTGCCAGCTCGCATCGTGATCCCACCGGGGCTGGACGGCCACTTCCCTGTCCCCAGAGATGTCTAGGGGTCAGAACAACTCTTCATTCCTGCAGAAACACCGGAACTTTTCAAACCGCAAAGGTTTATAAAGACATTGTCATTAATGGAATATCATTGAGAGCAGGAATTGCAAACTTAAAGTAGATATTTTAAGCTTTGTGGGCTATACAGTTTTGTGGGCAACTGGTCAACTGACAGGTAAATGCCTGAGCCTGTGTGGTAATAAACTTATCTCAGAGACAATCAAATGTGAATTTCAGACCATTTTGTGTCACAAACTAGCATTTTTTAAAAAAAGATTTATTTATTTGAAAGGCAGAGTTGAGAGACAGAGAGAGAGAGAGAAAGAAAATCTTCCATCCACTGGTTCACTCCTCAAATGGCGTCAACTGCCAGGGCTCTATCCAGGTTTCCCATGTGGGTGCAGAAGCCCAAGCACTTGGGCCATATTCGGTTGCTTTCCTAGGCACATTAGCAGAGAACTGGATCAGAAGCGGAGCAGCTGGGACTCAAACTGATGCTCACCTGAGATACTGGCATGGTAGGCAGCAGCTTAGCCCACTGCATAACACAGGCTCCACAAAATAGCATTTCTCATTTGCTTTTTTCCATGAACCATTTAAAAATGTAAAAACCATGGTTAGTTTGCTTGTGGGTTATACAAAAAGAGGTAGCATGGCCAGTGTGCTGAAGAACATACATGGGATTAAATGTTTGCCCACCTGGGTTCTCCCTATAGATCTCATTAACGATATGATTCTGGCCAAGTCATTTTGTTTTGTCTCCCTAGCTTCCAGTTCTTCTATCTGGACAAAGAGGAGGCTTATTCTTTTTTTTTTTTTTTTTTTTTTTGATGGTGTCTCAGGTTCTTTGGCTCTAATACCAGGATTTTTTTTTTTTTTAAAGATTTATTTATTTGAGAGACAGAGAAATCTTCCATCTGCTGGTTCACTCCCCAAATGGCTGCAATGACTGGAGCTGGGGCTGCTGATAGGAAGAGCCAGGAGCTTCTTCCGGGTCTCCCACGTGGGTTCAGGGGCCCAAGCACTTGGGCCATCTTCCACTACTTTCCCAGGCCATCCCCAGGGAACTGGATCAGAAGTGGCGCAGCTGGGATCAAACTGGTGCCCATGTGAAATGCCGGCGTGGCAGGTGGAGGCTTAACCTACGATGCCACAGTGTGGGCCACTAATACCAGGATTCTGATATTTCATTTAGCAAACACTTAGTGAGCATGTATGAGATGCCAGACATTGTTTTAAGTGTTGGAGATACAGCACTGAGATTTCCTTCTTAAATGGAACTTAAAGAGATGAAATGAATTCACATAGAATGTTGAGTAGTGGTAAGTGCTATTGACAAAATGAAGAAAAGCAAGGGGTTGGAGAACAGCAGTGCTGTGATATCCAACGGGAGGCCAGGCAAGGCCTTTTCATCATTAACCATTTGAGCAGAGCCATGAATCAAGTAAGGAGGGGGCAGTGAGCACTGAGGTGCCAGCAGGGTAAGGCACTGCCTCAGGTGCCTGCATCCCGAAGCAGAGTGCCAGTTCCAGGTCTGGCTACTCCTTACTTCCAGTCCAGCTTCCTGTTAATGTGCCTGGGAGGCAGTGGAGGATGGCTCCAGCACTTGTGTGAGACACTGAGATTAAAGAGTTTCTGGCTTCAGCCTGACCTAGGCCTGGCTATTGCAGGTATTTGGCGAGTAAACTGGCAGATGGATGCTCTATCACTCTGCTTTTCAATAAAAAAGAAAGAAAGAAAGAAAGAAAGAAAGAAAGAAAGAAAGAAAGAAAGAAAGAAAGAAAGAAAGAAAGAAAGAAAGAAAGAAAGAAAGAAAGAAAGAAAGAAAGAAAGAAAGAAAGAAAGAAAGAAAGAAAGGAGAGAGTGTGAGCTTTGTAGGAGGAGAGCCCATGAACAGGCCTTGGGTGGGGGAAGGTCAGGGTAGATGGAGCACAGTAAGCAAAGGGAAAACGGCAGGCTATAGGGTCCACAGGCAATCTAAGAACTTTTAAGTCTCTGGATTTTATTGTAAGTGTGACAGAAAGCCACTGAGAGAATATTTTAAAAGAATTTAAAAAGGATCACTTCGGAGGGGCCAGTGTAGTGGCTCAGTGGGTTAAGCCATCGCCTGCAACGCCAGCATCCCAGAAGGGCACGAGTCCCAGCTGCTCCACTTCCAATGCAGCCCCTGGTCAACGCACCTGGGAGAGGAGCAAAAGATGGGCCAAGTGCTTTGGCCCCTGCACCCATCTGGCAGACCCCGATGAAGCTCCTGGTTTGAGCCTGGCCCAGCTCTAGCTGATGTGGAGCGAAGCAGTGGGTGGCAGATCTCTCTGTAACTCTGCCTTTCAAATACAATCATTTTTTTTTTTTAAAGGATCACTTTGGCTAATGGGTAGAAAACTGAGTAGTGGAGGCAGGGAGACAGCTCTTCAGCGGGGTACTGCAAGGGTCCAGGCAAGAGATGATGGCAGTAGCGCTGGAGGTGGAGAGAAGTGGTTGGATGTAAGATGCCTTTGAAATCATAGGACTTGAAGGACCATACAGGAGGAGGAACAAAGAGAAATCAAGGATAAGTATGTTGGTATCAAGTCATATTTTTAGGGACATCATGGTTACACATAGGAAATGTTTAATATTTATCAAGCAAGAATATAATTCCCACATTTATTTGGGAATGTATTGTGCATTTTTTTTTTTTTACTACTTCTTTAAAAGATTTTATTTGAGAGATAGTCACAGACAGAGGAGAGAAAGAAAGGTCTTCCATCTGCTGGTTCACTCCCCAAATGGCTTCAACGGCCGGAGCTGAGCAGATCCGAAGCCAGAGACCCGGAGCTTCTTCCGCGTCTCCCACATGGGTGCAGGGGCCCATACATTTGGGCCATCTTCTGCTCTCCCAGGCCATAGCAGAGAGCTGGATCAGAAGAGGAGCAGCTGGACTTGAACTGGCACCCAGATGGGATTCGGCGCCTCAGTGGAGGCTCAGCCCACTGCACCACAGCGCTGGCCCCACGTGTTTATTTTTGACATGCTTTGAGAACCTTTGCTGTGATCCTCTTCCCAGACACTAAGTTGCCAATTCCGGAAAATCTACTGGTTAAGGATGCATGTGGCATTTGATGCAACAGCCACGAGTAAGACAGTTCATTCCTAGTTCCTCAATTCGATACTCTTGAATAAAACTGTGACATATTAGCAAAACAGTTAAACAAAGAATTCTACTCAGCATACAGATAATCTAGCAGGGCTGACCAGGTTACCACTTGTATCTGGCAAACCTTTCATCCTCTTGGCAATTTGTGATCTACTTATTCTTTTGCAACCCCGGCTTCCAGAGACTGAACACCATGTGATAGTCTCAGGTACTTCCACGACTACTCCTTTTCAAGCAGCTCCCTTTGGAGCTGGAACAGCTGGTCTCTCTCTCTTCTCTAGCAACAGGAGGGCAGGCACATGGGGGGAGAGCTGCCAGAGGCCGACCCTCCAGCTGCAGCCCTGTGCAGATGGCCCTTGGGAGCTGGGCCCCACCTGGACACACTGGCCCGAGCCCTTCAAGATCAAAGCCTTCCACAGAGGTGCAGTCTTTACTCCAGAAAAGGACGAGAGAAGAGAGAACCACAGACGTGTCTTGCATTTATTCACACAGAGGGATAAGAATCGGTACAAATAATAAACATTGCTTTAAATACAAATAAATACCTCTGGTTTCTAAAGGAAAAACTCTATATAATTCTAAGGTAAGTATTCTCTAAGTTCCTATTAAAAATAGAAGACTATTTTGCATTAAGTTCTACTCCACTACAACCCTTTGAGGACTTAAGGATAAAATGGTGAGTTCCGTACTCCAAGGAGTCACCAGGAAAATGGGAGGTAGTACTCCTACCTCCCTGAACCATCCTCCAAAAGGAAGGAGATACTTGCATCGTAGATAAACAGTTAATAAATGCAGAAAGTATTTTATATCTAAAGATATCTAAAAAGATTGACCTTGGGAAAAGTGGTAAGAATTTCTCTATACCAGTTCGGTGAATTCTGAAACCTCGCGATGCTTAAGTTCCTCTAACGAAAGTTTCTTCATGCAGGGAATCAGAGTGATGAACAGTCTGTGATCACTGAATGGTTCCCGGAGTAACAGAGGGGATTCCCTGGTAAAGGAGCAATGGTCCTGGCCAAAGTTTGCTAAACCCGGCACCAAAAAGACTACAACTGTGCTCAAGAAACCATGCCCAAATCTGCTGACTTAATTCTCTCCATATACTGCTGTATGTAGGATGTTCAAAGTGGCAAAAATATCGAGGGGAAAGTATGTCCTATGAACGAGGGCTCATTCTCATTACAATCCTGGTGCCAGAGTGGCTGCTCCACCGACTTCCAGGGCTCAGTGCATGGCCTTCCTCATCCTACACAGACAGGGTCATTTGCCCTCTTCTACTCGGACCCTTACACAATTACTAGAAAATAATATATTTGATAGTGACCTATAGCAATGTTTATGTTTTCAGAGGAATTTTGTTCTCCTATTTAGACTGACCATGATACAAATTCAAACACAACAGTCTCATGCTATAAAACAATCTCATGCAGGAGTGCACTTTTATAAATCCCACGTTGATAATACTTGGTATCAGAGAAGGCAGTATTATTTATATTTAAAAAATGATTACTACAGAATAAAAGTTAGATTTCTAAACAGAACTTCCACTGTGGTATAAAATGCTAAATTTGATTCTACAATTTTGTTGATGCAAACAATTTTAAGATATACACCATGTTTTCCTAATTGGGATTTTGAAACAACAAGCATAATTTTTAAACAGATCACTACAATGTTTGCTCAAAGAATCATCTCCCTTTTGCCAAGAACGTTCTCTTTTTTTAGTCCAATTGGAGGGATTTTCATAGTAAATTCTGCAACAACAGTTCAGAACATGATTTAAAATCTACCATTTCCCACCATTTCTTACTTTTTCTTTATGTTATGAAGACATGAGAGCACAGAAAAATGCTCGTTTTTTTTTTTTTTTTTGATGGACATTAATAAATTTAGTTTCCTGGTTTGAATAATATTTTGTGTGCTTGCCTTTTTCTCTGGCACACTATATAAGGTTTCTGGAGTCACAAATCCAAACAGATCAGCCAACTAGAGCATCCCAGTGTTCAAATCACAAGTTTTGGAGACAATCCTATTTATTCTGGATGATGCTCAATTCCACACATACTTCAAGGACGACACATCCATAAGAACATCCAAAAACGTTATGCTACCAAACTAACATGTGACTGTGCTCTGTCAGACAGCACCAGTTACATCTACAAGGTACAAAGGCAGAGGACTTCAGGTGTAGAGACCAATTTGCTTTTGCCGCCATGGTAATTCACAATCATCATCTTCGAGATTTCCAGGCTGTTCTAGAATAAGGAGTAGTCCTTTTTTTATCTGGTGGTTTAAAGTAGGAATAGACAGGCGCTGCTGGGTACTCTGCATCGGGATTTTCTGCCATCATTTTCAGCTTTGCTTCAATGGCTTTTATCTTTGCAGTGACACTGGAAAAAGGGCAACAGAGGATCAGAGAGGAGCCAGGTACATTCAGAAAATGTCTGTGCGTTTCATCTTCTTCCTCTTACCCGCATCAGAATGGCAACAAGATATTAAATAACGAACATTTAAACATTTGATTTAGAAGACTAAAAATAAATAATAAATAAATAATCAGAGCTCTCATTTTAAGAGAGAGATCCAAGTCTGAACCATCTACTATTTTAATCTAAGTCCAGATACTGCCGGGAGTACTTCCTGTGTCTTTACATCTAATCTTCAGACAGACACCCTTCAGCACCTTAGTGTTTCACAGAAAGCACTCAAAAGTAATTCTTGGGGCCGGCACTGTGGCCTACTGGGTAAAGCTGCTGCCTGCACTGCCAGCATCCCATATGGGCATTGGTTCAAGTCCCGGCTGCTCCATTTCCGATCCAGGTTTCTGCTATGGCCTGGGAAAGCAGTAGGAGATGGTCCTGGTTCTTAGGTCCCTGCACCAATGTGGGAGACCTGGAAGAAACTCCTGGCTCCTGGCATCAGATCAGCCAGCTCCGGCCATGGCGGCCATTTGGGGAGTGAACTAGTGGATGGGAAACTTCTCTTTCTCTCTCTCTGCTTCTGCTTCTCTGTAACTCTGCCTTTCAGATAAATAAATAAATCTTAAAAAAAAATTCTTGTTCGATTCAAAATGACACTAGTAAGCAGGTTATAGTCCTTATTTGGCAGATGAACAAACGAAAGCACAGCAAGATGAACTTGCTCAGTGTTGAACAGCTGGTAAACGACAGAGCTGAGAGCTGGATGCAACTGCCTCTACAGCCCATGCTGCTCACCGGTGCACCAGAACACCTTCTCAGTCACTGAGTAACAGACAACATGCTGGCAACCCTCCAGCTCTTTTTACAGAGGGATGTGTGGAATCACAATGAACCGGGACACTGTGCCCAGCGTTTTACTTACAATGTTTCTAAGCCTTGCAAAATCCGCACAAGAACTGGTATCCTCATTTTACAGCAGAGACAATGATATGCCCAAGATTCTTTCAGGAAACCAACGGCAGAGCTGAGCCTCTGCCCCCGTTTGCCTACTGCAAAGCCCTTACTGTCTCCTCTCCATCAGGGTGGGAGCCGACCAGCTCTGTCTCACAGCAAGAGGGAAAAGTTGTGAGGGGTTTGCTTCTGATCAAGGCCACTGCTTTCACCATACCAGAACACAAAGAACCCAGGCAGTATTTTTTGGCATCGGGATCCTATTATTTTGTAACCTTGATGCCGTGGATGGTCTACAGTCAGTGAGGAAAAGTTGAAAGAGTGTACACAGTCTTTCAGAGATCCCTGGAAGGTATGCATCTGCTACACACATCCATAAATTTACATGGGCAAGAGTAAAAAAACCAAGTCACAATAAAAACAATACAGAGGTATTAGTGAGGTAGATTCTGGGACCTCTTTCATTAACGGAACAGCCAATCATTTATTCTGTGTGCGTCACAGGGAGACAACTGTCTCTAATTAAAAATAGAAGTTGATAAAAAAGATATATGCTGACATTCTCTAAACTGAAAAATAGATGGAAAACATTAGGCTATCTGGTAAACAACTGGCAAATACTGATCCTAAGAAACTGAACATGTGTTCACTGTAATGTGAAGGCCACTGTGCATAAATACGGTCATCCTTTCCCATCAGGAATTGATTTAGGGAAACCTCCATAGAGACCAGTCTGTGACCAAAAAAAATTAAGAAATACCATGACATGAAACTTAAGCATAAGATTAATTTCAATTTATCACTTGTGAAAGTTTTTCAGGGCTACCTCTCTGCCACAGTTTAATGAGGTGCTGGGAAGTCTCTTTGGCTGGTGCAGATAACATACAAGGAAGGTATTTTCTTCTTCACCTGGCCTTCTGTCCACGTGGGCATCACTTTCCTGGCTCGAATGTGACTTCCGATCTTTCTCTATTGCTGATGCTCCCCCACCCCAGAACAGGCTTCAGGGTGGTAGGCCTATTTTTCAGCCTACAGCTTCTTCAAGTGGTAACTAAAAGGCTGAATTTTGAAGCCTAACTTTGAATTCTGACTCTGCTATTTGCTCCTGCATCATCTCAGCTACGTTATTTCACCTCGCTAAACTGCAGCTTCCTCCTATGTAAAATGATTTTCAAGGATAGTTAAATGACACATTGTATGCAAAGTGCTTACTACAGTGCTTGCTTCATAGTAAGCTCAATAAATCCTTGCTATTGTTACTGTTATTGTTAACATTTCTCCCTAGGCTACAATCTAAGAATAAATAAATAAATTAAAAATCAACTTCTGCTCAACCATCCCACATAGCTTCACCCTTTTCTATCCAACCCTTAGTTCTCCTGTTTTGAATTAACTCCAAAGAAGTAACTGACAATTCATAGAAACTAGAACCAAAACTATTATAGTTCCTGCAATGGTGCATAGAATTAAATGTCTGCAGACTAAATTTTGTATAAGGGAACTTATGACTGGGGAGGAATTAATGTATACAAATGCCAAAGGGACCCAAGGCCTTATTAAAATGCTTGTTTTTAGAGAAAGGACTGTGTCTGCCAAGAATGAAGCTCAATGTGTGGCAGCTAAATCTTCCCTTTGTGAGTGAACGAATCTCCAAGTGGGAATACATAATCTGAGGGGGCAGCTGGAAGCAGAGGGAACGTATACATTCTGGAGGTTAACTGAACATCTCTCAACAAGTCACGTTGGTAGGATCTATGCTACACCTAGTCTGAAGATCTGCGGCAGTATGAATGAAGGTGTGGAATGAGAAGCAGCTTCAGTGCGTGAACACTGTGCCTGACAGTAGCACATTGTCTTACCTTAGGTGAGACTGAGTGGGCTCAGTGCTTGAGGATGGCTCAAGACTAATTGGAAGGATCTTATCATTCTTGTTATGATCGTATCTCTGAAAGGGAGAAAAACAGAAATTACTGCATCTCCAGAAACCAGCCTTTTATTGTAGTGCACGGATTCAGAAACTCCAACCCACCAGTACATCATCAGCTTGTTTTCAGGAAACTCTAGGACTGCTTTAGGCCTAGAATTAATGCAAAAATCCCCATGGTTCTGGCCAAAAGCTGTAAGTAAGTTTAGAAGTTGAGAAGTTTCCATCTAACCATTAGTCCACCTTATTTGGCAGGGAAAGAATTTCAACTTTTGGATTCAGACAGTACACAGCAAGGGCCCCCTTGAACATCCTTATTTTATCTTCTGCCTCTTACACAATTTATTTTGATTCAAAGTACTTTAAAATCCTGCTAGATTTTGCGAAGTACCAGTGTAACAGTCAACTCTTAAGAGGCCTGAGTGGAGAAGACAGGTAGTAAGGACTTGTAATTGCTGATACAGGAAACATTCTAAAGGAAAGGATTGGTTTAATTTGAAGTTAGAAAATTACCTACTTCTTATATAAATATAATATTAAAAAGAAATCAGAAACCTGTGGTCAAAAGGATTTATAGGAGAAGAGAAGCACAAGGCATGGACCTCTTCAAATGAAAGGCAGGAATGAAGGATGGTTTCTCTCTTGTACCTTTTCAATGAGATGCAGAATGAGAAAATGACAGCCAGTTTAGCAGATGAGACTTGATTTTCTCTTGAGTAAAAAAAAAAAAAAAAGCATTTGGTAATTCTCCTTGTTGTTTCTAATTTTATGGCAGTATGTCCTGGAAACTGAGAAGGCTCTGTGATTACCTGAACGACTCACAGGAACCCAAAGTGTCTGATCTTTGTTTTTTACGTTGGGAAGGGGTAGAACATTTTTGATCAAAAACCACACTCATACAGCTGAAGACTGAAGCTCCACCTCTCTCAAAAATCTTTTTGGCAGACAGGCCTGTCAAGATCCCATTGCAGAAGCAGGAGCGTCAACTGCTGGTTCTGCTCTGGTGCACACCCCTCACTCCACCAGCTCTGTGCCAGCTGCAACAGAAGGCCATTCACTGCTAAATTTTTTAGAAAGCTGCAGTTTTTCTAGTGCATTCTCCTAAGAGACCAACTACAGGACGAACAGAGTAGTTTGCCACTTCTCAGGGCTTGCAGACTATAGAAACACCACAAAGTCTCACACACACACACACACACACACACACACACCCTAATAACTCTCATGTTATTAATAACATCTCTGGTGTAAGGATATGCCAGTGTTTTAAACACTCCTACAAACTACCCATTTCTCCAGCATTTAGAATAAAAAATTCAAACCCTCTATAAGGCTGAGAGGCTAGGAAGAGTCTAATAATGCCTAAAGCAACTAATTTTAAAAATAAGTACATTTTGCCTCCAAAGAACCACTCCCACCAAAAAAAGAAAGAAAGAAAGAAAGAAAGAAAGAAAGAAAGAAAGAAAGAAAGAAAGAAAGAAAAAAGAAGTCTGGGTATACACACCAGCCACACGGAAAAATCAATCAGAAACAGGATCTGTGGGCACGAGGAGAAAAACAACAACGGAACTTAATCCCTCCTGAGGTACTTTTTAAGACCAAAAAAAAAAAAAAAAAAAAAATTCTGGCAACACACATGGTAGATATGAGTAGAAGACCGAGTGAAGGGGCTGGGCTGCACTCGGGCCATGGACAAGTGTCTCTCGTAGATCCACTGGGGATGAGACCCGACCTCACCTCTGCAGCTTCTGAGACGTACCTTTACCTGCGCGTGTGCCCATCGCACCACCAGCTTCTTAGACAGAGCCAGCTTGCCATTGAGACACTGGATGGCTTGTTCTGCCTCCTGTCCAGGAAAGGGATGAAGGTTAGTCAGAAACACAAATACCTAACTAATTTTATTTGTTCTTACAGTGCTTACACTAGACTTGATGGCTGAGTTTCTACCAAAATTACTTTTGGAAAATAATTGGCAAAGGCAGAATAACAAAAAGGATCTGAGTTTTTTAAGTTCAGTCAGACAATGCTTTGAATCTTGGCTGTTGCTGGCAGCACGATGTCTGGTGTGTCACTGAATGTCTCTGGGCTTGTCACCTGTAAACATGGATTCTACTAAGAGTTCCTTGCCGTCGGCTGTAAACACTCAAGTGGTGCGAGCGAGGCATGCAGCATACAGTGAGCACCTGACAGATGTTAGCTAAGGGGACACCTCTTAGTAGGTGACTCCTTTCTGTTCACTTTTAACTGAGGGTAGCACCTCTTCTGTCAAGTAACTGTGCTCCCCGTGGTGAGCCTGAGGCTCCACCCTAGACTCAGGCTTACTCCCTGGATCCAAAGTGAGAAACACTAAGGCTTCAAGGGATAGGGGAGTGAAGGAAACCAGGCCGGAAAAAGCAGGAGTGAGTCAAAGGGACTGTGAGTAAGGTATTTGTGTGAGTCAAGCTGTGCACCTGGTTTTCAGAGCCAAAAGTTCTCTGGCCCTTTCCCCATCAAATATAGAAGCAACGAGGTTAAAAGGAATTCCTGAAGCTGGCTAATAGTCACTTTTAGGTCATTCCCACAATAGTCGCTTAAGGTCATTCCCAGGAAACACGGCTGTACTTTCCCATCCTAACAAATCTTCTCTGCTCCATTTATATCCAGGAGGCATTTATTTATTTTTTAAAGATTTATTTATTTACTTGAAAGTCAGAGTTACATAGAAAGAGAAGGAGAGGCAGAAAGAGTGAGAGAGGTCTTCCATCCGCTGGTTTACTCCCAAATTGGCCACAACAGCCGGAGCTGCGCCGATCCAAAGCCAGGAGCCTGGAGCTTCTTCCTGGTCTCCCACACAGGTACAGAGGCCCAAGGACTTGGACCATCTTCTACTGCTTTCCCAGGCCATAGCAGAGAGCTGGATCGGAAGTGGAGTAGCCGGATCTTGAACCAGTGCCCATATGGGATGCTGGCACCGCAGGCGGTGGCTTTACCCACTACGCCACAGCACCGACTCCTATCCATGAGGCATTTAGCCAAGCATCACCTGCATTTATTTAGTGGGAGTGATGAAGCCCTAAGGAACTGAAGAGGAACAGGAAGTCCCAGAGGGCAGGGACAGATGGTCAGAGACTGAGTGTAATACCAGTGGGCATTCCAGTCTGGTCTTACCAACCAGTGATTCTCTTGTTCCTCCACCACTAGGATATTCAACAAGTATTTATTAGGTACTCCCTCTGTGTCAGGCATTGGATGGTCACTGGCCATCCTTGCCCACACTGTAGCACACATGGAGTGACAGAAAACAGATGTTTTCTTCTTCTTCTAAGTTTCATTTGGTGAATGAGAACTTACATGGCACTCTTTAATTCTGAGCTATCAGCAATAATAAAGTGCCAGCAGGGTTAAGTATTTTAAAATATAATTTTCTATCTCTGTATGTTGCTTCAAAGTTCACATATTCAATGATAGTATTAAATACCACCTCAATTTTCATAATACCTTCCTCATCAATTCTCCCAACTTCCTATGAGGTAAGGAAAGTATATACTTTTAATTCCCATTTTTAGATGAAAATTGAGGGCCATCTTTTGGCCTTTCATTCTCTGGTTCACCCCCTCAAATGCCCGCAACAGCTGGGCTGGAGCCTGGAACTCCACTTAGGTCTCCCACGTGGTAGCAGGGGCCCAAGCACTCAGACCGTCTTCTGTTGCTTTCCCAGGTACTGCAGCAGGGAACTGGATCAGAAGTGGAGCAGCTAGGACTCTGAACCAGTGCTCTAATATGGGATGTTGGCACTGCATGCAATAGCTTAATTCACTGCACCACAATATCGGCCAGTAGCCTAGTCTTTTAAAGCCAACATCTATCCTCAACATGACCACTGGTTTTAGTTGCCCATATGAATCTTTATCACACTCTATCATTAAGGAAGAGAAAAGTACTTACAAATGTCAATCATACAGGGCATTTTTACTTGCCTCAAGAAAACTTGGACAACTAGTGTAGCAAAATATGACTTACTGCCTATCATATTTGCGAAAATTAGAGGAAATAAAAAAAGTGAAGTCAAATGACACTCTCATGCAGTTTTAGAATACACTGATATATCATTTCTTAGGGCAATGTGGCAGTCGTATTAAGAAAAAATATGCATGGCCTTTGATGACGCCATTCCATTTCCACAAATGTAGTAAACACACACCTAGTCAAAGCTACATGATATTCACTGAGTAACATTCACACCAGGGATTCCCTGAGAACCACTTAAATAGCTGACACTGGAGATCAGGTAAATAACTACTCGTATCTTCATATAATGAAAATCATACAATCATCAACAATGGTATTGATTAGCTTTTAACTGCAGTCTATGCCACAGGTTATACAAATTTCAGATACAGGTCACATTTTTTTGGTGAGTGTATGCCTGTTCACACACACACACACACACACACATCACATTATCATGCAGATTGTTATCTTGATGTTTGTGTGTGTGACTGTAAAGAAACAAAAAGAGATTAGAAGATATGTCACTAAATATTAAGTGGTTATTTCCTGGTACTGGGCTAAGTGATTTAAATTTTCTCTTTTGGCTATCCGTATTTTCATCATAAGCACACTAATACTTTTATAATATAAAAATCATCCATGTAAATTATTAATGAAATGAAAAATATTCTTACATATGACAAAGTTATAGAGAGTACTAGCATCACCTTTGCATTTAATAACATCCAAACTTGATTTTTTTATCAAGGCCTTTCTACCCCAAGGACTAAATTTCAGCACATGCATACACCACAGTTGAAGCTGAACGGTCTCCTCCTCTACATGTATTAAAATTTGTATGCATTTGTTCTGAGACATTGAGAAGAAGGGTGCATTTTTAAGAAATCAAAATAAAAGAGTTTGTGGGTGGCTTACCACAGATGGAATTTCTGTACCACAGGGCAAAACTACTCAAAGGAGGCTTTGTTGGCCAGCCACTAAAGAGACAAACAAAACAGAATAGGGGGCGGCGGGAAGGGGATGTCCATGGGCTCAATGTGGGTATTCCAAACCACTGGGTCAGAAAAGTAGATCAGTTGCCTTAGACCCTGAGCCTCAGGAGGATGGATTTTGGAAGCTGTTCACGAATTCATCTGTTTACTGAGTATCTCTTTCAGGACTCAGTGCAAGGCACACAGAGATGCATCAAACATGGCCCCTGCTTTCAAGGAATTGTTATTCCAGTAGTCAAGAGATGCACAGACAATGGTGACAGAGTTTGGGAGCTACTATGAAAGGGTGAGCAGCTCAATTACCTGCTTAGTTTCAAAGTTGACAAAACAGTACCCTCGAGGCTGTCCCTCCAAAGCACCCGACTTGTGGAAGAGGAAGTCAAACTGCTTCACCTTGCCAAACCTCTGCAGGAGCTTGAGGAGATGGTACCTGCAGGGGAAGAAGAGCTTGTGAGTATCCTCTGGCCTCGTTGCTGGGCACTCAGCCTGAAGAGTGAGATAAAAGCAGGAGACACTGTACCCCAGGGGCGAAATCTCTCACCCCTGCCCTCTGCCGTCCTTCAAACTGCTGTGTGAGTTTATTTGGCAAACAGAGTTGTTTGCCTCTATTTGGAATGGGAACTAGAATTGTCATGGCTATGTGTCTGTCCAACACAAAAATGCCAAACAAAAAAACCACACCTAACAAACAGCTGTCTGGCCCACAAGCACCATTTGTTTTTCTTTTGGAGAAAAGCTCAAAAATAGTGTCGATTTATTTATTTTTAATTTCTTGGCAATGACATAGCACTTGTGAATAACTATAACTCCCTCAAAAGCATACACCCACACTGAAAAGCCAAAGCATATCCTATCTCAAAAATAAACAAAGTAACAAACATATACATTCACACAAATCAACAACAGTTCTGGAAGACTTCCCTATTAGATTTCACAGTTAATCATTAGACCCAAATTGCATTTCTATGAAACTCTGCCAAAAACCAAACCATGGCTGGTGGCACTTCCGTAAGAGCATAACAGTTTCAATCCTTAACGTGCCTGAACATCAGGACAATGCTGGAACCACAACATGACTGAGAATGGTCTGAGTAGGCAAGGGAACCTGGCCAGCCCCATCAGTCATTCAGCTATGGGTAATTAACCAACCTCAGTGGCCTTAACACCACTTACTCTCTGTGGGAAGGTCCAGCAAGCACGTTAGATGGTCAACAAGAAATTTACTCTTGGCAGGATGTTCACTGCAGGCTACCAGTGGCCACTCTTCCCCTCATCCTCTTCTTGGATTCCTTACTCCAAAACTTGGTTTCTACAGAGCTTTCACATTATTCAAACAGATGTGGCCTGAACAGGTTGCTGTGGCCAATCTCAATTCCGACTTCCTGTCATCTGATGTAAGGGTGAGACAAACCAACAGCTCTCCCGTTTCCTTTTCCTTTGGCCTTCCTCCTGGCATTCTCTGAGCTATTCAACTGGAGTCAAGGCTTTCTCTAAACAATGCTGTGCCTGTGATACTAAAAAGGTATCAGCCCACATGCTAAATCTGTTATTACTGGGAATTCTACCCCACAGGGAGTCAGTGAAGTTGTCGTTATGGACACATTTACATTCACATTGTTTTCAGGGAGAAACCCATCAGTATTTCATTCTTGAGTAAGAATCTCCTTTGGGAGGCAGAAAGATATGAAATGAATCATAAGCTACACTAAATTTGATACTAAAGCACACCAACAAGCAACAGCATTATTTTGGATCAGGCCTCTGACAAAGGAGAGAAGGAAGACATACTGCAGGTCTAGCAGTGGAAGGATGCAGGCATCCCAAGGCACACTGGATATTTATCTGGTCTTCGCACCTGTCACAAAAAGGAAAACTGCGATTCTCTTCCTTTCTAAATTCCCAACTCCCACCAGGAGACCTCGGTGGCTGGGGGAATACAGGAGCTGACTCTTCAGGGGAAAGGGAGACAGCTGAAGTGCACATTTCTGGTTTTACTTGATTTTCTGAATAGGCTTACAGCAAGAGTGAGCCTTTCAGACACAGCCAGATGAGCCAGAGTCTCCCCAGGGTTTTTAATTCACAGCTGCATCTTCCACTAGTACACTCATTCAAAGTAAAACCACACTAGTTGCCACAGAAGGAGAGGTCAGAGCCATTTTTAAAAAAATGAAACAATCTAAGGGCTACTGTGGGCTGGTCATTTTTTCATTAGCTTCATTCTGCTTAATAGCAGGAAGGTAACGCGATTGGCATTTCCTAAGAAATGAATTTTAATTTACCCGGGAAAAAAAAAACCCGCTGTCAAGATTATTCTTTGTAAAGCTAACAAACACATTCTGTGCGAGAAGTGCGACCTTAAGATTCCAGGAACATCTGCTTAGGTCTGTGTCTTTCAACTTCTCCAGGATTTCTTTTCTTGTTTGATAATTCTGTAAAATTATCGCAACACCGAAACAAAAGGAATGAAATGTTTACTATTTTGCTTCCTGGAGATGGGGACTGCAAGCTCTGATAGCGAAAAAAGCCTGGAGGATCTCGCTCTCACATCTGCAAGCACTTTTATCTGCTGCAGAGAATGGAGCGCTCACTGCTCTCATCAGGCTCGCTCCACTGGAAGAAACGTGTGCCCTGCAGCCTCAGGGCTGGAGAATCAGTCCACGAGCTCGCCACACATTTCTGCACCGTCACCAGTGTTTTCTGTGAAGAGCCTTTCTGCCTCATGGCACACAAGTAGTTACTCCACATGGTGTTAAAACAGACACTCAGGGTGTGTCAAGAACCAAGAAGGCACTTGAACTATCCAAATGAATAAGCCTAGCTCCTGCCATCAGAGACCTCAAACTCTGGTTAAAAGGGAGAAGACAGGAAATCAACTATACAGCAGAGTGATACTTGGACACAAGCTATGTGTGTGAGCACACAGATGAAGGAGGACCGACTGTGCAGGGAAGCTGATGATGAAGGCAAACTTCGCGAAAGCTGTGATAACGGAGAGGAAGCTGTCGGTATGCGCGATTACCACATACACAGATATAAAGGCAGAAAGTGTGATCTGCTGCAAGATTTGGGCAGACGACACAAGGCTGAACAGCACCCACAAAGCAGGTTTCAAAGAACGCTGTAAGCAACGGGAAGCCAATGAAATGACATCTGATAGCATTTTTAGCATAAAACTTGTTTTAGAGAAAATTTCATTTATAAGTATATAGAAATTATTATTTTTTGTTTTGTTTTTTAAAGGTTTTATTTATGTATTTGAGAGGTAAAGTTAGAGAGAGAGGGAGAGACAGAGATAAAGGTCTTCCATCCATTGGTTTACTTCCCAAATGGCCACAATGGCCGGAGTTTCCTCTAGGTCTCCCACATGGGTACAGGGGCCCAAGGACTTGGGCCATCTTCCACTGCTTTCCCAGGGGGTGGACTGGAAGTAGAGCAGGCGGGACCTGAACTAGCACACACATGGGATGACAGCACTGTAGGTGGAGGCTTAACCTACTATGCCAGAGTGTTGACCCTAGAAGTTATTATGAGGGGCGGCACTGTGATGTAGCTGGTAAAGTTGCTGCCTGCAGTACCGGCATCCCATATGGGCAACGGTTCGAGTCCTGGCTGCTCCATCTGATCCAGCTCTCTGCTGTGGCCTGGGAAAATAGTAGAAGATGGCCCAAGTCCTTGGGCCCCTGTACCTCTGTGGGAGAC
Organism: Sylvilagus floridanus; assembly: GCA_949820135.1. Taxonomy (NCBI): domain Eukaryota; kingdom Metazoa; phylum Chordata; class Mammalia; order Lagomorpha; family Leporidae; genus Sylvilagus; species Sylvilagus floridanus. The sequence continues at coordinate 88,014,364 of OX463243.1, forward strand.
CTGGAAGAAGCTGCAAGCTCCTGGCTCTGGATTGGCCCAGCTCCGGCTGTTGTGGGCATTTGGGGAGTGAACCAGTGGATTGAAGACTCCCCCCCCCCCCCCCGCCAACTCTGCCTTTCAAATAAATAAATCTTTAATAAAAAAAAAAGAAATTATTATGAAGCAAGTCTTTATGCTCTATGCTATGGTCCTTATTAAATGATTTTATTGTGTTTCAAATTTAAGTAAGCAAGCGTTAAGGAGTTTTTCATACAAATCAAGGTATGAAGGAAAGCATGGCCAGTGAAGGAAAAATAAAGAATGGCCTGAGACAGAAACAGGGGTTTCTTTGGTTCTCACATGTTAATCCATTTATTCTCTCTCACATTCTAGTTTATCTATTTCATCCCTCGTAGTCTGGCTGGCTCACCATTGCTTTTAAGTTTATTTAACATATACAAACCAACCTCTTCTCCATGGCATATGGATGGCCCTTCCCAGATACCCCTCTGGCCAGTGGGAACAGGAGTCCTTTGCATTCCTCAGGTAAGATACCTTAGGATCATCTTCAACTCGCCACTCCTCGCCAGTCTCTTTCTTCACCTCTCGGACTCACCCACTGGTCTCTAAGTTCACTGTCTCTAACTAGCTGATACTGATGGCAGGGCAACCTCGCCTAGCTAACGTTCATCTTCGGTCTCTGCCCCTCCAACTCATTCCACACACTGATGTCTAATTTCCCTTCTTCTTCTTTTTTTAAAAAAGATTTATTTACTTATTTGAAAGAATTACAGAGAGGAAGAGGCAGATGCAGACAGAGAGAGAGAGAGAGAGAGAGAGGGTGAGAGGGTGAGAGAGATAGAGAGAGGTCTTCTATCCACTGGTTCCAGCTCCAAGAGCTGGAGCTGTCCCTATCTGAAGCCAGGAGCTGAAGCTTCTTCCAGGTCTCCCATGAGAGTGCAGGGGCCCAAGGACTCGGGCCATCTCCTACTGCTTTCCCAGGCCATAATAGAGAGCTAGATGTGAAGTGGAACAGCCAGGACTCGAACTGGTGCACACATGGGATGCCGGCACTGCAGGCAGCAGCTTTACCTACTACACCACAGTGCCAGCTCCTAATTTCCCTTCTAACACATTATTTTCAGAATGCCAGTCTTCTGCTAAACACTCACAGTGAGTCTTTTTTGCATGGAATTCAAACTTGTCTGAACATATTTTAAAGATTCTAACAGTATTCTATGCATCCAAATACATTTTCATTATTATTTGGTATTCAAAGTCAATAAAGTCTCAATCTTTCTTACTCCTACTTCTATCCTTTTATTTATGAGCTCCCCTCCACTTAGAACGCTCCTTCTACTTAAAAGTTCTATTGACTAGGTCTTCTCCCATACTTCTTATGCACTGGCCATTAATTTGGCTTTCTATATTTAATATTAAATAGTAGAGTAAGAGACAGCCAGCTGGGAGTGCATATTCAGGCTGGCACTGCAGCTCAATAGGCTAATCCTCCACCTGCGGTGCCGGCACCCCTGGTTCTAGTCCCAATTGGGGTGCCGGATTCTGTCCCGCTTGCTCCTCTTCCAGTCCAGCTCTCTGCTGTGACCCCAGAGTGCAGTGGAGGATGGCCCAAGTGCTTGGGCCCTGCACCTGCATGGGAGACCAGGAGGAAGCACCTGACTCCTGGCTTCGGATTGGTGCAGCGCACTGGCTGCAACACTCCGGCCGTGGCGGTCACTTGGGGGGTAAACCAATGGAAAAAGGAAGACCTTTCTCTCTGTCTCTCTCTTTCTCACTAACTCTGCCTGTCAAAAAAAAAAAAAAAAAAAGTGCATATTCTGTTGAGAGGCAACTGATGGGCATCCTGGCATGATTAGAAACTGACAGGCACTGGGGCCGTAGCTGGTAAAGCCACCGCCTACAGTGCCGGTACCCCATTTGGGCGTTGGTTTAAGTCCTGGCTGTTCCACTTCTGATACAGCTCTCTGCTAGGGTCCGGGAAAGCAGCAGAAGATGGTACAAATTCTTGGGCCTCTGCACCTGCGTGGGAGACCTGAAGAAGCTCCTGGCTCCTGGCTCCAGATCGGCCCAGCTCCAGCTGTTGGGGTCATCTGGGGAAGTGAACCAGCAGATGGAAGACCTCTCTCTCAGTGTCTCTCTCTCTCTCACTCTTTCAAATAATTAAATAAATCTTAAAACAAAAACAAAAACAAAACAAAACTGAAAAGCACACACAGAACGACTCGAATTAATCACAAAATGTGAAAAACCAAGAGGAAAAGTGGAGTTGTTTTTTTTTTTAAAATCCCTACTGTGTTACTAATTCCCATACTCATTCATGACGGTAAATAGGTGCTATCGCGTGTTTTCTAATTCAAGAGGTAAGGGAACACTGGATTCCTAGGGAATTCAACAAAATAAAAAAGAAATCAGGAAGAGGGGTGGTAAACAGCATGGATAAATGGAAAGAGGGTAAGCAGGGATGGTTGAGTGGAAAGAGCAGGAACTGGCAGCGATGTGTGGGTAGGGTAAGTTTAACTGGGAAAACTTGAGGATGCTCTACAAACTGTCAAGAATCACTAGAAGTTCAGAGATTTGGAGTCAACAATACTTTCTGAAGTTGGACTACATGACAGGTACCAAATGTTCACATGGATTACATGATGTAACAGTTTATTTTAATAATTCATCTAGGAGCACCATTATCTACCCTGAGAAGAATAGGACCCCAAAATTCAAGGTATTTCAAAAACCTGGAAAGAAATTACGTACTTCCACAAGACGAGACTTACCTTATTAAAATGTTAGCATTCTCTGCTATCAGTAAGTAAATTAAATGATAATACTAAACATTTCATATTCACCAGAAGCTATGACTGGTCTTTTAAAAGAAAATTTACTCCTCCTTAATAAAACAGTTTGTTTGACATATAAGTGTTCTAAGGTAGGGAATCCAAGGAACAAGTAAAAATGGTCTTGGAGGCCGGCGCCGTGGCTCAACAGGCTAATCCTCCGCCTTGCGGCGCCGGCACACCGGGTTCTAGTCCCGGTCGGGGCGCCGGATTCTGTCCCGGTTGCCCCTCTTCCAGGCCAGCCCTCTGCTGTGGCCCAGGAGTGCAGTGGAGGATGGCCCAGGTGCTTGGGCCCTGCACCCCATGGGGAGACCAGGAAAAGCACCTGGCTCCTGGCTCCTGCCATCGGACGAGCGCGGTGCGCCAGCCGCAGCGCGCCGACCGTGGCGGCCATTGGAGGGTGAACCAACGGCAAAGGAAGACCTTTCTCTCTGTCTCTCTCTCTCACTGTCCACTCTGCCTGTAAAAAAAAAAAAAAAAAAAAAAAAAAAAGGTCTTGGGTGACACAGACGTGGAAGCCACAGGTGGAGGGAGCCTAAGCACTTCCGGTCAGCATGGCCCTGATTACGGGTTAGCACTTGATGGGCGTCTGTGGCCTGATGTTTGGCAGAGCAGAGATAGCGGTGGGGAAGTTCTGACCCCGTGTCCCCGTTACTAATGCTGTAACTGGAGAAAATGCTCACGCACACTGAAGTGGCAAATGTCCATGTGAACCTGCCCGTCAAGCACCAGCACACAATTGCAGTCTCATTACAGAGCGCTGCAGCCAACACAACCAATGCTGTTTCCACACTTTAGATTTCCATTCGGACAAGCGAAGGTGGGAATGGAAACAGCTCGGGAGAATCCCCTCATAGTTACAGTTTTAGATGATGGAAAAAGCTTCTTTAATGAACAGACATTAATTGAGAGGTTGGACAGATTCCCACATTCATCCTCAAAGCCATAAACCACAAGAAACGAACACACTAAATGCAACCTATAGTCCAGCATCCCTGTGACCAAGGTAACATAATATCTGGGCAACACATCTTAAATACCATTATAATTTCTACAGGGACACAAATCTACATTTAGCTGATTTGAGTTTGGACAGGTTTAAGAAACTAAACTTTCTGTTATGATCCTGGATCTGTAACTTCATATATCCTTTTCCTCTCTCCTAAGTCCAACCCTCAAATATACTCCCTCTCATCCCACACTCAAACTCCTTTGCTTTTAACCCTATTTCAAAGGGAGTAACTTTTAGGACTGATAAAATACTTCATGCTTGCTTTAAGCACCGACCCCAGACAGCTCAATCTACTCACCCTTTAGTGCTCTGCCACCAAGCACGACTTTCCTCCACCAAACAACTGGAGAGAAGGACAACCCTCTCTTTCCTCTCAACTAAGAAATTCCTTTCCACTATAATAGCTGTGATGGAGACTGAGGAGTCAGGACGATTCAGTTTGGTGACCCCAGGCAAGGCCCTTCTGCTTGGGGCATGCACTTTCCTCTATCACAGGCTAAGACAGCTGGGTGGTAACAGAGGTTTCCAAGTGTGTTCCATGGAACTCCCAAGTTCCACAGTCACATCAGGGACTGCTAGAGAAAGGGTGACAACCGACAGGAGGCTGTGGGTGTACTTCTTTCCCCCTTTAATTGGACAACTCTGAGCTTTTATTTTACATATGGCTTCTGATTACTTTTGCTTTAAAACAGAGCTCCTCCATTTCAAAAAAGTCTGAAAACTACTTAGCATGGCACTTGGCACACTGCAGGCCTTCACATCACTTAATGTGTGAAAAACAAAGGAAGATGAGATGACCTCTAAGATCTCTTCCTACTCTGATCCTCTATGTTCTGGGGCTGCTGAAAATGAATTATGATCAAGTTGTTACCCGCTGTCTGTGTGCAAAGACTACTTCAGCTTATTCCTTTATGTGAGGGGACGAAAGTACACCCACAGCTAATTCTAGCAAAAAAGTCCCCTATGGCCACTAGGTAGAAGAATTCAAACAGCTGGAAATGGGAGAACATTCTTGGCAAATGGGAAAAAAGAGGTATGTGGTTTAAAAGTAACCGCATCTGTGTCTTTCCAGGAGCAGAGTCCAAGGGTAAGAAAAGTGACAAGAGGCTAATAACATCAAATCCCCTTAAAAAATAAATTAAAAGTTAAACAAATGGGCCAAAGTGTATCTTTTACACCTTGGAAATTCTTCAGAATGTAGTCATGGCAAATAGTCCACTTCTGTGAGTAATGGGTTAGGGTGACTCAGACTTACTCTGTGATTTTGGGGTCCAGGTTGCCGATCCATAATCGGTGGCCTTCCTGCAGGGAGCCCTCTGAGAGGATGGATGCATTCTCCAGGGGGAGAGTTTTGGTTTCTGCTTCCATCAAATCTCTGAAATATCAGAGGAAACGGGAACATTCAGGTAGGAGAGAATACCGTGTGAACATGACACTTCAAATCCAATTCCACGTCGACTCAAGGAGGGCCTGCCCCACGCAAGCCTTCAAAGGCCTCAGGAATCAGTTCTCTTGGGATGGCCCCTCTGCCGCTGAGGGGAGAGGGTGTGATCCTGCGTAGGGAACTGAAGTGCTCCTCCTCTGAAGCCAGAGGCTGCCTGGGTAGGAGCAGTGTCCATTCACTACACCATGCGTATTCCAGTTCAACACCTGTCACCCCAAACAAGCCTCAGGAGCCACAGGGAAGAGTCTTACAGCACTGAGAGGGACAGGCAGGGAAGCGCAGCATTACACACCTTTTCCCTCAGAAGAAACAACCTAGGAAACCTGCACATAGATTTTGGAGTTAGAACTGGGTTTGAAAGCTGGCTGTGTGGCTTAATGAGTTACCTGAATTTTCTAGGTTTCAGTTTCCTCATATAGGGTATTACAAAAAGTGAATGGAGGGGTCAGTGTTGTGGTATGGTGGGTTAAACTGCCACCTGCGATGCTGGCATCCCATATGAGCACTGGTTCAAGTTCCAAGTCCTGGCTGCTCCACTTCCAATCCAGCTCCCTGCTAATGCACCTGGGGAAGCAGTGGAAGATGGCTTAGGTAGTCCCATGTGGGAGACCTGGATGAAACTCCTGGCTCCTGGCTTTTGCCTGGCTCAGCCCTGGTCACTGGGGAGTGAACCAGTGGATGGAAGCTCTCCCTCTCTCGGTAAATGTGCCTTTCAAATACACAAATATTAAAAAAAAAAAAAAAAAAAAAAAGTTAAGGGAAAGGGGTGGGAGTTATGGTGCAGTAGGTTAAGCCACCATCCAAAACACCCACATTCCCGATCAGTGTGCCAGTTTGAGTCTCAGGTACTCTGCTTCCAAACCATCTCTCTGCTAACGTGCCTGGGAAGCAGCAGACAATGCTCAGGTACCTGAGCCCCTACCACCTGGACGGAGTTCTTGGCTCCTTGTATTGGCCTGGCCCAGCACTGACTGTTGCAGCCATTTTGGGGAGTGAACCAGTGGATAAAAGAGTTGTCCTTTCTTCTTTGCCACTCTACCTTTCAAATACATACATAATAAAATCTAATTTAAAAAAGGAAAATGTTTATGGGAAATGGAATTAAAATGACGACTTTATTTTGGAACCAAAAATTTCTGAAATCCATCAACACTGTTTTCATATACACATATTCTACAATATGAAAAACATTTTTAAACCAAAAATTTTCTTTGCTTGAAAGTAACTCAACACTTTTTATTTTTAATATTTTTATTTACGGGGCAGAGAAAGAACACGCACACACATGTAAGCTCCCATGCTCTGGTTCACTCCCCAAATGCCTACAATGGCTGGGGTTTGGCTGGGGACAGAATGCAATCCAGGTTTCTCAGGTGGGTGGCAGGAACCTACTGACTTTAGCTATCACTTCTGCTCCCTTCAAGACTGTGCCGATGGGAAGGTGGGGTTAGGAGGTAGGAAGCAGAGTCAGGAACCGAACCCATCCACTGGATGTCATGTCTCTGAGCTTCAGTCTCCTCATCTTTAAATAACAGATTTGAGGTGGATGTCTGGCTTAGGCAAGCGCATTCCATAGCAGAGTGCCAAGGTATGAGTCTGGGCTCTGTTCTCAATTTCAGTTTCCTTTTAAGCACAGCCTGAGGGGAAGCAGGTGATGGCATGAGTAGCTGCTCCCTGCCACCCATGTGGGAGACCCAGCCCGAGTTCCCTGTTCCTGGGTTTGGCCTGGCCCAGTCTTGGCTGCTGTGACCTGTGGGGAGTAAAATCGCTGAGTGGGAGATACCTAATAGGGTAAATACATAAATAAAAGATTTTCCCATGTTTATAACACAAGTTTGCTGAGAGGACCAAATACAGTTTTAATAAATGTGTAACATGGTAGAGAAAGAAAAGATCAAAGGCCAGGAGAGCTGGCAGACTTCAGAACGCCATTCTAGAGAAGAGTCCTTATATGCCCAGAAGTAACTCGATGGTCAGCACTGCAGGAGCTGTATCTTAACAACAGCTGACACATACTCTTACTCATCTCAGCACACCCTACAGAGTAGACACGGCAGTGCCTATGGACTTGTTTACTAAATACATTTATCTACTGCCGCACAGGAGGGATTTTTCTTCCATTCTCATCTTCAATTTGTTTGGCAGCATGTGACAAGCAACTATGAACTGTCCAGCCATGGGCCATGGTCTGAAAAAGAGAAATGGATAAGCCATAGCTCTTACTCCTACCTCCTAAGAAATAGAGACTCCCGGGGCTGGCACTGTGGCACAGTGGGTAAACGCCCTGGCCTGAAGCGCCAGCATCCCACATGGGTGTTGGTTCAAGACCCGGCTGCTCCACTTCCGATTCAGCTCTCTGCTGTGGCCTGCGAAAGCAGTAGAAGATGGCCGAAGTCCTTGGGCCCCTGCACCCGCGTGGGAGACCCGGAAAGAAGCTCCAGGCTCCTGGCTTCGGATTGGTACAGCTCTGGCTGTTGTGGCCGATTGGGGAGTGAACCAGCAGATGGTTCTCTCTCTCTCTCTGCCTCTCCTCTCTCTGTGTGGCTCTGACTTTCAAATAAATAAATAAATCTTAAAAAAAAAAAAAAAAAAAGAGAGACTCCCAGAACTGGGAACAAGAACAAAACAGTTCATCTTCTTTCTGCTCTCCTTTCCCACTACTTTCTTACTGATCACTTGCTCAAAAAAAAAAAAAAAAAATATTTACCGTGTGTTTCTATCTTCTAAGCATTCTCTAGTTTACTGGGGTCAGATCAGGGAACAAGATTCCTGTCCTCAAGATGCTTATATTTACAAAGGGAGCAGAGCAAACCCAAACCAAAAGCAGTAAGGAAGATGTAACTAGTGATGAACGGTGGAAGCACCAGTGGGCAGGGAGGTCTGACAAGGGGAGGGGCTGCTTTAGGCTGCGCCGAGAGGGAAAGCCTCTTGGAAGAGGACAACATTCCAACTGAGACTTGAATCAGGGGCATTTCTGATTTTTCTGTCCAAAAACAGCAGTCATACCAACAGCTACTCAGTATCACAACAGGAACCAGGTTTAGCGGGAACCGTGCAGGATATGGAGCTGGAGAGACTTGGATTTCAATCCCAGCGTTTTGGGGGCCGCCGTTTGCTGGAGCTGTGGAGTCTGGCGACTCTGCTTCTCATCCAGCTCCCTGCCAAGGCGCTGGCAGCAGGCAGCCAAAGATGCCCCGAGAGGCCCCCTCCCCCTCAACTCTCCTGGAGACCTGGATGGGATTCCTGGCTCTTGGCTTCAGGTCCCCGGCGTTGGGGCCATTCGGGGACGGAACTGGCGGATGGAAGATCTCCATCTTTCCCTCTTCCCCTCACTGTCTTTAAGATCTATGTCTAAATCAATAAATCTTAAGAAAAAAGAAGTCCTCGCCCTTGCTCCTAGTTAATGGTTGACTTCAGTTCAGTCCCACGATCTCGCGACCCCTAAGAGTGGCGGCTTCTTGGTATGCGCTCTGACAGTCACCTTTTTTCTTCCCATCTAGTGGTCACTCTGGGTGTCATTTAAGGGTTGATCTTCGCGCCCTCCCTGGACGGAAAGGGTTTGGCCAGTCCTGCTCGTGGTTCTGTCCCCAGCACTTCGGACACTGCCCGGCTCTGGGGCTGCGGCACGAGATTCACTGAACGCACGCCGTGAACGAACCACGCGAGTCCTTCTCTGCGCAGAGCCTCGCTCTCCTCCTATTTGCTACAATTATTCCTACCTCGTGGGGTCGTTTGTCTCAAATGAGACGACGTCGGTGCCTGCTCAGCACAGGTCTTTAGGAGGAACAGTAAAGTGTAAGAAAACAGACGGCGAGCGACTACCAAAGCCTCCGGGTTTGTAATGGCGACACTCCCTTAGACTGAGTTCACAATAAAAAAGCTTTTTCACATCTACCCTTCCAGCTGCAAGAACCCTGGGGGCTAGGGAGGCACATTTCGCAGGAACTCAAGTCCCGGGCAGCAAACGCGCTTGTTCTTACTAAAGCTAACGGCGGGGTCCAGCCGGGACCCCCGGCTCCCTAGCCCTCGGCCGCCCCCGCTCAGGCCGGAGGGGGTCAGCACTCGGGTTGTTATTTCCGGGCCAGCGGCGGGACAATCCGGGGCGGGGCCTGAGGCGCCGTACCGCGAAGGCAGCTTCTTCTAAGGCCTCCTCGCGGGGCTGGCGCTGAGGAACAGGGACACTTGGCGGCCCGGACTCACCTCGTGGCCTCGGCGTTATGCCCTCAGCTCATGCCCGGACAGCAGGTCCCGATCCGCGGCCCGCGGCCCCACGGACGTCTAGACGCGTCCGCTTCAACGCCGCCGGCTGCCAGGCCGCCCGTGACGCGCTACGTCTGCGCCGCTGCCCCGCCCCCTGACGTCACGGCGCCCGCGCCGCCGCCGTGGCCGCCGTCGCACGCGTCTTCCCCTAGTAGCCTGGGCGATAGCCGGTGAGTGGCCTCGGCGGGGCCTCCGGGCGCGCGTGGGGTCCGGAAGCCAGACGCCCTTACCTGAGGACCTCTAGGGGAACGCAGGAGAGCGGAATACGGCCCTCAGACCCTTTCGAATCTGCCTTGACCTTTAAGGCTGGAGACGGGACCTGTCGCCTCAGGGCGAGTGTCGTCAGCTGGGGGTTTCGGGACGTTGGGGGATTTGCCAGTATCTAATAGCACACTGTATGGCGGGAACATTTAATTCTTCGAAAAATCCCACTGGGAAGGGGTTATCATCCCGTAGGACGAACAAAACGGAAGTCCAAAAAGATAAGTTGGCCCAGGCCCCTGAGTGAGGGAGCTAAACCCAGACCCCGGTTTGTCTTGCTTGCTGTCCAGAGACTAAACAGTTGTCCGTAGCCCTTGTCCAGCCACGTCGTCCTGACCAGTCGTATTGTCATTTCCGTCCTGCAGGTGGGATTGAGATTCAGGGTTCGGTCAGATGTCCGTGGCCAGGGAGTGCCGGGCCGAGGACTCTTCCGTCTCGTGTCTGTTCCTTCAGCCACGCTGGGTTGTGTTCCCCAGAATCCTGGGAGCTGACAGCCTGGTGATTTAATAGTTGAGGAAACAAAACCTCGGCGGGAGAAGTGACCCGGGACAGCCCGAGTCAGGGGTCATGGAGTGCCCCAGGTGCCTCTTGGTGGCTGATGGTGATGGCGGGCAGTGGGGAGGCCGGCGGGTTGGCGTTCACATCTCCTAGTTCTTTCTCCGCTAAGATAGCCCCTCTTTGCTTTGTGCCAGGGACGTAATGATTCTGTGTACACTCTGATCCCACAAATGCCTTTGAATACATGACACCGGGTTTAGAGAAAAGCATGCCCTGCTGTCTCCAGGCAGAAATTTGGCAAACCGACAGTGAATGCAGGCAGAGGCGGCAAGGAGAGCCCAGCGGCTACCATTGGAGATGCAGAGGCCAATTCTAGTGCTAGCATTTTGGCCCTGGGCAAGGACTTAACCTTCCTAGACTTTGTTTCAGGAATGTAGCACATTTATACTGTGTCTTTCTGTGTCGAGGCTCAGTGATGGGCAATAGGAATATAGCAGTGAATAAGAAAGTCATGGATTAGTCTTTGCAGTGCTTATAGTCCTATAGAGGGAATTAGGCAATCAAATAATTATGCAAATATTACCTTGTGTTAAAAATTAAGTGGGATAATGATGTATAGGGGGTTGAAGGAATTCTCTGCAGAACACCTGACCTATGTGGGCTGAAGGAGGTGGCCAGGGAAGACAGGCTGTAATGCAGTGAGTGTTAAGCTGACCTCTGGAAGAAAAGTGAGGAATAAGTCGAGGTACAGGGAGGTCATTCGCAGCAAGGCAGTGTGTCTGAAGATTTGGAAGAGGAGCACTTGCGATGAGAAATCAGGTTGTTTTGTTTTGTGTGGTAATCATGACTCTGGTTATTGTGAGATCCATATACGATAACAGATGCACAATTGTTTTATACACAAGAGACCACATATATGTGTGTGTGAAAATGAACAGATTGTAATATCCAGCTGCAGTAGAACGGGTTGTTGGGACCATGAATAAGCCAGGACTTGGGGTTTATCTTCCAGTTCTTTCCAAAATCAAAATGCATTTGTGGGGCAGGCGTTTGGCACAGCGGTTAAGACCTCACTTCTGATGCCCACAACCCTTTTGGGAGTGTGTTGGCTCGAGTCCCGGCTCTGCTCCTATTTCCAGCTTCCTGCTAATGCAGATGCTAGGAGGTGGCAGGTGGTGACTCAAGCTGTTGGATCCCTGCCACCCATGTAGGAGACCCAGATTGAATTCCAGGCTCCTGGCTTTGGCCTGATCCTGTCCTGGCTGTTGTGGACCTTTGGGGAGTGAACCAGTAAATGAAAGATCTCTCTCTTTCCCTTTCAAATAAGTAAATATATTTTAAAAAGTATACTGGCCGGCGCCGTGGCTCAACAGGCTAATCCTCCGCCTTGCGGCGCCAGCACACTGGGTTCTAGTCCCGGTCGGGGCGCCGGATTCTGTCCCGGTTGCCCCTCTTCCAGGCCAGCCCTCTGCTGTGGCCCGGGAGTGCAGTGGAGGATGGCCCAGGTGCTTGGGCCCTGCACCCCATGGGGAGACCAGGAAAAGCACCTGGCTCCTGGCTCCTGCCATCGGACAAGCGCGGTGCGCCGGCCGCAGCGCGCCGACCGCGGCGGCCATTGGAGGGTGAACCAACGGCAAAAGGAAGACCTTTCTCTCTGTCTCTCTCTCTCTCTCACTGTCCACTCTGCCTGTCAAAAAAAAAAAGTATACCTTTTGTGAAGAATAGGGAAGTTCAAATTTTGAGACTCAGTTATAGAAGAAGAGAGTGTGCTGCAAGGGGCTTTAAAAATATTTCAACAGTTTGAATAATAATTAGCTGCTTTTATTGTGCACCTCCTGGATGCCAGACGTTGTCCTAAGTGTTTATATATACAATGTAGTATAGTGGTTAAGAGACTCTGGAGCTTGATTGCCTGATGCAAATCTTGGAAAATTATTTATTTGTACCTGTTTTCTGTACCGTGGGGATAATCATAGTACTTACCTCAGGTTTGTCTTCAGGCTTGAATGAGTTATATATGCAAAACACTTAAAATCACTTCTGTCACATAATCACTGTATGAATATAGCTATTGTTACTGTTGCTATGATTATCTTTTTCAAAACTCATTAACATCAACATGATGATGATAGCAGTGGAAACTGGCTCAGAGAGGCTAAATGAATGATACAAGTCCACACAGCTAGTAAGCGGGGGAGCTGACATTCCAGTTCCAGACTGTCCAAAGCCCAGGCATTTCTAGCATACTGCCTCTGTGTATACATTAGTTTTTTTTTTTTTTTTAAGATTTATTTTATTTATTTGAAAGACAGTGTTAAAGAGAGAGGTAGAGACAGACAGAAAAGTTTTCCATCTGCTGGTTCACTCTCCAGATGGCCGGAGCTGCACCAATCCGGAGCCAGGAGCTTCTTCCGGGTCTCCCACGTGGGTGCAGGGGCCCAAGCAGTTGACCCATCTGCTTTCCCAGACTATAGCAGAGAGCTGGATGGAAAGAGGAGCCGCAGGACTAGAACCACTGCCCATATGGGATGCCGGTGCTTTAGGCCAGGGCTTTTACCTGCTGTGCCACAGCGCCGGCCTCAACATTAGATTTGTTTAATAGTACTTGAGTTCTCATAACAAGTTTCTTTTCTCAACCGTAATGTTTCATCTGTGCTAAATGAGTGTTAATATGCACATGTCCTTAAGGTAAAGGATCCAAGAACTGCTTTTATTAAACTTCTACTTTGAAATTTCCTGACTTCTGTGCAATTAAAATCTACGCCTTAAGCATTTCAGCGATGTGGTTTATTTATAGAGTTGTCTTCCGGTTCACGTGTACCGGGTCTGCTTTTGGGTGCTGCATTTTTCTGTCAAAGGTTGTTTATTTCTATCCCATTTTGATTTCCTGTTGCTTTGTCCATTGGTATTATGACCTGCAACAGGAACACCAGGAAGCCTGTCTTAAATGGAGCAGCCAGATTGAGACACATTATGATGCACCATATTCGGATATACGTGTGAGTTAGGCATTGGCTATATTAGGCAAAATCTAGATACAGCCGCTTAAGTCTGAGCCAAATTTTTGTGAACAGTTTTGCTGAAATAAGGCTGAGCTATTATTTCCATTTCCTTGGGCAATGACTTAATCTCTGAACCTCAGTTTCAACATCTGTAAAATGACTGTTCTTTCTTTGTGGCATCATTGAGAGGATTACCTAAAAATTATGGGTAAAGCAAGCAACTTAGAACTGCCCTCAATTAATAGTAGATTATTTATAATAATGATAAAGTAGAGGAAACATTTTCCTTCATTTCCACCCAGATGTTTTTATAGACTTTGTACAATGACATTTAGCATCTCTTGCTATCAAAAATTCTATCAGGAGAAATTATTTACCTGTGCACTTTTATTTTCAAAAATACTTATTAATTTTTATTTATTTGAAAGGCAAAACAACAGTGACTTTTCCAACCACTGGTTTACTCCCCAGATGGCCACAATAGGTAGGGCTGGGATACCCTGGGGACAGTAGATAGGAACTCCATCTGGGTCTCCCCCATGAATGGCAAGTATTCAAGTACTTGAGCCATCATCTGCTGTCGCCCAGGCACATTAGCAAGAAGCTAGATTGGAAGTGGAGGCGGGACTGTGTCCCAGGCACTCCAGTATAGGATGCAGGTATCACAAGCAGTGACTTGACCTGGTGCAGCACAGTATCTGTTCCTGTGCTTTTCTTTTAAAACATAATGGTGTTGATAATAGCTACCGTTGATTATGCAACTGCTTTGTTCCAGGTGCTGTGCTAGATGTTTTACGTGGCATTCATTATTTCATTTTCCTTTAAGATCAGGGTTATTTTTTCTCATCAATGAAGAAAGTGATGGTCAGAAAGGAAGACTAAATTGCCCTAAGTTGAAATTTACACTTCAGCTCTAGGCCCCCTTTGTACATCAGTAGTGATATACAGATACTCCCCAACTTATTATGGGACTATGTCTTAATAAACCCATTATAAATTTAAAATATTGTTAAGTTGAAATACACACAGGGGCAAATGTTTGGCCTAGTGGTTAATATGCCCCATCTCGGCCAGCGATGCAGTGCAGCAAGTTAAGCAGGAGCCTATGACACTGGCATCCTATAGGACTGCTAGTTTGAGTCCTGGCTGCTCTGCTTCTGATCCAGCTCCCTGCTAATGCGATCAGGAAAACAGCAGCAGGTGGCTTAAGTATTTGGGCCCCTGCCACCCATGTGGGAGACCCAGATGGAGTTCTAGGCTCCTGGTTTCCATCTGGCCCAGTCCCAGCTGGGGAGTGAACCAATCAACGGAGGATCTCTAATCTTGCCCTCTCCCTGTAACTCTGCCTCTTAAATCAATCCATCAATCTTGTAAAAAAATTGTTCTGTCCCATTTTGGAGTATCTGGGTTTGGGCGCTGGCTCAAGCTCCTGATTGTAGTTTTCTGCTAATGCAAACCCTGGGTGGAAGCAGGTAATGGCTTGAATAGTTCATTCTCTGCCACCCATGTGGGAGCCCTGGATTGAGTTTCTGGCTCCTTGCTTTGGCCTGGCCAGACCTGCTGTTGTGGGCATTTATGGAGTGAACCAGTGGTTAGGAGCTCTCTATCTGCCTCTCTTTATGTCTGTCTGCTTCTCAAATAATAATAAAAGAATATGCATTTAATAATGACTGAGCTACAGAGCATCATAGCTTAGTAACACTGTAGCAGGGTGGGGGACCTGTTCTCTGTGGAGGGCTATTTGGATATTTATAATATCATTTGTGAACCACACAAAATCATCAACTTAAAAATTGGCCACTGTAGATGTGTTGAATTTTGAGTCCCGCTTGCAGTTGCCTTGGCAGGGCAGGATTTTTTTTTTTTTTTTTTTTTTTTTAGATTTATTTCACTTATTTGAAGGACAGACTTACAGAGAGAGGTAGAGACAGAGAGAGGTCTTCCATCCGCTGGTTCATTCCCCAGATAGCCACAATAGCCGGAGTTGTGCAAATCCACAGCCAGGAGCCAGGAGCCTCCTCTAGGTCTCCCACATGGGTGCAGGGTCCAAGGACCTGGGCCATCCTCCACTGCTATCCCAGGCCATAGCAGAGCTGTATCAGAAGAGGAGCAACCGGGACTAGAACCGGCTTCCATGTGGGATGCCGGTGCTTCAGGCCAGGGCATTAACTTGCTGCGACCGCGGCCCAAGGGCCAGATCTTAAATGGGCCTTAGATAGCCCTTGGGCCAGATAGTCCCATCCCTGCAGCATCAGCTTATTGGTTGTTTACCTTTGCAGTTGTGTGGCTGCTTGGGAGCTGTTGCTCCCTGCCACTGCCCAGCATTCGAGACTGTCACACCACATATCACAAACCTGGGAAAAGGTCAGAGTTTGAAATAGGATTTCTACTGAAGTTGTCTCTCTTTTGCACATTGTAAAATAGGAAAACCGGAAGTCAAAATCATTGTAAATTGGGGACCGTGCATATGAAAGTTTATTGTGTCTGACTCTGGCATGAAAGTCTTTGAAAGGAAATGTCATAGCTTTCAGTAGGTAACATTTTTCTGGGTTCCTGCTGTGTGCTAAACACTGAGCCCTGTGTTTTACCTGCATAACCTCATTGATCCTCAACTCCAAGAAGGAAGTGTAATTCTCCCTTTTGAGGAATTCAAGGCACAGAGATGTTCAGGAGCATGTGGTCAGTGGTAGAGCTGGGATTGGATGCCAGGTCTTCCTGATTGCAAAGCCCATGCCCTTATTAACTCCATAATACAAAATATTAGGGTAAGATTTTTTTTAAGGAAGTGTGGACTGATTTTCAGAAACAGGCGCTTCCAAGTGTTTGATGCTAATTCTTCTTACTTTTTAGCTGAATAACATCGAAATTCCTGGTAGAGGCTATTAATGCTGCCTTTGTCACTTAGCTGGGGCGGTTCTATCCCTGAGGTAGCTGCAGGCAATAGCATCTTTCTGTAGTCACAGATCCCGGAAGTATAATGTGCATCTTGTGTTAACACAGTGGAGGGTGGCATTTTCCAGAGCTTTAGTTCTATACCATGGAAGACCTCAACCCTCAATCATGTCTCAGAGTCACATTAAAGTAAAAGTGCATTCTAATTGGTAATCAGTGCATAAGGAACCAAAGAAAATTTTAATTAAATGCTGTCGTGTAAATTTTCCAGTCATTTTATGCCTGTTGAAATGGTTTTCTTATTTAGTTTAAAATGCTCTAGTACTCTGCACTCTCTCTTTAAACTTTATCAAGATTTTGTGCTTTTCCTCCTATGAGGGTTTAATTAGCATCATTAAAGGGTTAGGCTGCTTTGCATTTGCTTAGCAGCAGTGTTTTGGTATAATGGAAAGAGCTTGGGGTTTGGAGTCCTAGAGACAAGGTAAGTTACTGAAATCTCTGTGAGTTTCTGTTTCTTCATTTTGTGAAATAAAGCTAATATTTCCTCCCATGGCCATTAGGAGGAGGAAAAGGGATAACGTCTTTAACTGCCAACTCCATAGCTCAGTTTGTAGGAGTTACTTGCTCATTGGTATGGATGATTTTATGAAGTTGCAACAGGGTTTCTTACTTAGATCTCCTTTTTGTCTTGTTCTTTTTAGTGGATTTTCAGTCATGGCCTTGGGCTTAAAGTGCTTCCGCCTGGTCCACCCTGCCTTCCACAGTTACCTTGCAGCCTTGACCAGACCTGTTTCAGAAATGACACTGAAGACTGTGAGTGGAAGACAGCAGGACCACAGGCGATACATGGGCTCTCCAGCTGTACCGGTCCGCCATTTTGCTACCAAGAAGGCCAAAGGTAGAGACATATGACCTCCTCCTCCTCCCCACCCCTTTCTTGTGTTGGCCCCTGTGCTGGCATAGCTGGCAGGGATCTCAGAGATGTGCTGAATTTTCCTTCTTGCCCACATGAGGAAATGATATCTCAGTTCCTTTGAATACCTTAAAAAAGTCATGGTGGGCTGGCGCTGCGGCTCACTTGGCTAATCCTCCACTTGTGTTGCCGGCACCCCAGGTTCTAGTCCTGGTTGGGACACCAGATTCTGTCCCAGTTGCTCCTCTTTCAGTCCAGCTCTCTGCTGTGGCCCAGGAGTGCAGTGGAGGATGGCCCAAGTGCTTGGGCCCTGCACCCACATGGGAGACCAGGAGGAAGCACCTGGCTCCTGGCTTTGGATCGTTGCAGTGCCGGCTGTAGCAGCCATTTAGGGAGTGAACCAATGGAAGGAAGACCTTTCTTTCTTTCTCTCTCACTGTCTCACTCTGCCTGTTAAAAAAATTTTTAAAAAGTCATGGTGGAAGAAATAGCATTCGAGTCCAGAGCCTGTTTTCTCATTACCATGCTACCTCATTTATTTTCTTGGTGCCTCAGAATGCCTGCTTTCTTTCTTTTAGATTTAGAATTAGAGATATAAGTACCAAGCAAACCAGAAAGCTTGTGGCAGGGATCAATATACTCCGTCCTTACAGGAAGATGCATGGTGGAAGTATAATTAAAACCAGAAGGTTGTTGGGTGAAGGGGATATTAGAACTGTGGATGTAGATGGATGATCTTAATGGCTTGTGTCATCCAAGAATGAGACTCTGAGGTA
Organism: Sylvilagus floridanus; assembly: GCA_949820135.1. NCBI lineage: Eukaryota > Metazoa > Chordata > Mammalia > Lagomorpha > Leporidae > Sylvilagus > Sylvilagus floridanus. The sequence continues at coordinate 88,032,253 of OX463243.1, forward strand.
CTGCAGGTCTTAGCTTAAATGCCACTTCCTCAGGGAAGCCTTCCTTGACCTCTTAGACTAGGTCAGGTCCCTTGTTACACGCACTCGTGTGCGCTGTTATCTTTCCTTTGATGCACTTAGAACAGCAGTAATCAATTAATTAATTGTAAGGTTTATTATTGTTTCTGTCTTTCATGTTGGAGTCAATGAAGATAGACTCTGTATCTTTCCTATTGAGCTCTTTATGAGGCCTGACACATAGTGTGTATTTAAAAATTTTGTTGAATGAGTGACAGAAAATTATCAAGCAAATCAACTTTTGTAGGGGTGGGCCTGGGAGTTCACTCCCAAAGATAGTACTTGACATACATAGCTGAATATTTTCTCACTGACTTTCCTTTTCTGGTTTTGTGCTTCTCCTTTGTGTTAACAGGGCAGTTAACAAGTTGTTGATACATTGTGAATACTTACATTCTGTTAATAGTGACAGTAACAATAACTTTTGATATATGTGTTGTGTTGTATTTTTTAAAGTTCCATATATTTACTGATTTGACCTTTATTATCATCTGTTGAAGGAATTAAAATTTTCCAGTGAAGAAATCCTATAGTTACCTCATGAATCCAGATCCCACCATTTTGCAAATGAGGAAACAGATACATTTATAAAACATGTGTCCCTAGTCATATGTGGTTGGTGGCAGTATTGGAAACCTGACTCCTGAGGTCTCCAGCACTGTGGTCTTCTAGCACACTGGACAATACAGCCTAAACATTATCTTCTCAAAACAAAACAAAACATCGTCTTCTCATTTTCTGTGGGCTACTCAGTTTTACCTTCTTTGATTGGCTCTTTAAAAGTTGGTTGATTTTTCTTCTAGAGTTATTGGATTCTTCCTGTATTAGAGGTGCTAACCCTTTGTTGATAGTGTGTGTCACAAGTATCTGCTTTGTGCTTTGTTTGTGGTGTTTTTCTTGAACATAAGTTTTAATGTGCTCATGTTTTTCAATTCTTTTCTAGACATTTTTATATATTGTTTAAGAAACCTTTCCCTATTCCATGGCAACTTATTTCTGAATGTGTGTGAGGTAAGAAATCTGATGTGAAGTTTCTTTTCCATATGGGTAGTAGGTTGCATCAGCATCACTTACTGAGTAGCCAAATCCTTACTCCTGGATTTTCAATCCCCCCTACTGAATGACAGGCTCTTTATGTGTATGGCTTTGCTTCGAGCTCTTGATTTTGTTGGACTACTTGTCTCTCTGCTGAAATCACTCATAAATTCTTAAATCTGAAAGTACAAACCTTTCCCACCACTCACACACTTCTTATATAATTTATAATCATAGTGTCAAGTTTTCTCCAGAAAGATCTTACACTGTTCTTCAATCAAAGTTTATTTCTGGAATATTGTTTTTATTTTCTTCATCTCTGTATATGATATATTTAAAATTTTTTTTTGAGTTGTAACATATACAGTGAAATGTATACATAGATCACAAGGGTGTGATTCATGATGTTTTGATAGACATATTGATAGTAAAATAAGTTAAAAATAGTAAAAAAAGTTATTTACAGTCAAGCAAATAAACATAGCTATCATCTCACCTGGGGGGGCATGAATACCTAGAGCCTCTTAATAAAAATCCCCCTTATGATACAATATTGTTAAATATAATCCTCAAATGATATATTGGGTTTCTAGACTTGTTCCTCCTACATACCTGCTACTTTGTGTCCTTTGACCTATATCTCTCCATTTTCTTCTTCCCCCCACCCTTCATATCTCATGTTCTATTCTCTGTCTCTGTGAATTCAACTTTTTAAAGTTTCAAACATATAAAAGTGAGAACATGCAAAATTTTTCTGTGTCTGGCTTATTATACTTAGCTTTCTATTTTCCAGGTTTATCCCTATTGTGGAAAATGGCAGAACCTCCTTTTTTAGGACTAAATAATCCATGTGTATACACACACACACACACACACACACAACACACATACATTTCTTTATCCATTCATTCAGTTGACAGACTGATGGTTTCCATATCTTATTTATTGTAAATAATTCTTTGTTCTTTTCTTATCAGCATTTGAGGCTATAAATTTTTAAATAGAACTTTACGTGCTTCCTACAAGTTTTTAGTATCCAATGTTTTATTATGGTCATTTCTAAATATTTTTAAATTTTCATTTTGCATTTATTTTTATTATGGTCATTTCTAAATATTGTAAAATTTTCATTATGCATTTCTCTTTTTTTTGAGTATTATTTAAAAGTGTTTAAAAGTTCTCTTTTATTTCTTTTTAGATTTACTTATTTGAGTTACTTATTTCCATTCTGTGGTTCACTCCCCAAATGGCTGCAATGGCTGGAGCTGGGTCAATCTGAAGCCAGGAGCCAGGAGCTTCTTCTGAGTCTCCCAGGCAGATGCAGGGACCCAAGCACTTGGGCCATCTTCCACTGCTTTCCCAGGACATCAGCAAGGAACTGGATCAGAAGTGGAGCAGTCAAGACTTGAACTGGTGCCCATATGGAATGCCGGCGCTGCAGGCTGAGGCTTAGCCTATATGTCACAGTGCCGGCCCCAGTTTAAGCATATGGCTTTCTCAGTTAGCTTAATCTCACTTTGGTTAAAGAACACGTTCTATTGATGCTTCCTGAAGTTTGCTATATGGGATAAAGTGTGGTTATTTTGTATAGAGGTCCAAGTGTGCTTGAAAACAGTGTGTGTTCTCTTTGGGATGCATAGTTCACTATATTTTCTTTCTTTCTTTTTTTTTTTTTTTATTTGAAAGGTAGAGTTGTAGAAAGGTAGAGAGAGAGGTCTTCCATCTGCTGGTTCACTCCCCAAATGGCGTCAACAGCTGGAGCTGAGCTGATCCGAAGCCAGGAGCCAGGAGTTTCTTCTGGGTCTCCCCCGCGGATGCAGGGGTCCAAGGATTGGGTCATCTTCCACTGCTTTCCCAGGGCACAGTAGAGAGCGGGATTGGAAGAGGAGCAGTTGGGACTAGAACTGGTGCCCGTATGGGATGCTGGCGCAGCAGGTGGAAGATTAACCTACTGTGCCATAGCACCAGCCTTGGTTCTCTATATTTTCATTAGATCGAGTTGACTAATTGTGTTGATCAAATTTTCTATTTATTAACTTTCCCAATTTATTAGTCAAAAAACATATTAAAATTCTTGTGATTGTAGATTTATTAGTTTCTTCTTTTTAGCTATGAGGCTTTTGTTGCTGATATTTAAACAGTTTCCAGTGAATTGTTTATTATCATTTTGAGGTGGCTTTCATTATTTCTAATAATGTATTTTGTCTTAAAATCCTTTTTGTTTGATATTAATGTAATTATACCAGCCTTTCTTCTTTTGGTTAATATTTGCCAGGGTATAATTTTTTCAGTCCTATACATTAAGCTTTCCCTGTCCTTAGGTATTTATTAAATATCATATATGACTGAATTTTTAAAAATTCAGGACTGGCATTGTGGAGCAATGGATTAAGCTGCCACTTGTGACGCTGGCATCCCATATCTGAGTACTGGTTTAAGTCCTGGTTGCTCCCCTTCCTATCCAGCTCTCTGCTGATGTGCTTGGGAAAGCAGCAGATGGCCCCTGCCACTCATGTGGGGGATCTGGATGGAGTTCATGGCTCCTGGCTTTGGCCTGGCCCAGCTCATGCCATTGCAGCCATTTGAGGGATAAACCCAGTAGATAGAAGATCTCCCTCTGTCCCTTTCTGCCTTTCAAACAAGTAAATAAACCATCTTTTTTTTTTTAAGATTTTATTTATTTATTCGACAGGTAGAGTTATAGACAGTGAGAGAGAGACAGAGAGAAAGGTCTTCCTTCCGTTGGTTCACTCCCCAAATGGCCACCATGGCTGGCGCTGTACCCATCCGAAGCCAGGAACCAGGTGCTTCCTCCTGGTCTCCTATGCAGGTGCAGGGGCCCAAGCACTTGAGCCATCTTCCACTGCTCTCCCGGGCCACAGCAGAGAGCTGGACTGCAAGAGGAGCAACCGGGACTAGAACCTGGTGCCCATATGGGATGCGGGCGCCGCAGGCGGAGGATTAGCCAAGTGAGCCATGGCACCGGCCCCAAATAAATGAATCTTAAAAATACAAAATCTTACTGAGAATGCCAAACTTTTAACTGGTGGTTTTGGTACTTTTATAATTACTATTTTCACTAAGTATCTGTGTTTTTAATCATTTTCTTTTGTACTTTATCATTTTCCTTCTTTATTCTTTCTTTCCATTAGGTTAGGCAAATTTCTTTTTTCACCTTGGTTTGGTCTCTGCTGATTTGGAAGATAAATATTCTATTTCTTGTTTTGATGGTTACCCTTAATTTCTCTTTTTACTTTTATATAGAAATAAAAAAGCAGATTAGAAAATTCAGCTTTTGTAAAAATGCAATTTGATAATCATCAGAAACCAAAATCACTTGTGTAACCAGCACCCAGATCAAATTCCTAGCCTGCCAGTGCTCCCTTCTAGTAAGTGTCACCCTCTGCCTCTGCTGGTACACATTAGTTTGTCTGTTTTTACACTGTTCAGTGTGTGTTCTCTTCCCTGGCTATTGTGCTATACAGGCTGTTTTCTCATGTCTGTCTTTGCGCAACATCACGTTTGAGGTTCATTAACAATAACCTGTGTATTTGTAGATTATTGTCTCTTGTGGTGATACTGTTTCATTCATATATACCATCCATTTTATGAATGAAATTATTATGAATAAAGCTGGTGCTGTGGCTTAGTGGGTAAAGCAGTTGTCTGCAGTGCTGGCATCCCATATGAGCTCTGGTTGGAGTCCTGGCTGCTCCACTTCCGATTCAGCTCTCTGCTATGGCCTAGGAAAGCAGTAGAGGATGGCCCAGGCCCTCGCACCCCTGTACCCATGTGGGAGACCCAGAGGAAGCTCCAGGTTTTGGCTTGGCGCAGCTCCGGCCGTTGTGGCCATCTGGGGGGTGAATCAGCGGATGGAAAGACCTTTCTCTCTTCCTCTGCCTCTCTCTAACTCTGCTTTTAAAATAAATAAATAATTTAAAAAAGAATATAATTGCTATGATGGTTTAGACATAAAATCAAATTTTATTCAATTCCCAATACTGTTGCTTTTCTAAAATATAAGCCATTGTCACTACCATTAATAGTGTTTAATGTCTCTGAACTACTGTTATTCCTTTTGTTTGTACCAGCTGTTAGATACTGTGCATATCCTTGTCTTACTATTCATTTTTAGTTTTTTAAAATTTGTGTTTATTTGAAAGGCACAGAGACAGAAAAAGAGACAGTTTTCCCATCTGCTGGTTACTCTCTCAGTGCCTGCAATAGCTGGGGCCTGGGCCTGTCTGAAGCCAGGAGTCAGAAACAGAATCCAGGCCTTCCAGCTGCTTGAGCCGTCACCTGCTGCCTCCCGGCTGTGTAGTAGCAGGAAGCTGAAATCAGGAGCAGGAGCAGAGCCAGGGCTTGAACCCAGGCTCTCTGATTCAGGCTGCAGACATCCCAGGTGACGTCTTAACTGCTAGGCCAAGTGCCATTCCTGTGGTTTTAAATAAATTAATGTATTTCTCCATTCCCTTCATTTAGAGTTTATGGAGATGGTCTAATGGAAAGCTTGAGTTTAAAACCAGACAGATCTGAAGCTAGACCTTTTTTTTTTTTTTTTTTTTAATTTTACAGGTATAGTTATAGACAGTGAGAGAGACAGAGAGAAAGGTCTTCCTTCCGTTGATTCACTCCCCAAATGGCTGCTATAGCCACACTGCGCCGATCCAAAGTCAGGAGCCAGGTGCTTCCTCCTGGTCTCCCATGCGGGTGCAGGGCCCAAGCACTTGGGCCATCCTCCACTGCCTTCCCTGGGCCACAGCAGAGAGCTGGACTGGAAGAGGAGCAACTGGGACTAGAACCCGGTGCCCACATGGGATGCCGGTGCTGAAGGCAGAGGATTAACCAAGTGAGCCACAGCACCAGCCCCTGGAACTAGATCTTGGCTTTACTATTTCCTGACCTGTGACATTAGGTAAATTATTTTGCTTTTATCTTTTGTTTATTTTTCTAAAAAATAAAGGCATTAATTCACTATGGGTTCTCTGCCATGTGGATAGTGCTCTTTTAGATATATGAATGACTTAAGGTGTATCCTAATAGCAACATTGTAATTTAGATATTTTTACTCCTCTTTTACAGATAGGGAACCTGGTACTCAGAAAAATAGGGTAACTTGCCCACAGACCATAGAGCTAGTAAGTATTATAACCAGGATTTTGACCAGTATCTGATGATAAAGCTTGTGTCTCATTACTGTGTGAGAGAGTATTCAGCACAGTATTGGGTACCTACTTGACACTCAGTAAATATAGGTTTTTTTCCTAGCACTGGCATTTTGCCCTACGCAGAGTATATACTTCTTCACCAACTGCTTATTCTCTTTGTTTTTCCTTCTTTTCTTTTGTTTACTGAATGTTGACTTTCTAGCTAAAGGGAAAGGACAGCACCAAACCAGAGTAAATATTAACACTGCCTTGGTTGAAGATATAATCAACTTGGAAGATGTGGATGAAGAAATGAAATCTGTGTTGGAAGCACTCAAGGATAATTTCAATAAGACTCTCAATATAAGGACCTCACCAGGTAAGTGACTGCTGCAGTATTTTGGGGAGGGGTGGAAAGAGCCTGACTTTGGCAGAGCTGAGTTTTGTATTTTAATTTATATATATATATATATATATATATATATATATATATATATGCACACACACACACACACACACATATACATTATCTGAAAGGCAGAAAGAGACAGACAGAGATCTTCCATCTGCTGGTCCACTCCCCAGAGTCCCCTATTAGCCTGGGCTGGACCAAGCCAAAGCCAGGATCCTGGATCTCAGTCAGGATCTGCCATATGGGTGACAGGAGCCCCGCTACTTGAGCCATCAGCTGCTGCTTCCCAGGATGTGCCTTACAGGAAGCTGGAGCTGGGAGCAGAGCCAAGATTCAAACCAGGCTCTCTGATACGGGATGCTTGCATCCCAGGCGGTGGCTTAACTGCTGCACCACGTGCCTGCTCCATAGCTGAGTGTTTTTCCCCAGCTTTGTAACTAACTGATGACCAAGAGTAGTCTTTTGCTTTTCTGGTCCTTGGTGTTCTTGTCTGTTTCCTACTGTATAGCTCTGAGGGAGGGATGGGTATTAAAATAATGGTATGTAATGGTTCTACCATAGTTCCTGGCACAAAGTTAGCAGTATATTTATTTATCCTTTCAGCAAGTATCTGTCTACTATGAATTAGTTGTTATGCTTGTACATGGTAGTGAACAAAAAGTCATGGTCTCTGCTCTTATGGAATTATACTCAAAAAATGTGGAATTTCTTTGTGACTACATTTAAGTCCTGACGTCTTTGGTCTGATTTTTCCAATTTGTGTTTTTACTGGAAACTGAATGGCTGCAAACCTGCCCACCTGAGTCATTTCTCTACCCCCGAGCTTGACCAGGAAGATGCTGTTTGGGTTAATAACTTCCTGAAAGTGGCTTTTCTAAGTGGGAAATGTCAGAACTGTCTAGGAGAACTGTTTGCAGATGTGATGAGAAGGGAGTCGTCAGCTAATGGTGCAAGCATGCAGGAAAAATCCAATTGCTGTTAAATTGGCCTTTTGCAAATTGTCATCATGCCATAGTCAAGCCTGGGACCCCCTCTGAAGATATCTCATGGAACCTTGGCTGCTTCCACTCACATAGTTTGTAAGGAAATTAGAAAGTACTTCATGACCTCGTTCTTAAGAAAAGCAAGTGAAAAATACACAGCTCCAATTAAAAACACTATCAGAAATGTACTAAGTTCATAGATGAGATCCAGTGTGAAATCAGAAGACCATTCCCATCATTTGTCAACCTCTGGACTGGGGCATTTCTGCCTTTGCTGACAGTAGAGCGTGCCATTCAATCTCTCCCAACTGTTTATCTTAAACTTGCTTATTATTTTAGGTATGAAACTGATAAAGTGCTCTGTCTCCCTCGTGCTTTCTGGCCTGTTAACATTCTGCAGCCGAAACCAGAGAGCGGTTTGAGGGGAGCTCAGGGGGAAATGTGATACTTAAAATTAGCCAGCAAGCTCCACTCTTGTTGAACTTAAAAAGACGATGGGCCTGGAACGAGGTTGGGAGTGTAATTTGTTAAATGTTAACCTCTGAGAAAATGAGGGGCAGGAATGAGATTGAGGGAGATTCTCGCTGGGGACAGATTGAGGGGAAAGGATTTGATGCATTATGTCGATACGGATTTAGGGAATGGGAACCCCCGCAATTGCACTCTGAAAAGCCTGAGTTGGGACTTCTGTGGCAAGAGGTCCTATGGTAAATCAGGAAGATTGAACTAAGATCCATTGGTATTTCCTCTTTGCCTCCTATTGGTATTTCCTCTTTGCTTCTTTCTCTTGAGAGCTATGTTTCTTTAATGTTCTGTGTAGAACTTGGGATCATGAAGAAACTAGAGAGACAGGTCAATCTAGGCCAGTCTTTTTTGCCAGATTCTTCCATGTTGTCTTTCATTACTCTCGGAAGCAGCAGGCACTCTTCCTCATACGTTTCCCGCTATCCGCCAGCAGTCTATCTCCAAGGCAAGTGATACCTTTTAACAGTTGTTCAGGACATTGGTTCAGGACATTTAGGTGTTTGTTCTTGTCCTCTTTCCCTTTCACCCATCCATGCGTGCCTTCATTCATTCATCACAGCCTTACTGAGCACTTTGCCTGTGCTGATTACTTTACTAGGTGTTGTGGATACAGAGGGCATAGGCACAGTTCCCAACTTTCAGGAGCCTAGAACCTAAGGCAGAGGGAGGGACAGACAGGTAAGTTGGGCCAGCACTCTGCCTTAGAAGGCTGTTGTGGCCACCTGGGGAGTGAACCAGTGGATAGAAGACCTCTCTCTCTATCTCTCTGCCTCTCTGCCTCTCTGTACCTCTGCCTTTCAAATAAGTAAAGTCTTAGTCTGTCCCATGGAAATCATCCAAAAGAGTATCACATATTTGTTAAATTTGATTTCACTCCCTTATTTTTTTTTTAAGATTATTTATTTGGAAGTCAGAGCTACACAGAGAGAGGAGAGGAAGAGAGAAGGAGAGAGGGAGAGAGAGAGAGAGAGTGGTCTTCTATCCACTGGTTCACTCCCCAGGTGGCCACAACAGCTAGAGCTGAGCTGATCTGAAGCTAGGAGCCAGGAGCTTCTTCCAGGTCTCCCTCACGGGTGCAGGAGCCCAAGGACTTGGGCCATCTTCTACTGCTTTCCCAGAGCAGGATTGGAAGTGAAGCAGCCTGAACTTGAACCAGTGCCCATATGGGATGCTGGCACTAGAGGTGGTGGCTTTGCTGGACTGTACTACAGCACTGGCCCACTGCATACTTTACATAATGCACATTTTCATGAACTTTTTTTTTTTAATTTATTTATTCATTTGAAAGAATTTCACAGAGAGGGAGAGACAGACAGACAGACAGAGAGAGAGAGAGAGAGAGAGATCTCCAGCCACAGATTCACTCCCTAAATGGCCGCAACTTCCAGGGTTGTACCAGGACAAAGCCAGGAGCCAGGATCTTCATCCTGGTCTCCCACATGGGGGCATGGGCCCGGACACTTGGGTCATCTTTTGCTGCTTTCCCAAATACACTAGCAGGGAACTGGATTGGAAGTGGAGCAGCCGGGACTCGAACCCGCACCCATGTGGGATGCAGGCACTGCAGACGCAGCTTAACCCACTATGCCACAGCACCAGACCCATCCATGACCTTTTTAAAGAACTCCTCATAAGTGTTTTTCATATATTCTTTCATTTATTCTCATAAAAACCATATAGGTATAATTTTTATGCCCCATTTATAGATTGGCACACAACGGCCCAGAAGATTGAAGGGATCTGCCTAGGATCACACTGTTAAGAAATGGCAGAGTTTGTATTTGAGCTCATGTCATTGATCTTCAGAATCATGGATTTTGCCAATGTATTCCTGGCTAATGTCTAGCTTGTGATGACAGTGAATCTGGTTGAGTATTTCAAATAGGCCTTTGACCAGAGTATGGTACTGGATTATTTGAACACATATTGGTAGGACAACTACAGTTTGTTTTAAAAACTCCTCCCTTCCACCCTTTTCTCTTTGTGTCTCAAAAGGAGACATCCATGAGTGCTTCAACTGTGAATGGTAAGGATTTTCTTCTAGTTTCATTTGCATAGGAAATCAGAGAATTTGAATAATGCCGCCTTTCCATCTGTAATTGTGGATGTACTGCTTATTTCTTCAATTTCTGAAATTTTTGCCAGGGTTTTCTAGAATTCAGATATGGATAAAGGTCAAATCCAGGGTTAACAGTGAACTTAGTACAAGGGTACTTTAGAAAGTTCATGGATAATGGATTAAAAAGTAAGTTTATTTTTGGAGCAAATTTTGAAATCCATGGGTGCTCATAGTTTTTGTCTTTTTTTAAATGTTTATTTTTTCTTCTACCTGAAAGGCAAAACAGCAGAGAAAGGGAAAGAGAGACTGACTGAGACTGAGAGAGCTCTTCCATCTGCTGGTTCACTCCCCAGTTGTCTACAGTAACCGGGACTGAGCCAGGCGGAAGCTGGGAGCCAGGAACTACATCCATGTGGGTGTCAGGACAAAGCACTGGAGCCATCATCTTCTGCTTCCCAGGATTTTTTTCTTTTTCCTTTTTTAATGGGCTTCTTTCTGAAGAGCATTTAGGTAGCATAAGGGAATGGTTCCAAACTTGGCTATGTGTCAGAATCATCCTGATGAACTTAAAAAATTGACGTCTTCCCCCAAAAATCACAGGCTCCATAGCCTCTCCAGGGTCAGAATCTGGGGTGGGGCCTCGCAATCCAAGTCACAAAGCCCCTGGCTGATTGTGTTGCTGAGCAGGATTTCTGTTCCTCTTGCAGAAAGACCTTTGACTGAGATAAGAATAAAGCACAGTTGAGTTTGGGTCTTGGCTCTTGATGGTTTCCTTTTGTTAAGTCTATGCCTTGGCCCAGTTAGCCTTCTCAAGGCTCATTTTCTCATCTGAAAGTGAAGAGAATAATGCAATGTCAGAGAGAAATTGTAAGAACTAAAAAGGGTACTGTTTATTATTTTGGTATCTTTTATATATTCGATTGTCTATATTTAGCTAAAACCCTTTAGCTAGAGTCCTCACTTTAATCCTGTAAGATAGTTACCTTATATCTGAATTGGAAACCAAGACACAGAGAGGATAATCGAACTGGCCCCATGTTTCACAGCTAGTAGATGGCAAAGTGGCTGGAGGCAGGGGTGAGGGGGTTGGAGTTGGGGGTGGGTGGAGTGGAGGAGGGACTCAATGGATCAGCTCTTTCCACTTTTAGCTCTGGAAGTCTTGGGTCACAGGAGACCCCTCAGGTTCAGGCGGAGAAGGATGGGTGGCCACCTCAGTGGCAGATAGGAAATTCCAGCTTGGTTCTAGCAGTGTCAAGCACTTTCCATCACTATCAGTACTTCTCCAATAGAAGTGCTTAGAATAGTCTTATCACATTGATAAGGGATCCCTAAGTGTGTGTGGAGTCTGAATTAAAAAGGGGGTTAGCTGAGGGACTACTAAGGTCCTAAATTTTATATTGTAATTCTAAGACCCTGTAATTTTAAAACATTTTTATTGGTTTTTTTTTTTTTTTTTTTTTAGGATCCCTTGATCAGATTACTGTGGTGACTGCTGATGGGAAGCTTGCTTTAAACCAGATTAGCCAGATCTCCATGAAGTCACCACAGCTGATTTTGGTGAATATGGCCAGCTTCCCAGAGGTAAGGGGCCTTGCTGAAAGGGTTGTTCTCTGTGTTCTCCTTGGGGATAGCGGAGGCTGGATCACGTCAGGAGGCTGCAACAAGAGAGAAGACACAATAGAGGGAACTTAAGGATAAGGAAAAGCTCTTTCCTATTTCTGAATACCTTCTTTGTTAAGCTCAAATGCTGGAGATCAGGCAAGAAATTTGGAAACTGAAACAAGACTCACCTACAAAAAGCAATGATGGAGATGCAGTGTTTGGCATCTGGCCAACATGGCAGGGCGCTCTGGAAAATTGGAAAGGCTGGGCTGTATCTGGGGGAGGGCCTCTGCCCAGCCCCTGCTGATCACTACCAGGCAAAAAGTGGGCCTGGTAATGAGTGTTAGTGGATGTTAGGATTTTTATTTCCAGAAAATCTAGTAAACTCAAATTATTTTATGAACTTTGTCAAATGATGACTAGTTCCCTTTTTTCTTAAGACTGAGATGAAACATATTAATGGGCCAGATGTGGCCTGAAGGCCACCAGTCTGTGACATCTGCATTAGTACTTGGAGCAGATCCTCCAGGAACTCGTGTTCTTTCAAGTTAGATTGACTTAAAGAATTGAATGGAGCACAGGGCTCTCCAGACAGGAAGGTGGGTTACATTAGATCATTGAAACCTTGAAGCTTAACTATTTTAAGTCTAGTTGAGGAAGATGAGTAGGCTTTTCCTTGTTGGTCCACTAAGAATTGGTCTGGATTGGAAGTCCTAGTGGACCCGGGATCTGGTCCTGTCTCTGCCACTAATGGGCTGTTTGACCTTGGGCAAGTTGGTTCTCTCTCCCGGCCTCCATTTCCTCATCTGCTAACATGAATTGAAGGAACCTTCCAATTCTGGTCATTTCGGTAGTTCTGTCCGAAAACACAGGCCATGGTTTGGAGTCAACAAACGAGGTCAGAGAAGAAGAGAAAGGGAAGAAAGCAAGCCCTTATTAAGCACAAACATTCATAAAATAGAGCTGTTGCACTTCACGTGCCAGGCACACTTGTGGGGTACTGTTACCACTACCCCTCTATCCCCCTTACTTCTGCCAGAGTAAGCTGTTGAGAATATACGTTGGAGCTGGTGTGGTGTAGCAGGTTAAGCTGCTGCCTGCGATGCAGCCCATATGAGTCCCAGCTACTCCACTTCTGTTCCAGCTCCCTGCTGATGCACCTGGGAAAGCAGTGGAAGACAGCCCCAATCCTTGGGGTCCTGCATCCGCATGGGAGACATAGATGAAGTTCCTGGCTCCTGGCTTTGGCCTGGCCCAGGCTTTTGCAGCCATTTAGGGAGTGAACCCACAGATGGAAGTTCTCTTTCTCTCTCTCTCTGTCTCTCTCTCGGTTCTGCCATTTGGTGAGTGAATAGTGGAAGGAAGATCTCTCTGACTCTCTGGGTAACTCTGCCTTTCAAATAAATAAAATCTTTAAAAAATATGTTGAATCATGTCATTCTCATACTTTAAATTTATTATTGGCATCAAATAATCTTTAAGAAAAAGTGAGAAATCCTTACAGTGGCCTAGAAGGCTTTGCGTGATCTGGCTTTTGTTAGCCTCTTCAATCTTGTGCCCCTGTCATCTTGAATTTTTCTGTTCTTTTTTCTTTCTTTCATTTTTTTTTTAACACTTTTTATTTATTTGAATGGCAGAGTTACAGAGAGGCAGAGGCAGAGAGAGTCAGGGGTGTGGGGAGAGAGATCTTCCATCTGCTGGTTCACTCCCCAAATGGCTGCAGCAGCCGGGGCTGGGCGGATCCAAAGCCAGGAGCCTGGAGCTTCTTGTGGATCTTCCACACAGGTGCAGGGAGCCCAAGCACTTGGGCCATCTTCTACTGCTTTCTCAGGCCATAGCAGAGAGGTGGATTAGAAGTGGAGCAACCAGGACTGGAACTGGCACCCATTTGGGATGTCAGCACCACAGGCGGCAGCTTAACCACTACGCTACAGCGTGGGCCCCCTGCATGGTGTTCTAACCTTGCTTGTCTTTCAGTCCCTCAAAGTCCTTTGCATCCTAGGCTTTGCCTGTACTGTTCTATTGCTGGGAATGCTCTTGTTTGGCAAGCTACTACTTGTGTTTTTGGATCGTAGCTGAAATGTCACTTTGGCAGGGAAGCCCTCCTTAGTTCACCCAATCTAAACTCTTCTTCCACACTAAGCTTTCTCATATAGCATTTTTTTTTCCTTCATTGCACTTATCACTCATTAGTTACACATTTATTTATGTTTATTTTCCATCTCACTTGTGTTGACTTGTAAGCTTGGAATATAGGCATTAGCTAAGTTGTTCATTGTGTCCAGCATCACACACAGTGCCTGGCATGTGGAATCAGTCAGTAAACTCTCCTTGAAGGGATGGGTACTTGTCATTAGGTTGATGGAAGAGAAGCACTCAGTGCTGTGTTACTGAGGAGCGGAGAAAGGGAGGAAAAGAGAACTGTCACCTCTTTCCTTTTCTGGCCCCTCTGAACCACTGAGACCTCTCTTCCTTGTTCATCTAATCCCAAAGGCACTGCAGGCCAATTTAGGGAATAGCCTCCTAATTACACAGCTTGAAGACCTCATCAGACAGATTGCCTTTCAGAGCCCGCCACTTCTGTTATTAAATAGCAAATGACATTCACAGAAGCAGCTCCTGATTGGCTACCAGAGCATCTTAGGAGGCAGGAGGAGGTATGAACAGCCTAATTTTTTCTTAGGAAGTTGGAGTATATCTTCATTTTTTTAACCAAAGCATCTTTGCCATTTTTCCAAGTTGAAATTCAATGGATTTTGAAAAAATTTTGTACAAGCATCTCAGAGAAGTTCATTTATAGGGACAGAGTGAGGAAGTGTGAGTGACATTGTCTTTTGAATTCCTTTATCTCATCTGTGTATATATTAAACAAATAGCTTTAACTAAACATTTCCTTCCTCTAGCTTAGAAGCCGTCTATAGAGTACCCAGGTTCGAAGCTTTAAAATGCTGAGCTAATCCTCTCTGTGTTTATGTAATTCCTTTCTGTTTCACATACCATTGGCTTTTTTTTTCCAAACCTGAGCGTTTCTGTGTCGTGCTGCAGTGACACAATACAGATTTACATGCATAATCTTAGTGCATTGAAGACAGAAAACTGTGTTGCATTTGTTTAACATGTGTCCTGCTTGATAAATGATACACACAGTTGCTGCCTTCTATGAACTTGCCTGCAGCTAGAGTTAATGATGGGAAAGAAAAGAAGGGAGTAAAAACCCTTGAACAAAACAAGGCAAATGGAAAAAAAAAAAAAAATCAACAGGCTCCGTAACACTTTTTGGAAGGAAGAGAGTTAATATGTATTAAGTGTCTCTTGTGCTGCCAGTTCCTTTCTTATGTTTATTTCATACGATCAGCCCAGGTGCTCTGTAAAGTTAGGTATTATTTAGTCCATTTTATCCATGAGGAAACTGAGGCTCAGAGTAGTACCCCTTCGAAGTTTGCACTGTTGTCATAGAGCCAGGATTTGAACACAGATCTTTGCTGGATATGATTGCCTGTGCTGCTTTCTCCATTCATTCATTAATTCAGCACATATTCTTTGATTCCCTTCAGTTGATTAGGTTCTATTTGAGGCTCTGGGAATTCAGTGTTGCCTAGGAGAGACTAGGTCCCTGCTTTGATACACCTTACATTCCAGGTGCTCATTGAGGTATAAAGAAAATGGAAGGCCAATAGTTGATATGACTCTAACAGAGCTGACATGAATCTAAATCCTCAAGGACTCATTCACCTGTCTACAAAAGTTTCATGTCTTTAGTCCTTCAGAACTTAATAGCTGGCGGGCACCGCAGCTCAACAGGCTAATCCTCTGCCTTGCGGCACCAGCACACCAGGTTCTAGTCCCGGTCGGGGCACTGGATTCTGTCCCGGTTGCCCCTCTTCCAGGCCAGCTCTCTGCTGTGGCCCGGGAGTGCAGTGGAGGATGGCCCAGGTGCTTGGGCCCTGCACCCCATGGGAGACCAGGAGAAGCACCTGGCTCCTGGCTTCGGATCAGCGCAGTGCACTGGCCGCAGCGCGCCGGCCGCGGTGGCCATTGGAGGGTGAAACAACAGCAGAAAGGAAGACCTTTCTCTCTGTCTCTCTCTCTCACTGTCCACTCTGCCTGTCAAAAAAAAAAAAGAACTTAATAGCTTAAGAATAGCAGTGGTAAGGACTTAAGGACTGCTGTTGTGGTGTAGCAGGTTAAGCTGCTGCCCGTGCCACTGGCATCCCATATGGGTGCCGCTTTGAGTCCCAGCTGCTCCACTGCGATTGAGCTCCCGCTACTGCACCTGACAAAGCAGCAGAAGGTGGCCCAAGTGCTTGGGCTCCTGCCACCCACGTGGGAGACCAGGATGGAGTTCTTGTGGCTCCTTGCTTTGGCTTGGCCCAGCCCTAGCTGTTCAGGCTAATTCTGGAGTAAACCAAAGGATGGAAGATCTCTCTCTGCAACTTTGCTTTTCAAATAAATGAAAAGAATAGCAATGGTAGAAACTGCTGATTGATCATAGACCTCTTTCCATATGGAGTCTAGAGTCTTTCTCAACATAGTACTCCAAACAAAATCAGTTGGCCAATGTTGCCCTTTGAGAAAGTATTTGGCCTGGGGTACTGGTGAGCATACCACCAATGGGAATAAAAGCTGTGGATAAGAGAGAGAATGTATAAATGTATACCTTTTTTTTTTTTTTTTGACAGGCAGAGTGGACAGTGAGAGAGAGAGAGAGACAGAGAGAAAGGTCTTCCTTTGCCGTTGGTTCACCCTCTAATGGCCGCCGCGGACGGCGCGCTGCAGCCGGCGCACCGTGCTTTTCCTGGTCTCCCATGGGGTGCAGGGCCCAAGCACTTGGGCCATCCTCCACTGCACTCCCGGGCCACAGCAGAGATCTGGCCTGGAAGAGGGGCAACCGGGACAGAATCCGGCGCCCCGACCGGGACTAGAACCCGGTGTGCCGGCGCTGCAAGGCGGAGGATTAGCCTGTTGAGCCACGGCGCCGGCCTTTTTTTTTTTTTTTTTTTTGTCTGAACCATAGTGTTTCTGATATCATGTTGGGAAAATAACTCCAATTCTCTGAGGTTCTGCGTTCTACCATGTCAAACCAAAGTATACATATCTAGAATATGTTAGAAGAACAATTTTTTTCAGTAGGTTTCTTTGCAAAATGAAACTTTGCTTGATTAACATTTTTCCTGTATATGAAAAGGCATAGGAAAGTTCAAGTATAAAGTAAGCAATAAAATGAATTTTGTAATAGATCTGAGCTATATCATTAATATATTTATTCAATAAGCTTTTACTGAGCACTAACCTAGTCCCTGGTACTGTGTGTTGTACTGGGAAGGTGTAACAGGTATAATAGAAACACAGTCCCTGTCCTGTTTAGTGTCAGCACTAATTGCTCTTGTGCCCACAGAGAAAGGTAATATGGAAATTCTTGGGCCAGACTGTGAAGTGGAGGTGGTGGTGGGATGTTGTAGTGAGAGACCATTGGTCATTTAGTAAGAAGCCACCGAAGAGGACTGGGGACACTTGAAATCAGCCTGTTCCTCCAAAATAGAGATTTCCCCCTAATTGTTAACTTTGAAAATCTATTTCATTTTATTAAAGGAGGATGACAGTTCTCTTGTAGAGGAAAATTAATTTCACTTCCTTATTCAACTCTTTTATGTACGTTGGCCATGCTCTTTATTTTTTAAAGATTTATTTATTTATTTGAGAGGTAGAGTTACAGACAAAGAGAGGGAAAGACAAAGAGGTCTTCCCTCTGCTGGTTCACTCCCCAACTGATTGCCAGTCTGGAGTCAGGAGCCAGGAGCTTCTTCATGGTCTCCCATGTGGGTACAGGGGCCCAAGCACTTGGGCCATCTTCTGCTGCTTTCCCAGGCCATAGCAGAGAACTGGATTGAAAGTGGAGCAGCCGAGACTTGAACTGGCACCCATATGGGATACTTGTGCCCCAGGTGGAGGCTTAGTTCATATATCACAGCACCAGCCCCATGCCCTTTATACACCAGACCTAGTTCCAAATTATTTTTGGATATTAAAAAAATAAAAATCTTTATGTAACAATTACTGAATGGACTGAACTTGGGCATCTGGAAAAAAATGTAGACAGAGTAACATCATGGGACTGAATCTTCATTCAGCCTTCCCTTCACTGAGCCAATAACAGAAAGTACCATGTGTGGGGTTCTTACTCTATCTTTTGGGTTCTCAGGGAAGACCATGTCTGTGCTATAGAAAATAGAGGCTGTACTTCATTGTCAGAGAGCCCTTCCAGCTCTGAGTATCTGGTTAGAGATAACCAGTTTAAGAACTTACTAGGGGCTGGCGCTGTGGCACAATGGGTTAAAGCCCTGGTCTGAGGCAGGGGTGCCGGTGCTAGTCCTGGTTGCTCCACTTTTGATCCAGCTCTCTGCTATGGCCTGGGAAAGCAGTGGAAGGTGGCTCAAGTCCTTGAGCTCCTGCAACCACATAGGAGATCTGGAAGAAGCTCCTGGCTCCTGGCTTTGGATCGGCACAGCTCCAGCTGGCCATTGCAGAGTGAACCAGTGGATGGAAGATCTCTCTTTCTCTGTCTACCTCTCTCTGTAACTCTTTCAAATAAATAAAATAAATCTTTAAAAAAAAAAAGAACTAACTATCAGGCTGGCACTGTGGTGCAGTAGGTTAGTTCTATGGGCGCTGGTTCTAGTCTTGGCTGTTCCTCCTCTGATCCAGCTCTTTGCTATAGCCTGGCAAAGCAGTAGAAGATGGCCTAAGAACTTGGGCCTTTGTGCCCACATGGGAGACCTGGAGGAGTCTCCTGGCTTCTGGTTTTGGATTGGCCCAGCTCTAGCCGTTGCAGCCTTTTGGGGGAATGAACTCGTTATTGGAAGCCCTTTCTCTTTCACTTTCCCTCTCACTATCTGTAACTCTACCTCTCAAATGAATAAATAAAATCTTAAAAAAAAAAAAAAAAAGAACTTACTCTCTGGGGGACAGACTTTTGGCCTGTTGCTTGAGATATGTTTAAGATACCGGTTCCCACATTGGATTGCCAGAGTTTGACTCTGAGCTCCAGCTCCTGATTCCAGCTCCTGATTCCAGCTCCTGCTAATGCAGACCTTGGGAAGCAGCAGTGATGACTCATGTAACTGGGTTGCTGTCACCCACGTAGGAGACCTGATTTGAGTTTCTGGCTTCAAGAATCAATCTCCTGGCTGTGGCTGGTATTTGGGGATTGAACCAAGTATAGGTTCCCTCTCTTTCCCTCTCTCTCTGCCTTTCAAATAAATAAATAAATACTGAACAATAAAAGAATACAGTTAAGGAAATAATTTACTATTTTAAGCAGTGGCCACACCATTGGAGTCTTTGTACAACCTCCCAAGGGGATTGTTCATCTGTATGTGGATGGTTGTTTGACCTTATGGTGACACCTTATATATTTGAAAAATGGATAAGCTTTTTAGGGACCTCCTCCACAAACAATAGCAACAACAGCAGACACCTAGTAAATTAAAACAGGTGTGTATCCCCCCCCCGCCCCCCCCCCCGCCATTCATTCAAACCAGAAACTTGAGAGGAACTCCAGGCCCAGAGTTGCCAGATGAATACAAGTGATGTGTACTGGCTCTGGTCAAACCTAAAATTCTTTCGAAAATGTCAGAGGCTCTGGTTTCATGAATTCCACATTGTTGTGCCAATCTCTTTCTGTCTCTCTTCCCCCATCTCTCTCTCACACACACAGACACACACACATGTGCTTGCACACACACACAGCTTTCTTGTTATCCTTTACAAATCAGGTGTGGTTGTAGTTATAGTGTTGCTTAAATGTGAGGTGAGGCGCTTTGAGAAGTCAGCGTAGCAGTTGACAACTGGCACGCTGGTGAGCAAGCCTGCCAGAGGAGCCCTGAAGGACGTCAGGACAGCAGCTATATGAGGGCATCGACTCCGCTTTGTGTGAGGGTTTGTGGGTTCTTACCTTCGTAGGATGCTGACGGGTGTTACCATGTGCGAGCACAGAGTGAGAGGTCTTGCTCATGTTGTCTGCCTGTCTTCTGAGGTTCAGGTGTCACAGGGTCTCTGATTGGAACGGAGGCTGCACCTTCCTGTTCAGAAGAATGATCTTTCCTGTAACACACACCAGCGGAATCATTGCTCACTCTGAAAACGTGAGTGAGTTTGGTGTGAGTGTAGATGCGAATGAGTTAAATTTATTTACTCATTCCAAATCGGCACTGGTACATTTTGAGTGTAAAATGTCAACTGGAATTTTTAACGTATGAAATCTTTCATCTGTCTTTACACCAATCTTTGCACAGACCAGCCCCCCTCCCTTGAGGATTTATTGTGGTTTTGATCTGTGTTGCCTCAAACCATTGAAATCTTTTCAAAGAAGCAGAGCTGTTTTCTTTTTATTTTTTCTTCTCTTTTTTCCTCCTGCTGTACACTGGTACCAGGAGTGGACATAGTTTGCTATTCAGCTTGATCAAAGCACTCTACACCAATGTAACTTCCTGATCTTACTGGTAACAGAACTAAATGTTTCCATGTTCTGCCAAGATGGGTTGCCAGTTATCGACGGAGGGCTTGCATCTGGTAATAATTATTTACTAATTCTGTTTACCTTTTGATCTGGTTTTCAGTGTACAGCTGCAGCTATCAAGGCTATAAGAGAAAGTGGAATGAATCTGAACCCAGAAGTGGAAGGGACATTAATTCGGGTACCCATTCCGAAGTGAGTTTGTCTGAAATTCACGTATTTCAGTGAAATGAGGTGACTGTCCTTGGAAAGCAACCAATGCCCCACTGTGCTGTTAAGCTGATAGCCCGCCCCACTGCCCCTTTCATCTTGGAAAGCTTCTTTTGAGATCCAGCTTACTGATTTGGAAATATTTTTGAGTGCCTGTTGTTCTAGAGGCTGTGTCTGTAGCAGCAGCTTGAGAAATCCCTTGTCCTCATGTAGTTGACATTCTGGTTGGAAAGAGAGGACAAGTAGGTAAATAAAATCATTCCAGGTAATGAAATGCTCTGAGGAAAGAAATGGCAGTGGGCTTGAAAAAAGAGTCACTTGGTGAGGGTAGTGGTGACAAGCAACTGCAGCCTGAAGACTCTTGAAGGAGGTAACATTTGGGGCTTACATTGTGGTGCAGCCGGTTGAGCTGCCGCCTATGATGTGGCATCCCATATAAGCATCCGTTCTAGTTCTGGCTGCTCAACTTCTGATCCAGTTCCCTGCTAATGCACCTGGGAAAGCAGTGGAAGATGGCCCTAGTCTTAGGCCCCTACCATATACATGGGAGACCTGGATAGTGTTCTTGGCTTTGGCATGGCCCAGCCCTGGTTATTAGTCCACCTGGGGAGTGGTCCAGCAGATGGAAGATCTCTCTCTCTCTCTCTTTCTCTCTTTCTCTCTCTAGCTCTACCTTTCAGATAAATAAATATTTTTTTAAAAAAGAGGTAACTTTTTTGTGGAGAAGTAAATGATGAAGAATAGCTGGCAGAGGGAAGAGCATTCTAGACAGAGTGAACAGTAAGCACAAAGGCCCTGAGTCAGAAGTGAGATCACCATTGGATCGTGAAGAGCCATTAATCCCTGCTAGTTGAGTTTTAGACATAAAAACAGAATATTAACTGTATTAGTATATAGAACTTAACATTTCAAATGAACAAAAAATGCCGTGTTCATTTTTAAATAAATAAGAGGAAGAAGAAGAAGACAAGATCATGGCATGTTTGAGAAAGAAGCCAGCATGGGCAGCCTCCAGGAGAGAGTGGTAGGTGCGGGTTGTACATGCTGGGAGAGGTGCCTTCTGAGGAATGGGGCTTTGTTCTAGGTGCAGCAGAAAGCCACTGATGGGATTAAAGGAGGGGCTGACTTGATCTCAGTGGACTTTTCGAGGGTTTCTCTGGCTGCTGATTAAGACAGAGAATACATGGGACAGGTGAACCCAGGAAGTCGCGATGCGGCTCCCGCAGCTCAGATGAAACCGAAGTCTTCTCAGATTCCTTGACAGGAGATTTAAATTCCTCTTTTAAAAAAAAAAAAAAGTTAATTTGAAATACAGAGTTGCAGAGAGGGGAGAGACAGAGCTCTTTCACCCACTGGTTCATTCCCCAAATGGCTGAAATGGCCTGGTCGGAAGCCAGGAGCCAGGAGCTTCATCTGGATCTCCCACGTGCGTGACAGGGGCCCAAGCACTTAGACCATCTTTCACTGCTTTCCCAGTGCATTAGCAAAGAGCTGGATTGGAAGTAGAGCATCCAGGACTTGAACTGGCACCCACATGAGATGTCAGCTTTACCTGCTACACCACAGTGATGGCCCTAAATCCCTTTTCCCACACAGACTTTCACATACTCACTGAATTAATTTGTTTGATCATTCAAAAAATATTTATTAAGTAGTAACTACATGCCAGGTACTTTCCTAGTTGTTGGGATATAGCAGTAAACAAAACAAACAGCAAAAGGTCCCCATCTTCCAAGGCTTACCTGATAGATGATGAGTAGGCATGGTAAGTTGAAAAGCAATGTGATGTCAACATACCTACCTAATATAGTGTCCGGTGATGGTAAAGACTATGAAGAGGGTAAGGAAAGTAAGGAGATAGACTTGGGGGCTTTATTATAGATAAGGAGGATCCGAAAGGAAACAACGTTTAATGAATATGAAATGAATGCAGCTTCCAAATAACTAGGAGGGAAATTAAGTCTAACTCGAATCAAATGTCTTTTTATGGAGTTGTCCTGGATTTTTTATATTGCCTCATTTGTCATGATCCTTGTAAAGTAGATTTTTTCCCCTCTCCAGGTTTGGAAATTCAGGTTCAAAGAAGTAAAAGGTAAAATGAGCTCTCCAAGGCCACACTGCTTGTGCTGAGGCTGGGACCTAAACTCAGGTTTAGTTGATTCTAAAGCCTCAGGATGTGCGCAGGCCACCAACAAGAAGTAGTCCCAACACCGAGAATCCAGGAACTTGCCCCACTGAATGTTTTTCTAACTTGGGGCCAGAAAATGACTGTCTAGTTCTGCTGTGTCCTCAGTGCTCTGTAGGTCTGAATTAACATCCTGCTTTGAAAGCAGGTCTCTTACAGGTCAGGTAGACTTGGATTCGAGTCTAGTACCTGTTTGCTTGGTCACTTCATCAGTCTGCTCAGTGAGTTCTCTGAGAATGTCTCTGGGCCAGGCTCTGTGCTAGGGATGTACATACCCACAGGTCCTGCACACACCTTGCCTTCTTGGAGCTCACAGGCTGTGTGCCAAACCCCTTGTTGTTTACCTCTAGCTAATTTGTGGAACTTCCTAGGACCCACAGTTTGCAGAGGAGAAAACTGAAACTCAGAGAAACTAAGGAACTTGCCCAAGATCACAGGGCAAGGAAGTACGGCAGAATTAGAATCCTGATTACTCCTTGCATTTTCTTTGCAGAGGGTAATTCAGCAAAGTGCTAGGTGTGCTCATGGACCTTAGAGGTGAGATTTAGTAGTGGAATAGATGATAACCAGAGGTTTATTTCCTAGTTCTTGCTGTCCTGTCTGGGAAACCTTAGACAAGCCACTTAACCTCTCTGGGCCTTTGTTCCTTCATGTCCCATGTGAAGGGTTGTCCTCAGTGGCCTGCCAGCTCCCTTCTGAAATTCCAGAATCCTGAGACCCCATCAGTTTGTGCTGCTTGTTGCTAACTTTAATTCTTAGAGTGGCCTGATTGAGAATCACATTTTCTTTCAAAGATATGGTTGAAATAATAGCATCCCTACAGCCCCACAGGAGTTCATGATTGTCCTGGGTGCACAGCATGTAAATTTGAAGAATCAGTGAGTTTAACTTCAGTTTCCAAGGACATAGACATAGGGATGTGTTGCATTATTTTCAACATTATTTTATCTTTGTTAATGGGTGTAATCCAAGAGAAGGTTGATGGACCCAAACCGCCTCTCCTGCAAAACTCATTTTTTATATACTTTCTTCCCTTTGACAAGGTGGTGGGGTCATGAGGCCCCTTATTGAGTTATAGGTTTGGTAGTTTTCCAGATAAAAAACGAGTGATCTGTTCTTTATTATGGAGGCTGTGTCATGTGAGAGGAGAAAGGCTGATTTAGAAGGAAGAGGACTGAGGTTTCTATGTGGTTTTGGCAGTGACTTCCATGACTCTGGGCATATCACCCAGTGGCTTGCTGACTTCTGGCTCCTTATTTGTAGAACAGTTGAAATAGTGCATAATGATAGGCAGAGATGCGGTGACAGTGATAGAGAAAATAGATTAGCTAATGTGATTTCCTTAAACTATGTGACTAGAAGATACTGTTATTTCAGTGGAGTTTCAATTTGTTATATATCTATCATTTTAGGATAAAAAGGAGGAGCAAGCAAGGGAACTAATATGTTGAACACCTACTATGTGCCAGGAACCGTTATATGCCTAATGTACACATGGAAAGTCAAAAAAAGTGTAAAGGTTAAATGTGTGCCTTGGTGTCACCTAAGCATGAAATTGAGTTCCAGCCCTTCTACTTTTTAGCTGTGTGACAGTGGCAACTTTCTTTGCGTCTCTGAATCTCACAGAGTTCATCTATAAAATAATAATTTATGGATTTTGCCTTACATGGTTATTGGAAGATTTCAGTGAAATAATGTTCATGAAGCTTTTGATACACTGAGTTAGTGCTAAATGTTACTGTTTACTTCCTTCACAAATGTGTGGTCCCTTTTAGGCACGGGAAACAGATTCAGAGAGGTGAGCCATCGACTCCAGGTCACACAGCCAATAATTGGCAAAGCTGTAAGGAAGAGAATAACACCTCACAGCTCACATTAGGGGTTTGTGATGTGGGGGGACGAGAAGCATAAGTTCCTAGGATCAGTTTCTAGTTATAATATTTCAAATGTAGTTCCAGGAAACTTTGCCTGTCCTGACTGATCGTGCTCTTCCTCTGCCTGGTGACACCTGTAAGTTGGCATTTTTATCTTCACTCTGAATGCCCAGAGCGAAGCTTTATTTTCAGTCACAGCAGATCTTGGTGTGACTACTTCTCCCTGTTGCGCTGCCCTGATTCTTGCATTCCTGTGTAAATGAGTATACCGACTATGTGATTCTTACTGTCTTACTCTGCCTCTGAGCTCTTGAGAAGCAGGTGGAAGATAATCCTAAATCGTTAACAGGCCACATGGGAGCCTGCGTGGTCCCCATCACAGGCTATGGCCTCTGAGAAACAGCTCTTGTAGCTTCATGTACATTTTCATCCTGGCTGTCGTCTTCTCAGGTGAAATGCCACCAGGCCCACGAGGCTCTGTTTTTGTTTGTTTGTTTGTTTAATTTATTTGACAGGTAGAGTTCTAGACAGTGAGAGAGAGATAGAGAGAAAGGTCTTCCTTCCGTTGGTTCACTTCCCAAATGTCCACCATGGCTGGCGCTGCGCCGATCTGAAGCCAGGAGCCAGGTGCTTCTTCCTGGTCTCCCGTGCAGGTGCTGGAGCCCAAGCCATCCTCCACTGCCCTCCGGGGCCACAGCAGAGAGCTGGACTGGAAGAGGAGCAACCGGGACGAGAACCCAGTGCCCATATGGGATGCCGGCACCGCAGGCGGAAGATTAGCCAAGTGAGCCATGGCACCGGGCCCTTCTTCCTTCTTTTATCGCTTTCTGGGCCTATTTATTAAGCACCCATCTGAGAGTTGCAGTACTCTGAGGAGCTGAACTGAATGCTTTAGACTCGCCTGCAGATACTCCCAACAACTCTGTGGGTGAGAGGATGTTCTCAGCCTCAGTTGGCTGCTGAGAGACTAGGAGCTCATCAAGTTGATGCCCGCTGCCAGATAGATAGGAAATGGCAGAAGCAGGGCCAGAATCGGGGTCTTTGTTGCTGCATTTCTTCCTGTTCTTTTCTCCTGAAAGATGATCTCCCTGGAATATGTCTTTCACTTTTTAAATAGGAATCTTGAAAAGTCTTGAGCAGCAGTTCATTTTAATCGGGCCAGGTTTCGGCCTCGGCCTTATTTGTATGCCCCAAGACAAACACACCATTCCAAACTCATTGTTCTACTAAGATGTCGATGAGAAAGCCACCCTGGTGGGGTAGGGCTGTTGGGGTTGGCCATTGTTGAGTGCGTGTCTGGCTTTAAGTGACACTCTAAGGAAATCACGAATTCACGCGGAGAAGACAACTGCACGCGTGGTTGACTCTTCCCCACTGAGGCTGCATCCTTCCTTCATCCTCCTTGTCTTCTTCTACCAGTGTCTGCATAGATCTTATTTTAAATCAAGTTAACTAAAAATTAAAACACCTCTTCTTCACAGAGAACCACTTTAGCCATTTGGTTTTCTTTCTTTCTTTCTTTCTCTCTTTCTTTCTTTCTTTCTCTCTTTCTTTCTTTCTTTCTCTCTTTCTTTCTTTCTTTCTCTCTTTCTTTCTTTCTTTCTCTCTTTCTTTCTTTCTTTCTCTCTTTCTTTCTCTCTCTCTTTCTTTCTCTCTCTCTTTCTTTCTCTCTCTCTCTCTCTCTCTCTCTCTCTCTCTCTCAGGCAGAGTGGACAGTGAGAGAGAGAGAGAGACAGAGAGAAAGGTCTTCCTTTGCTGTTGGTTCACTCTCCAGTGGCCACCACAGCCGGCACACTGCAGCCGGTGCACCGCGCTGATCCGAAGGCAGGAGCCAGGTGCTTCTCCTGGTCTCCCATGGGGTGCAGGGCCCAAGGACTTGGACCATCCTCCACTGCACTCCTGGGCCACAGCAGAGAGCTGGCCTGGAAGAGGGGCAACCAGGACAGAATCTGGTGCCTCGACCGGGACTAGAACCCGGTGTGCTGGCGCCGCAAGGCGGAGGATTAGCCTGTTGAGCCATGGCGCCAGCCTATAGCCATTTGGTTTTCTAGGGTTTTTCTGTGCAAGGCCATGTATGTGTATCTCCTCCATTTTCTTATGAGGATTTTGGATTATATTATGCATACTGTTACTGCACTTTTTTTCACTTAAGTGCATCATTGCTTTCCCTGATGAGACTTCTTCACTCTCTTAAGGCTGTTTAGTGTTCACATTTTACACGTAGCCCAAGCCAGTTTCCAAATGTCAATGTCTGGGTTTAAGTTTCTTCACTTTTCTTTCACTTTTTCCTTACTGCTGAGGCCTCCCTCCCTATTCTTAGCTGGGAGTGGGAGGTTGGGAAAGGAAAATTGGGCAGCAAGTGAATGTGGAGGGGAGGGGCCTCAGTGTTGCTCTTGTTGCTCCTTGCCCGAGGGCTTGTTTGCAGCGAGCTCCTCAGGGCCACACTTTCCAGACACGGGGTTTCAGGGCCAGACAACCATCTGCTGTACTCTCGTGAGCCCTCCACCATCAGACCCACAATTTCTGTCACTGTTTACAGAAAATACTGGGGTTGAGTATCTCCCCGGCCCCCTGTGTGGCAATACTAATAGCAAGCGAAATGACCCTGTATTGAGTGCAGGCTAAATTCTAGGTCCTTTGCTGTATTATCTAAATTGTTTTGTTCTGTTATTACATGTGTTTTTTGTTTTTAAAGATTTTATTTATTTGAGAGATAGAGTTACAGAGAGAGGGAGAGACAGAGAAAGGTCTTCTATCCACTGGTTTACTCCCCAAATGGCCGTGCTAGCTGGAGCTGGACCAATCCGAAACCGGGAGCCAGGAGCCAGGATCTTCTTCTGGGTCTCCCATGTGGGTGCAGGGGCCCAAGGACTTGGGCCATCTTCTACTGCTTTCCCAGGCCATAGCAGAGAGCTGGATCGGAAGAGGAGCAGCTGGGACGTGAACCAGCACCCATAAGGGATGCTGGCATCGCAGATGGAGGCCTAGCCCACTACGCCACAGTGCCGGCCCCATTATGTTTGTTGTTTTTATACATAAGCAAAGTAAGCATGAGAGAAGTTAAATAACTTGCTCAAGTGCGTTTAGCTCATAAAAGCTGAGTTGAGCAGGACTCACACTTGGGTCTGTTTGACTTTAACATCTGTATCCTTGCGTCTGTGGACTTCTAAGAGTATGTTCTGTTTTTCTTTTGTGTTTACTTGTTTGCTTTTGTGTCAAGGGTCAGCTGTTGGTACTTTAAAATTTAATTATATAACCTAACTATATTTAGTTTTAACTTTCAAATAATAAAATGAACCCATTTCAAGTGTACATTATGAGTTTTGGCAAATATATGTGACTCTGTAACTGTCATCCCCATCAGGACGTAGAGCTATTCATTCACCCCAGCGAGTCCCACTCTGCCTCTTCACGGGTCAGCCTCCAGTCCTACTCCTCTGGTGCCAGACAACCACTTGCCTACTTTTAAGAGAATATAGTTTTTGTCTTGGGATGTGAAACTTCTGGGACATTCATGAGTTTATAACATATTTTTTGAATATTTCTTGTATATCAGGCATAGTTGTAGACACTGTGGATAAAGTAATGAATAAGCCAGACAAGCCTTTGCCCTTCTGGGGAGATGGTCAATAACATACATTTATAGCGTGTGTGTGGAGAGTGTGGGAGAAGAGAAATAAAGGATGCCATGCCATGGATGGGAGTGGTGATGGTGGTTCAGTATTTTTTTTTTTCTTTGAAAGTCAGAGTTTCAGAGAGGAGAGGCAGAGAGAGAGAGAGTTCCTCAATCCGCTGATTCACTCCCCAATTGGCCACATCGACTGGAGCTGGGCTGATCTGAAGCCAGGAGCCAGGAGCCTCTTCTGGGTCTCCCACGTGGGTGCAGGAGCCCAATGACCTGGGCTGTCCTCCACTGCTTTCCCAGATCATAGCAGAGAGCTGGATTGGAAGTGGAGCAGCTGGGTCCCAAACCAGCACCCATATGGGATTCCTGGTGCTTCAGGCCAGGGCATTAACCAGCTGTGCCACAGCACCGGCCCTGGTGGTGGTTCAGTATTAAGGAAGATGTATGTCCACGCAAGTCTTCAGAAGGCCCTGGTGGTGGTTCAGTATTAAGGAAGATGTATGTCCACGCAAGTCTTCAGAAGGCCAATATTCAAGGTGAGAACTGGATGATGTGAGGGAGTGAACCATGCTTATATATGGCGCTGAAGCACCTGGGACATTCAAGTAACAGCCAGAGGACCTGTGCTGACTGTGGCACAGTGAGGGAAGAGGAACCAGAGAGGAGAGCCGAGGGAGTGGGGAGACTGACTCAGGTAAGGACTCATGGATTTCCCTGAGGATTTTGGCTTCTTACTTGGAGTGGAATGGCAAGCCTTGAGAAGCCTGGATCAGGAGAGTGGTACAACTTAGGTTTTGAGCATCTTCCCAGCTGCTGTTTTGAGGGTTTTACTGTAGAAATACAAGGTGAAAGGAGACCATTGGGAGCTACTGCGATCATGCCAACAAGAGATGCTGGTGTCCTGGGTTAGAGTTAGTCGTGGAAGAGGTAGTGAGAAATGGTTGGATTCTAGATGAGTTTTAAAGGAAAAGCTGCCAGGATGTTTTGATGTGTTGGATGTGGATTTAGAGAGAGCTTCAGGATGACTTCAAAGTTCTTGGCCTGAGAAGCTATTGGGAAGGAGTTGCTGTTTACTGAGATGGGCAGACTTGGAGGGGATGGGTTGATGTGAAGGAAGAGCAGGTTTGGTCAGGCCTATTAGGCGGTGCCCTGGGCATCTAACTGGAGAGGTCAATAGGCTGTTGGGTCAGTGAATTTGGAATGCAGTGCATGGGAGTCATGAACATGTAAAGGAGGCCATGAAATTGCCTGAGATCAGAGAGTAAATGTCGATGATGAGGAGAAGCGCTCTGGAACTCAGCCTGGACCCATCACTTCATGGGTTAGGGGTCAGGGAGATGAGAAGGAATGGGCAAAGGAGTCTGAGAACAAGGGGGCAGCAAGGTAGGAGAAGGGGGAGGGGGTGGGGTCCTGGAAACCAGGTGAGGAGAAAGAAGAGGTATGCTGAATTCTGCTCATGGCTTAAGGGTGAGGTCTGCCAACTGATCATTGGATTTAGCAACTTGACTTCCTCACCAGTTTGTCCCTCTGTGTTTTACTCTCTGGGTATGGCAGCATGGGTCCTCTGAGAAGCAGTTGCCTCTAGGATGTGCAGGAGATAAATTGCAGCAGACGCAAGTGGAGATGGAGCAGGAGCAGACAGGGATTTAGGCTCAACACCAGAGAAGAAAAGAGACGACTGGAGAGAAGGAGACTCACTGCAGTGCAGCTTTGAGGAAGTCTCTGCCTGGCTGAAGGCGCCTCCAGGGCAAAGACAGCCCCCGGATGGATCCCATACTGTGCGTAGTGGTCTGGCTGCAGTACCTCTGCCATGCATGGTGGTTGGCTGGGAGTAGCTGGAGAATGTGGCCTCCATGTGACCTCAGTGTGAATGTCGCAGGGGCCTGAAGGTGCCAGGCATTTGTATTCCTCGTAGTAGGTTCTCCTGGAGGACGATCTGAGTGGCACCTCCATGCCCACTGCGATACCTTGGGCAAGTTGGTTAACATTTTGGAGTTTCAGCCTCTTTACCTGTGAAATGGGAATCCATGGTATAGTTTTGAGCAGTCATAGAATATTGTATGGGAGGCCTGCCTGGCATATCAAAAGGACTGCATAAATTGTAATTCCTTTGTTTTAGAGTATTATTATCTTGGAACCATCTTTTTTTTTTTCTGATTAAATTTGGGAGTAAGACCAAGGATATTTTATTTCTATTTGCTGATTTCTCTTTTAGTCCTTAATGCCATCCTACCTTCTCTTCCTCACTAACTCCCATCCCCAGACTCATGCTTGTATTATTTTCTGTCTTTCCCTTCATTTTTAGGGATGGGAGGAATTGAGTCGTTATGTTGTAATTATGTGAGAATTTAAGTTGCTCAGGAACACTGTAGTTTGATTGTTGATAAGCACTCGGCTTCTTCTGTGAATATGAATTACAGTGAACACACCTCCTGGAAGGCATAGCTCAAATAAGAAAATCCGGTGACTAGTCCTGCCTGTGGTGTGAGGTTTGCTGTATGCTTCCAGTGCAGGTGAGAGATTCAGACTCTCTTTGGCGTCTCTACCGATTGAACTGCTCCCCAAGGTCTTAGGTCCCTCTCTTCCTCTGAGTGTTGTTGGAATGACAGACACGGTACCTAGACTAGGCTGTTTCTCCCAGACTTTGTTCCAAGGTGATGGGAAGGAGAATTACACTTAGAATCAGACCAGAGAGCTCCCCAGACAGCAGTAAAAAGCCCCTGTGTTATCATTCCCCCAGCCTCAATTCTCTTTCTCAAGTGTTTTCTCTCCACCAAATGCTGACGTGCGCTTTCTCTTGGCTGATGACTAGGCTTTGTCAGGGAGAGCAAGCTGCGGAGAGTGGGGAAGGGTGTGCTCCAAGCTGAGGCAGTGGGGAGGGGTAGCTGCTGCCCAGCCAGGGAGAGCCCGAGATAGGCTAGTTATTTAAACTGTGCAAGTCAGCTTCCTCGTCCGGAAAATGGGATAACAGCAAAATATGCTTTCGTGACAATTGACTGGGAGACGTTCCTGTGAGAGAGAAAGGGGAGACGAAGCAGTAGTCATCAGGAGAGCCTAAAGTTTGCAGAGCAGGTCTGACACCAGTGAACACAGGGAAGGAACTCAGAAGTGAGGTTAATGCCACTCGTACGACTGTCATTGTCAGGTTTGAGTCCTTACTGATCCTTCCTGTGACCTTTTCTGTTGGTGTTGGGTGACTGTTTCGGAGGCATTGTCTTCACTGCCCTGGGACATGCTGCTTTCATTCAGGTTCCACTTGGAATGCGTGTACTAGTCAGTGGAAAGGCAGATGGCTTTTTTAACAGCTTCCTTGACACGTAACTCACCCATCGACAGTATACAACTCTGGAGTTTTGTATATTCATCAAGAAGTGCAGCCATCAGTGCAATCGATTTCAGGAAATTTTCATCATTACCACAAAGAACAACCCTGTCTCACTAGCAGCCACCACCCGTTTCCCCCCAAACCCTATTAAGGTTGCTCTAGGCAACTACTAGTCAACTTTTATCTCTACAGGTTTGCCTATTCTGAATGTTTTATACAAATGGAACCACACAGTATGTAGTCTTTTGTGATGGACTTCTTCACATAGCATAGTATTTTCAAGATTCAGCCATATTCTAGCATGTAACAGTACTCTTTTTTCTTTAATTATTAAAATTCGTTTTATTTATTTGAAAGACAGACAGAGATCTTCCACCTGCTGGTTCACTTCCCAAATTCCTGCAAAAGCTGGGCCTGGGGCAGGCTAAAGCCAGGAGCTAGAAACTGCATCCAGGTCGCTGTCGTGGGTGACAGATACTCAACCACTTGAGCCATCACCTGCTGCCTCCCAGGGTAAACATTAGCAGAAGTTGGAATCAGGAGCAGAGCCAGGACTCACACCCAGCACTCAGATATGGGATGCAGGCATGCCAAATGACATCTTCACTTCTGGGCCAAATGCTCACCCCCAGCCCCCTATTTTTAGCTTTTTGAAGGACTATCAAACCTTTCCACAGGGACTGCACATTTTACATTCTCACTAGCAATATTTGAGGGTTCCAGTTCCTCCATCTCTTTGCCAACCCTGGTTACTATTACCACTCGAGTGGGTGTGAAGTGGCGTGTCGTTATGTTTTCTATTTGCGTTTCCCATGGTTAATGATGTTGAACATCTTTTAAGTGCTTATTGGATATTTGAGTATCTTTTTCAGAAATATCTCTATTCAAGTTCTTTGCCTAGTTTTAGTTTGGATTGTTTGTCCTTGTGTTGTTTAGTTGTAAGATATCTTTATTCTGAATATTGTTATCAGAAATATAATTTAAATCTCTCTTAATTGCAAAAATAATACATGTTTTTCATAAGAATTCAAATCTGGGGCTGGTGCTGTGGCTCTACGAGTTAAAGCTGGCAGTACTGGCATCCTATGTGGGCTCCGGTTCAAGTCTCAGCTGTTCCACTTCTGATCCAGCTCCCTGCCAATGTACCTGAGAAAGCAGTGGAGGATGGCCCAAGTGCTTGGGCTCCTGCACCCATGAGGAAGACCTGGAAGAAGCTCCTAGCTCCTGGCTTCAGCCTGGGCCAGTCCTGTCTGTTGCAGTCATTTGAAGAGTAGACCAACAGATGGGCAATCTCTCTCTCTGTCTCTCCTTTCTTTCTGTGGCTGTGCCTTTCAAATAAATAAATAAACTTTTAAAAAAATTCAAGTCATACAGAAATATATAAAAAGTTTAACTGTTCCCCAAGTATTCTTCCCAGAGGTAATGAAAATTAATGTTTAGTATGTATCTTTCCTTCCAGATTTTAAAACTGTAGTCCATATGGAATGCCAGCATTGTAGATGGCAGCTTAACCCACTGTGCCACAACACTGGTCCCTAATAATAACTTTTTTTTTTTACATGACCCACACACATACAGATCTCTAGCAACCCTGAAGGAAAATAAAAACAGAAAATAGCTAATGACTGACTTGTGCTGGGACACCGCGCAGCCACACCTGCACTTGAACAAAGGCAGCTGCCTTTCAGGCCTCCCCTGCTGCCTGCTTGCCATCGCTGCCGCTGCAGGCCGTCCCGTTCACTCCTGGATGAGCTCCAGCACACTGTCTCTTTCTAATCCCAGGCCTGAGGAGGCTCCACGCAGCTTCAGGATGCCTGACTTCTCTTGTGACTGGTTAGAAGTTACCTCCTTTTGTTGCAGGTCCCCAGTGTGTGCAGTGGGCTCTCTCTCCCAGCACAGATGTCAGGCCTGGAACACACAAGAGCAGTCAGGAATCGGGAGTGGAGCCTGGGTGGAGGAGAAAGTTGCCACAAATGCTGATGCAAATGCTTGCATGGAAGGACAGGTTCCTGTGTCCTTACCTTGTCCCTGTCCTCCTCCCCTTGTTGTCATGAGCCTATTTACATTAACTGGCATTTGATAGATCTGGGTCAGACCATTTGTCCATTACATTCCTCTGTGGATTCTTCCCTCCTTTTTCCTCACTGCTTTTGGATATGTAACGGGAGCTGGAGGAGTAGCAATGAATTAATATGGTCACACACCAAAGGTGACAATATTTTGATCAGCAGCAGACTGCATGCATGGCTGTGGTCCCCTATCTCTCTCTGTTACTATGCCTATCAAATAAATAAAAATTAATTAATTGAAAAAGATTATAATGGAACTGAAAAATTCCTCTTACCTAATGATGTTGCAGCTGTCATATGTCATAGTGTGATGCATTATTTACATAGTGTGACATACTACATGTTTATGGTGATGCTGCCAGCCATATGAAAGTATAGCATCTACAATTATGTATAGTACAATCCATAATACTTGATAATGAATATCTATATTGCTGGGTTTTGGACTTTAAAAAGTTCATGGAAACATGGAATTAAAAGATGAGTTTATTTTGGTGCAAAAAAAAATGAAATTCATACATAGTTTTCCACCTACTAGTCCATGCCCCAAATAGCCGCAACAGCTGGGGTTGAACCAGGCCAAAGCCAGGAACCAGGAGCTTCTTCTGGGTCTCCCATGTGAGTGACAGGGGCCCAAGGACTTGGGCTATCTTCTGCTGCCTTCCCAGGCACATTAGCAGGGAGCTGGATTGGAAGTGGAGCAGCCAGGACATGAACAGGTACCCATATGGGATGCTGGCACTGTGGGTGTTGTCTTAACCTTCTATGCCACAGCGCTGGCCCCCATACGTAGTTTTTCATAATGCACATTTCCATGACTTCTTGAACATCCCTTGTATTCACATTATAATATGTATTTTTTATCATTGTTTAGGGGGTACTATAAAAATACCATAAAACAGTACTCGCTGTTACAGCAGCAGCAACCTCATATGTCTCGTGTTTAGCACGTCTTTGAACTAAACCATCTGGGTTTGTGTAAGTAAACTTGATGGTGTTCGCACACGATGAAATTGCCTACTGATGCAGTTTCTCAGAATGCTTGCCGTTGTTAAGCAGTGCCTCACTGTATATCAGGCAGGTCTGGGTATGAGACCAGTGCCGTTCTTATTACACCACTAGTAAAAATAGCTGCTTGAATTGTCTAGTACCAAAAGAGAGGAAGTATAGCAGGAGGCCTGAGATTTGGGAGTCAGGTTGCACTGGGCTCAAATCCCAGGCCTACCAGGATCTTGTTGTGTGACCTTGGGTGGGTTACTTGATCTGTCTTAATCTCTTGCTTTCTAATCTGTAAAATTCACATAATGGGACCACTAATATCATAGGAGTGTTGGGAAGATTCACTAAGCCAGTGCGTGGAGGAGAGTGCTACTGAGTGGATAGGCTCTGCAGGTGTTCTCATTGTTATTATTGAAGGGGGTAGATGATACCGGGATCAGATGACCAAGCAAATATGAACAGACCTTAGAGAGATAATTAAGTTCTTCCTTAAGTTCTTCCTCTCTCTCTCTCTCTCCCTCTCTCCCCCACCCCACCTTCACTAGGATGTAAATGCTTGGACAGTAGTTTTGTTCATTGCTGTATCCCTAGCTGCTGGAGCAGAGCCTAGCACGTAGTCAGTAGATAATAGTGCAGTCAGTATATGGAGTCAGTGAATGTGTGTACTCACTGTTTGCCCACTGCTGTTCCAGGTGCTATTTGCATTAGCTAATATATTCATAAAAATTAAAAATCTTCTGCAGTCAATATATTATTATCTTCATTTTACAGTTGAAAAAACTAAGTCACAGAGGAATGAGGTTCTTTGTGTCCAGTGTCAAAGTTATTAAGTGGAAGAACAGGCAGCGTTTCTCCAGAGCCTGAACTTGTAGACATGCTGTTACATGCTCACTCGCTCGCTCGCTCTCTCTCAGAGAACATCACTGTTATTTTTATTACAATATTATTGACAAGTTAAAATAGCTCAGTGCCTACATGTGCAAAGTTCTTTAATGCTCCTCTCTTGCCTGCTCCTAACACTGTGGAAGAAAGAAAGGGAGCATTCTCCCCACCCATACAAAGGTTGCGGAAATAACAACCATCTGTTTACTGAGCATCCCACCACATGGCAGCACATTGATTGACTGCATCCTCACAGCAGTCCTCTAAGTAAATGGTATTGGACATATTTGGCAAATGGGAATACTGACACAGAGAGATAAATTTACTTGTCCAGGGCCGCATAGCTAAGAAACTGTAGACCTGGGCCTTGAACCCCGGGCAGTGTGGCTTCAGAGACTGTTCTGTTAAACGCTTACAAATCAAAGAGGAAGAGTTGATTGCCACAGTTATTTGACGTGTAAGTGGCAGAGCTAGGGTTGGAAATCAGGACTGTTTTGACCATAAAATCTGCTCTTTCTCATATACATTGAGGCCGAGGCAAGAGAGAACGTCTGCTGAACCCAGGGCTTGGGCTTCCATCCTTCTGGGATTGATGTGGAAGGAGAAGAGCCACTCAGCTGGGAATGTGGAGCCGCGGTCCCTGCCCTCGACGCTCTTTCTCTTTTTGTCATGCTGGACTGTATTTCAGGTTTCAGTCACAAGACAGACCTATGACGGGGGTGGCCACTTGTGTCCCCAGAGAGCCACAGTTACTGTTGGTGGTAGACGTCCTTCCAAAGTGTATGATTTCCTTTAGGCTGAAGGGACACCTCCAGAAGATCGGATGTCTTTATGAGACATTAATGGATGTCAGACGGCTGGTAGGCTGGGGGCAGGGCTGGTGTGCCTAGCGGCGTAGGAAATCTGGCTGGGCTACACAAACAAAAACATTTCCTTCAGGGCCGGTGGCCCCAAGTCCTTGGGCAGCTCCCACCAGCAAACAATGAAGCCGGCATGTGTCTGCTGCTGATTGCGGCTGCGGCTGCTGCCGGGGGAGTTTCTGAGAAGCCCGGTGAGGAGGCGGCAAGGTTTCCCTGAGGGACCGAACGTCAGAACAGGGTTTTGAGGATGCCATTCCTGAAGTGCAGCTTCCTTCTCTCAGCCTGTGCCCCGCTCGTGGTCCCGATTGTCCTCGCTGCCCGATGCTCTGCTCTGTATCGCTCTGTCCCTCCCTGCTCACCATTCACTCCGTAGCCCAAGCTCCAAGTGACTGAATCCGTTTTGACTGTTTTTTCCCTCACCACTCCTGTTGCCCCCAAGTCCTAGAGATCCTGTAATAAGAAGAATGACACAGACACCCTGGCTTGAACTCCTGCCTGTGTGTGTGCTGGGAGTATTCCAAGACCTTTCATGTCATTTATTCCTGGCTTCCACCCTCCAGTAATATTCTTACTGTTGTTTGTTACACGAGAAAACTGAGTTTGGACAGGTTGACTATCATCCTCAAAGTGCCGAAGCTAACAAGTGGCACAGCTGAGGTTCCAGGCCTTAAAATTTATCCTTTGCTTGTTTAAAACCTGCTTTAAGTGGCCAAAGAGCCTTCTGAGGTTGAGTATGTGTTGCATTGCCCGAGCTGAGCAGGCTTCCTTTAGTGCATAGCTTTCCTTGTACACGTGTCCTATTCTCACTGAAACAATAGGAAGTATCATTGCAGTCAGTGGGGTTCTCTGTTGTGTTAGTTACCAGCGGGGCATGCCCTCTGCTCATTGTTCAGGGGAACCTGCTTAAGGAATTTTGCAGGAAGGCCCCCATCCAGGATGTTACTGGAAGATCTGCCTGGCGGAGTTTGTACAAACAAAGTGTGACCCTGCCAGCCCGGCCCAAACCCCTGCCTTATGCTGGGAGGCTCTCTGACCCCAGCGGAAAAGGCTGCTGTCTTCATCACCCAGCCAAGAAGCTGCCACAGGGGGTTCTCAGCTTCCTGTCTACCTGTCTGGAGGTCCCTGGGGAACACCAGCCATGTGCTTAGATCTGGTTTGCACATATCTGATCAGGTGTCCTGTGTTCCCCTCGGACTCTTCGGTGGTGTTCCATGTTGTTCATAGAAACAATCAGTTAGGACTCTTAAAATCTCTTTCTCTCTCTCTCTCTCTTTTTATTTTAAAGATTTATTTGTTTCTTTGAAAGGCAGAGTTACAGAGAAAGAGAAGGAGAGACAGAGAGATCCTCCATCCACTGGTTCACTCCCCAGTGGCTGCAAGAACCAGGAGCCTCATATGGGTATCCCACATGGGTAGCAGGGATCCACACACTAGAATAGTAAATTTTTTTAGTTTTTAAAAATTATGGCAAAATGTACATTTTAAAATGTAGTCATTTTTAATGGTGCAGTTCAGTGGCAGTTAGGTGCATTGCACATTGCTGCGCTGCCCATCTCCAGAACCTTTATACCTGCAGAATCAGAACTCTGTTTTGCTTTAGACAGCTCTCTACTTCTCCCTTCCCTCAGCCCCAGGTAATCACAATTCTACATTCTGTCTTTATGAATTTGACAACTCTAGGAACCTCATACTTTGAAGTTGGGCTTATTTCATGCAGTGTAATGTTTTTCATGTTCATCCGTGCCGCAGCACGTATCCGAATCCATTCCTTTTGGGAGACTGAATACTATTCCGTTGCATGCATGTACTTGAGCATCTGTATTGCCCTGAAGGAAGGGCCTGTGCAGTGTTGCCTTCGCCAGCCTCGCCAGCCTTCTTGTCGGGATAGCCGTTGCTGCCTCTTCTCTGTACTGCAGCAACCTGCCCTCATCAAGAGCTGTGGTCCTCTTCCTTGGAGAAGCATTGCCTTTCCACATGCTGTCCCTCCTTTCACCACCACCCTCCGCTCTTACCCACTGTACTGTCAGTTAGGTTAGCGTAAGCAACCCCACATGGAATTCCTGGGGTCCCACTAGGAAAGCTTGATCCTACTTCCTTCCCCCACTAATTATTTTCGTGGAACTCTGCATCTTTATAGTGCTTACTGCAACTGTGACCTAGTGATTAATCGTGCATGTGTTTGTTTAATGACCGCCTTCCTTGCCAGACTGTAAATTCTTGTGTGTTTAATGCTTCACCCTTTGTTTCTGCTGTAGTAGTGGGCATAAATGGGTGCCCAGGAAGTAGTTGAATGGAACTATGAATTGAATGAATTCATTCTGAAAAAAGGGCATTTCAGGGCCATGTACTGGCAGCATTTGGATTTTAAAATGTATGTGAGCTGTTAAATTACTCATCAGATCTCAAAAAAATCATCTTGCTGAAGCATAGACTTTTGTCCTGTCATTTCTCTGTTGATAGGAACTTTAAATAAACTCTTATTTAGGTGCACATGCCTCTGGGGTTGCGGAACATAAATAGCAGCAACTGCACAGACCGCTGCTGTTCGAGGAGTGCGTATTGTCTGCCGGACTTTGTGCTGGCTACTTTCTACATAGGAGGCCACGTCAAAAAGGTAGTGAAAAAATATATTAAAAGATGTTTATTTTGGTGTAAAAATTTTTTTTTTGGAATCCATGCATTGCTTTTTCATAATATTCATTTTCAGAAACTTTTGAAGATCCTTCATATACATGCATTTCAAAAGTTTTTTGCACCAAAATAAACTTACCTTTTAATTGCATTTCCACAAACTTTTTGAAGCTGCCTTTTAAATGAGTTTCATAGTAGGTAACTCAGGAATGGAGGTGCTGTTTGTTTATAATTTCTGTGTCCAGATGAGAAAACCAGACTAGTGAGTCTTAATAACTGGCTTAAGGTCACTGAGCCTGAAAGTGGCAGACCCAGAAGCAGGTGGGTGGGAGCTGAGCTGTGTAGCCTGGGGTAGAGCACACACCAGCCCCGGTACCCTTCCTGTCACCCGCTGGAGTAGTCTCTTTTTATCTGTTTTATGAATTGGGCGTCTGCCTTGGTTTTCTTTGATGACAGGGCTTTATGGCTGAAGGAAAATTTGAGGGGCCAGCACTGTGGCCTAGCAGGTAAAGCCACTAACCTGCAGGGCCGACATCCCATAGGGGTTTGTGCATCCCAGCAGGGTTTGTGTCCTGCTGCTGCATTTCTGATCTAGCTCCCTGCTGATGTGCCTAGGTAAGCAGTGGAAGATGACCCGAGTCTTGGTCCCCTGCACCCTTGGGAGACCTGGAGGAAGCTCCAGGCTCCTGGCTTCAGATTGGCCCAGCTCTAGCCATTGTAGACTTTTGGAGAGTGAGCCAGCAAATGGAAGAAGACCTCTCTGTAACTCGGCCTCTCAAATAAAACAATCAATCAAAAAAAAAAAAAGGAAAGAAAGAAAAAAGAAAAAGAAAAATTTGAACACTCTAGGCCTGCACAAATTTGACCCTGCCCACTTTCCAGCCTCAGGTTCTTCCACATGCTTCTCCCCGACATGCCTTTCCTCTCTCCTTGGCTGACAAGTTGCTGTGTGTCTCTAAGACATTTCCCAGGTTTCAAGACAGAATAGTTGGCCCTTGGGTATGCTTCTCCTCCAGAGGTGCCCCACCCCCAAGCTCTTAGCATCATTTGTGCACTGCCAGACTAGTTTGCCTCCACCACTAGCCTGATCCTCTGGGAAGCCTTGTCCAGGCCTGCCTGCTCTCTGGGGCTCCTCTGGGTCTGTGCCCGACTCAGGATCTGGCATGGAGCAGAGGGTTGGCAGGACTTGCTGATGACTCAAACCCCAGGTTAGAGTGGGGGCTCGGAACCAGCGGCTGAGTTGAGGAACCTTGAATGCATACTCTCAGAACCCCGTGAATATGAGGTGGAGAAGAGGATCAGATGTATTATTCCCTGGTTTGGAATGGAATTAAAACATTTCTATAATGTGTTTCTTTTCTAAAGCAGATGTGCCCTATTGTTTCATGAGAAAGTAATTAAGTGTGTTTGATTAAAACAAGCATAAACGCGATCATTGATTGAAGGCTGCTATATGCTGCTCTCTTTATTAGCATTTTGTATCTGTTGTGTCTGCTTCTGGTCATCCTATAAGGCATCGTTTATCTTCACTTTAAGGCAGGGAAACTAGAGCCCAGAGGAATTCAGTAACTTACCCAGCCACTGAGCGGTGGACTTGGGGATGAAACCCGACTATCTGGTGTCAAAGCTGGTGCCCAGCCGTCACTGAACTGCTTCTGGTCTTGCAGTTTACGTGCCTTTCAGCTCAGCACCCCATCCAGCATGGGCCCTTCCTCCTCTCAGCCCAGCACCCCGTCTCCCCCTTCGTCCTCACTGCGCTCCCATATCCACTTCCTTCTTACTATTACCTCTGTATTTGCAACCCAAAATGGAAATGTGTTTGGCAGTGTCCAATTATAATGGACACTGTTGGAAACTGTTACTAATAGTTTAGTAATATCACATTTACAGCACAAATACAAAGTAGTATGTATTATTGAGGCCAGGTTATTACATGTATGTTTTGATTATTTTCTTTATATAAAATTTTATTCTTAAGATTTTTTTGAATCTCAGTTTATATATTTTTTAAAACATACAGCCTTTTTCTTCCATTTAAAACATAAACATAACAAAGTAGTGAAAAGAAAAGTTGGTTAGGTAAAATGTTTTCTTTTATTAAGGATTTTCTAAACAGCAGGATACCTATTTCAAATTATATGTGAAATACAAGATTGAAATACTTCAATGAGGTCTTTTTAGAGAAGTTTAAGAAGTTTCTTGCAGACTTAGATTCATTTATTTTCTGCCCCTCCTAGTATTTCAGCAGGATTAAGTTTTTTGAATCAGTGGATCAAGTTTTAATTTCCCTGTTCCTTCCTTATACTGACATATGCTTTGGCAGAACAAAAAAGAGACCTAAACATGTCAGCATGATTTTTGTTCAGTGAATTAAAAACCATAAAAGTAACAAGATCTGATCCAAATCCCTAAACTCCTGACATGGTGGTTTTGTCCTTTTCAGTCCCAAGATTCATATTACTGACTTTGAAAGACTTTCTGCCTAGAAGCAGAAGTAAAGCAACAGGGCATGGTTTATTTGAACTAGATTACAAGGAATAGGCAACACACGGTGGTAGAGACAACACAGGCCAGGAAGATCTGAGTTTGAATCCTAGTTGTGCCACTGGTGCCCACAGAGAAGTCGCTAAACCTTTGTGAGCCTCAGTTTCCTCACTGGGAAATGGGAGTGTTGGAATCTCCGTCGAAGAGGTGTTGTGAGGATCAGCAGGGTGACATGCTTACTCACCTGGCATGGAGGAGCTTCGTGTTGGTAGGACTCAGGGTCGTTTTTAAAAATTTATATTTATTTTACAGAGAGAGAGAGAGAGAGAGAGAGAGAGAGAGAGATCTCCCAGCCACTGTTTCACACCCTGATTGGCCATAAAGGCTGGAGCTGTGCCAATCTAAAGCCAGAAGCCAGGAGCTTCTTTCAGGTCTCCCACGTGGGTGCAGGGGCCCAAGGACTTGGGCCATTTTCTACTGCTTTCCCAGGCCGTAGGAGAGAGCTGGATCGGAAGTGGAGCAGCCAGGACTCGAACCCATGTCCAAATGGGATGCCAGCGCTGCAGGTGGCAGCTTTATCTGCTAAGCTACAGCACCAGCCCCAGGATCGTTTCTATTTTGAGAGTACCTTTAAATAGACAAATCCATGAGGATTTGTTTATAACACAGCTGTCTACGTTGTCTTCAGAGCCTATCCTTTCTCAAAATTCTTTACTTTTTATTTTTTTTTCATTAGAGAAAATACAAGGCAAATGGTGCTAAATCTTGAATGACTGCCCCTCACTGTTTTGCCAGACGTGTTCC
Organism: Sylvilagus floridanus; assembly: GCA_949820135.1. Lineage (NCBI taxonomy): Eukaryota > Metazoa > Chordata > Mammalia > Lagomorpha > Leporidae > Sylvilagus > Sylvilagus floridanus. The sequence continues at coordinate 88,074,533 of OX463243.1, forward strand.
TGGAGCTTGAGCTTGTCCTTACTCGCATTGGAGGGTCAGGAAGCGTATGGCAGTGATGTCCATTTCAGGACCCAGGGGGCAGAGAAACTTTGTCATTTGAAGATCTTTGGTTTTTTAGATAGGCCATCCTGGGTTTGGCCTCGTGTAAAATACCAGACTTCTTAGCGCCTCACTTTCTTCATCTGTAAGATGGGGTTCATGATCCAAGGCTCTCCACGATGTGGCCACTCAGCCCCATTCTTGTCATTGCCTTTGTCGTCGTCTTTTTTTTTTTTTTTCTTTTTTTTAAATTGATTTATTTGGAAAGCAGAGTTACTGAGAAAGAGGAAGAGACAGAGTGAGCCAGATTTTCCATCCGCTGGTTCACTTCCCAAATGGCCCCAACAGCCTGGGCTGGGCCAGGCCTAAGCCAGGAACCTGGAACTCTGTCCAGATCTTCCACGTGGGTGGCAGGGGCCCAGACACTTGGGCTGTGTTCCACTGCTTCCTAGGCCATTAACAGGGAGCTGTATAGAGAATGAAGAAGGCAGGATGCAAACCGACCCTTATATGGGATGCTGGCATTGCAGGCAGCAGCTTAACCTGCTGCGCCATAACGCCAGCCTCTCATTCCCTTCTTTGTTACCTGTGTTCCAGCCAATTCCTCACATGAAAGTCTCTTTGTAGCTTCAAGCCTTTATACGGGCTCTTCCCTCTTCTTGCAAATCCCCCCTTGCCGTGCCAGTTTTGGCAACTTGGATTTGTTACTCAGATATGAGGGTGGTGTTACTAGTCAGGCTGGGATGAGTTATGCTGTGGTAACAAGCAATCGCAAGGTCTCCATGGCTCATTGCTGTTTATTTCTTGGTCAAGCTACGAGTCTGAGCTGCTGGAAGTTCCATCTCAACTTCTGTAAAGTCCAGGGAAGCGAATGTGCTAGTGCACACAGAGGAATGAGGAGATGCACTCCTACTGTGTGTCCGGAACGGTGACAGCCAGAACACTAGCGAGCAGACCTAGTGATTGCCACATTTACATATTTCTTCAAGAAAGTCTTCCTTTCCTGCCCCTTCTCTAAATTCAGGCAGTTCCTGATCAGTTAGCTGCTTCTGCTAACTGAAAATGTCTCTTTACTTAATTCTTGCCCTGGCTAAGCTCCTTAAGAACAGGACAAAAGTTCTGTCATGTCCATCAGACTCTCCTGCATGCCCGAAACTTGGCACTGAGTTTGTATGGGAGAAAGGAAGGAAGGGCAGAGCTGCTGGCTGCCTTGCTGGGCTCTGGAGAGCTGTGGAGAGTGAAGGTAAAATAGGAATGATAGTAATTGCCTCCTGTGGTTGTTACAAGGATCAGTGTAGAAAATGCTTATCCCAGTGACTTACTGTAGGCTCTCAATATGTTTATTGTTGTTATGATGATATTAGTAATAATAATAATGATAAATAAAGTTGGCATTTATTAAGTACTTATAAAGTGTTAGACATTCCCGTGTACTTAGAGAAGTTAACAGGTACATTGGTTTTCATATGTTATGTGAGGACTCATGTCTTGACCTGTTTTGAGGTGATTAACACGTGATCTGTTGTCATAATTGTTAAGATTATGCAAGTTGCTACTTGTTTTGGGTGATTTAGAGATGACACTGTTTCTGTAACACCATCACTCATTTGCATTGCTTTCTTAGTGGGAGACAAAGGCATAGAGTTACAGCTAATAATTAATTCCTTTCATTGAGCACTTAAAATGTGCCAAGGTCAGTGATCACACACATCATCTCATTTAATCTTCACAGCACCTCTGTACGACAGGTGCTGCTATAATTGCCATAGACAGATGGGGAACTCTGAAGAGGGACAGTCAGTTATGCATCTTGTAGGTATTGTGGCCAGGGTTTGATCCCAGGTCTGCTTAGACTTCTTGACTTATGGCTTCTAGCGGTACTGTTGCTGGCTGTGCATAGCTAACCCATCAGGAATTGTACTTAACCTTGAGCACGTGTCAGGAATGTGAAAATTGTCAATCCACAGAGAGTCAAGCTACAAACTGTTGAGCTAGTGGACAGAGTAAGGTTACATTCCTGGCTAGCAGTTAATATATGGAATGATTTTGTTATTTATTTATTTATTTTGTCTTTTTCAGAGTAACCAGGGAGCACAGAGAAATGCTGGTGAAACTGGCCAAACAGAACACCAACAAGGCCAAAGACTCTTTAAGGAGGGTTCGCACCAACGCAATGAATAAGGTGAAGAAATCCAAGGACAAGGCCTCAGAGGACACCGTTAGGCTCATAGAGAAGCAGGTACTGTTGCCGGCAGACGCGGTGTTTGTGAACCTGTCCCGAAGAACTGTCTGCTCATGTCTGAGGTGGAATGCCTCTGATTATTTCATTCGTGTGGCCCACGTGGATCGAGTCTCTGTTCTGGGCCTAGCCCTGTGTGCTGAGTCTAGGGGGTGGGCACAAGCGCAGAGGAAGATGCTGTGCAGCAGGCTCTCTGCTGCACTCTGTGCAGCACCTCATCCTCAGTACCCCAAACCTGAGATAGGCAGTGAGAAAACCCAGTTTCGGAGAAGTGGAGTAGCTTGCCTGAAGTCACAGCGCTTTAGTAAGTGGTGGAGATGGCGACTACTTCAGAGCCTGAGCACTAATGTTCTTCTCATTTTCTGGTTGCTGAGAAGGGCGTGCTCCGTGTTTCCAGTGTGCTGTGGAGTGGTACTTGAACAGTCTTAAAGGAGCTACTGGGTACAGCTGTGAGAGATACAGGGGAAGGTAGAACAGCATGTGCAAAGCTACTGTGGTGCACAAGAATGTTGTTCAAGCAGATGATTGGAGCTTGAACCTGGAATGAGACTAGGGAGTGGATAGAGAAGATGGAGTGGCTAGGTCATGGAAGAAAATGTCTAGAGGTTCCCATGTTGGCTGTGCATCTGTATCCGTCACCTATGGCCACAGTAAGACATAACCATCTACCCTAAAATCCAATGATCTATAATATCAAAGTGTTATTTCTTGTTTTTGTTTCTGTGGGCAGCTGGGGTGTCACTGTTCTAGGCTGTGCTCGGTGGGCTTGACTCCAGATCTGGGATTGAGTTCAAGTCTACTTTATGTATCTCTCAATCTTCTGTAGTCACCAGGTTTATATAGTCATCTTTTCATAGCAACAGCAGATGCCAAGAGCATAAACAAAACCTCTCCAGCACATTTTAAGGACCTGCTTCTGTCACATTCCATTGCCCAAAGCAAGTCATGTGGGCCAAGCCTAGTGTTTTTGCTGCAGCGACATTCATACATGCAAGGAGTGCAGGGCTGAGGGAGGGAATGAGTACTTGGTGAATGGTGATCTACCTCAATACTGTAATCACTCGGGGAGCTTAGATTTGGGTATGTGGAGCCCCAGTGCCAGGACTGAGTAGTGAATCTGGAGTGTGGCTCAGGAAAGTTGTGGATGCTTCCTGAAGGAGGGCACACAGCCCAGTGGGTAAGCTACTGGTTGGACACCTGGATCCCGTATCAGATTGCTTGGGTTCGAGTTCTGGCTCCCCTCCTGGTTGCAGCTTCATGCTGGTGTGTACCTGGGAAGCAGCAGGTGATGGCTCAGGAAGTGAGGTCCCTGCTGGCCACACGGGAGGCCTGGACTGAGTTCCCGGCTCCTGGCTTTGGCTTGGTGCGACCCCTGCTATTGCAGGCATTTGGAGGGTGAACCCGCAGATGGAAGCATTCTCCTCTCCCCATCTTCCCCAAGTAAGTACAGAGAGGGTCTGTCCTTTAAAAAATGCTCATACTTGAAAGATTGTTTTTTTCCAAACAGCGAGGGTATTGCATCTGTCTTTATGAGAGATGACCAGAGTGGCCAGGTAGAAAACAGACTGTAGGATGCAAGGCTGGAGGGAGGCTGATGCAGAAATCGGACCAGAACAGAAAGTGCAAACGGCAGGAGGCTGAGAAATACCGTGGGGAGTGGGATGGGAAGATGAACTTACGGTGTTTAGGAGATAGGATCAGTAATGTTTGGTGTGATACAAATGGGCTGACAAGCCCGAAAGGTTTCCATCCCACAAGAGAAGCCTTATTTTGGGAGGACACAACAGGAGTGTGGCCGAGGCAGGAAGTGAAGAGGAAGCAGCTGAAGCCAGGAGCGTCCCTATGGCGACCTCTGAAGGGGAGCATTGATTGTCCAGCTGCCCCCACCGTCAGAATGCCAGTCACCGGCTGCCCACAGCAGTCACCCAGGGAGAAGTGTAGCTGGGTTCTTGGGCCCTGTGCCTGCATTTTCTGATTCAGTGAGTAGGTCCAGCGTGTGTATTTTTGAAAAAGTTCTCCAGATAATTCTGTAAAAACACCACATGCTGAATGATAACAACACACATGCTGGAAGGCAATAGTGTGGACTTAGAACCGCTGTTCTGCACCTGACGTCCTGAGACCTCTCCTGGGGAGGTTACTTGACTCCTCAGTGTCTGTTTCTTTTGTAAAAAGAGATTGGTAATTTCTACCTTGAAGGGTCGCCCTGAGTGCTAGAAAGCCCCCTCGGAGCTCCTCTCTTGCCACCTTTCTGTCCCCTGTTGCCCTGCATCACTTAAAAGAGGAGCTGCTTGAGTGAGTGGTCTTTTCTGAACGAGGATCAGGTCTGGTAACAGTCTGGCCCCTGGCCACGCTGCTTGTTCCTCTCGCGGGGATTCCACCTCTGTGGTCGAGACTTGGCCTTGCCCTTGCTCTCTGGTAGTTAAGCCAGCGGGCCTTGGGGCCTGCCACATCCCCATCACTCAGCACACTGGGGCGTCTGCCTCAGGGACCAGAGCACAGCACTCCTGAAGGAGGAGGAAGGATCAGCTCAGCAGGGCGCTGGTGGAAGCTGCTTGACAGACCTTGCTGCAAGCCTCCGCTCGTTAGCGCTGGCTTTTCTTCCTCCTCCTCCTCCTCCTCCTCTTTCTTCTTTTTCTTGGTCATATCTTCTCCATCATCTTCATCTGGGCTTCTTGCTGTTGATTATTGTTTTTTAAAGTGAAAATAACTTAGTTTTTCTGATACTAAACTAATATGTGTTTACTGCAAAAAGAAAAAAAAAATGTAAGAAAGTTACTCAAATCTTATCATTCACAGGTCAGGGAACCTTTTTTCTGCCAGGGCCATTTAGGTATTTTAGATCATGCACAGACCATATAAAATCATCAACTTAAAAATTAGTTTGCTAGGGGCTGGCCCTGTGACATTGCAGGTTAATCCTCTTCCCGTGACTCCGGCATCCCATATGGGTTCAAGACCCGGCTGTTCCACTTCTGATCCGGCTCCCTGCTCATGGCCTGGGAAAGCAGTAGAGAATAGCCCAAGTCCTTGGCTCTCTGCACTCACATGGGAGACCCAGAAGCAGCTCTGGGCTCCTGGCTTCAGCATGGCCCAGCCTTGGCTGTTGTGGCCATTTAGGGAGTGAACCAGTGGAAGATTGATCTCTCTCTCTCTGTCTGTCTCTCTCTCTCTCTCTCTGTCTCTCTCTCCTCCTCTCTCTGTAACTCTGCCTTTCAAATAAATTTTTTTTAAAAATTAGCCTGCTGTAGATTAATTGAATTTCGAGTCTCACCTGCTTTTGCCTTAGGAGGGCAAGCCAAATGATTTGCATACCTCATACAGCCCTCGGGCTAGACGTCCCCTACCTCTGCAAGACTGACCATTGTCAGTTAACATTGTGTGGTCTGTCAAGTTATCTCTCTGAAACATATGTGCAATATGACAAGAAAAAAGATCATACTGTTTGTTTAACACAGTATGTTGTAGGTATCTTTCTGATGTAAACATATTTTTTGAAAAAGATTTATTTATTTATTTGAAAGGGAGAGTTACAGAGAGAAGGAGGGAGAGAGAGAGATCCACCTTCCATCTGCTCATTCACTCCCAAAATGGTCACAACAGCTGGGGCTGGGCTAGGCCAAAGCCAGGAGCCTGGAACTCCTTGGGTGACCTTCTGCTTTTCCAGGTGAATTAGCAGAAAGCTGGATCAGAAGGGGAACAGCCAGGACTCAAACCATCTCATCGGGGTGCCCAGGTGGCAGCTTAACCGCTGTACCCACAACAACCATATGGGTGACCAGTTCAAGATGGCCCAAGTCCTTGGGACCCTGCACCTGTTTGGGAAACCCCGGAAGAAGCTCCTGGCTTTGGTTTGGCCCAGCTGTAGACGTTTCAGCCATTTGGGGAGTAAACCAGAGGATGGAAGATCTCTCTTTCACTCTGTCTGCTTTTCTCTCTGTAACTCTGCCTTTCAAATAAATAAATCTTTATACATATAAATATATTATATATATATATTATTAATATATTATATACATATAACATCATTTAAATGTTAGCTCTTTCCACTGTTGTTAGTAACTTCATTGATTGTCATATGGCTAAAAATTTGGCTAGGAGAATATGCAGGAGACAGTCTTGTGTACACTTCATTTTGCTCTTTTTCCCTGTCAGAAGGCACCAAATTGGAGCTTTTGATGTGTGTTTTTTGTTTTTGTTTTATGTAAATACACTGCAGCTGATTGTTGCTTCATCAAATAGTTTTTAAAATTGTGTTTACTTTTGTTCCTGATTATCAGAGTAATGTATGCTCGTTGTAGAAAATGTAGAGGGTGGGAGACTGTTTTTAAATAATGGAGAAAAATGCCCTCCATAATCCCACACTTCAGAGGTAAACTGCTCTTAGCATTTTAGAATGTTTTGTCTTCCCTTTCTCTTTTTTTTAACTGCATAGTTTTTAACATGATTGAGAACATTACTATATAGCATACATTTTGTACCCAGCTTCTTATTTCTGTTTGGCATTAGAGGCATTCGCATTTTCTAATGTCTTAGAACACTTGAACAAGCCATTTTCTAATGGCTGGTTCAATAGTCCTGTTGTGGTTAGACCCACAGTCTAGTTTTGTGAACCCTCTTTTTGGACATTAATTTTTTTTTTAAATTATGAGTGAGATTGCAGTGATTATATTTATATATAAATCTTTGTTGAGATGATTTCCTTAGGATAGAATGGCCCAAGTGTGGAATTGTTGCACAGAGAGAATGATATTTTTCCGGTTCGTGGTATCTTAAATTACTGCCTAAATCACACGCGAGAGTTGTTAGTGTGTGCCTTCTCTTATAATTTTGCCTTTTCTAGTCCGTAAGAGTTGAACTTAGAATTTCTAATGTGAGCTTAAAATGTTGCTTATCTTGAAGTACTGCCTTTACTCCATACTCTTCAGAAAAGATTGTTTTTCTGTATAAATCAATATCATCTTTCTAGAGGACAGTATGGCAGTACTTACCAAAATCCACCCCTTTCAGATTTAGTGACTTAGTAATTTATCCAAAATAAGTTATGAAGAATCTTGTCTACAGGTGTGTTGATGTATTATGAATAATGGTAGAAGACTAGAAACTGGACATTTCTGACTGTGAGAAAATAGTTTTAAGTATTCTACAGACGTGGTCACTTTTGTACAATTTTTTTTAAATGATAGGTTCTGCAACGGTATTATGCTTCCACTTTTTGTAAAGAAAAGTCACGTGTACATAATGCAGTTGGTAACTTAAAACATCAGAACAATAAAGGTGTTCTTTTCAGATGATGGTATCGTGGATAATGCTGATTTTATTTCATGTGACATTTTCTTTTTTTTTTTTAATTTTTCTTAATTCTTTTGAGGTCAGATTTTTAAAAACCTGTTATAAAAATGTTTCATCTTTGGTGTGTAAGAATGAAATGATTGGGCTGTAGGTCTACCGCCGCCATTCCCTCTGACCCCCAAGCTCCCTCAGCCTGCCCCAGCTTGCCAAGCCCCAGCCCGGGCAGCCCTGCTGAAGAGGGCTGGGGTCTTCCACTCCCCACTCCGACATCTGCCGGCCTGCTGTTCCACCTTCGCTTCAGTTTGCTGTAAGCGGGCCTGCTGACCATGAGAGCACTTGGCAGAAACCACCAGAGATGCTGGCCAAGATCCTTTCACTGCTGCCGTCCTCTGAGGAGCAGAGCAGCTGTGAGTGAGGCTGGGTGCTCGTGGGGCTGACGGAGGGGAGGCTCCTGCAGCCGGGGCAGCTGGCTGGGCAGCGGGCGTTCCGAGCCAGGCCTCAGGGAGGAGGAGGACGCGGGCCTGTCCCTGCCTTTCATTTTCCGAACTTGTAAGGAGCAAATGTGATGAGGATGACAGCGATGATGTTAATCTTTACGAGGTAGCATATTACAGTGGAAAGAGCTCTTGCTTTGGAGTCAGATAGGCCTGGATTCGAATCCTAGCTGTTACAGTCAGCAAGTGGCTTTGCTTCTCCTCATCTGTAAAGTGGGAGCAGCAGTGCCGACACAGCATACTTCAAGGCGCTCCTGGGGCACCTGCACCTCAGTAATGGCTCACCCTGTCTGTCCGTCCCACTTCTCTCCCCAGCCTTCAGACTTGAAGTATGGCACTGGGATTTACACTTTGACCCTAGAGGAAAACCTAGGCCAGGTACTGGACCCAGGAGTGGGCCAATGGCCCCAAGGGAGTAGGTGCATCAAGCTCGTGAGTTCTCGGCTCAGCCACAACACTGGCTTTCCTGTGATCTTGGGCGTATCGGTTGTCATTCTATGCCTTGGTTTGCTCTACAAAATTAGGGTGATACGTGTCCCGCCTGCTTTACAGAATCATGTGAGGGTTGGATTTGAATGCAGTAACAGGACAGCTGTACGACTGTCAGGTGAAATAACATCCTTCATATGTTAAAGGGAGATGAGATGCCGTCTTGAAGGCCGTGAGGATTGTGTGCAGTAACACATGTGTAACTTTTAGCCCTGTGTCTGGCATGTAGTACATGCTCAGGAAGTCAGGGCTGCTGGAGAGGGCGTTACCTTAACCACCGACACTTCAGGACATCTGATAAAGATGGAAGAGGTGAACTTGTGAGGCAGATCCCCCCTCAAGGCTCTTTGAACCTACTCTGTGATAGGACAGATAGTATTTTCAGCGATTAATTTGAAAAAAAGTCAGGTAATGTTCTTAAAACTCATAGTAACACGGCCATGTTTGTGCAGCATGACCAGGTTAAAATGTGCCTGTATACTCATGGTTTTTTTCAACCCTCGCTTTACTCTGAGGATGGGACCAGCACCCTCGTCTGACAGATGAGGACACTGAGACGCAGGGGGAAATGACATGCAGGTTGTCACCCACTGAGAATTTAAGCCATACCCAGTCCCAGCCTCAGCACTGTGTTCCCAGAGGCCGTCCCAGGCTGCATTCCTGGCTGCCCAGCTCCAGCCTGCTGGGCACTACGCCACACTTCGTGCGTGGCAGCTGCAGGGGCAGAGGCATCTCAAGGGCTGTGGCTGGCTCAACAGGGAGGGACCAGGCTGGCATCCGAGTGACTGTGGCCTCAGAAGCTTTGCTCTTCCCCGGGCAGAACACAGCTGCTGCAATCCCGAGGGCCCAGCCGCCTCCCTGCCTGGGACCAGTTGCTCCAACTCCAGTTGCTCCTTTTAGTTGCTCCTTTTTTAATGCCTCTCTGGGGCATTAGTTCCCAGTCCCTGGCCAATGCTGCGGTCTACAAATAAAGATGTCAAACAGGCGCTGTGCCACGGAGCACGGGATCCAGGGCAGCCGCGGCTCCTGCCAAAGCCTCCTGCCTGGGGCCTCCTGCTCAGGCTGTGTAGACAGGGCAGGGAGCCTGCAGCACCTACTGAGCTGTGTTGTGTTGTGTTTTCGTTCTTAGAGCAAGTGCGTGGTTACTGCAGAAAATACAGAACAGCACAAAAACTTCATAATTCCTCCCTTAGTAAATATCTCCTGAGCACTTGCTGTATGCTGATCTTGGACTGGATGTGACAGATATGGGCAAGAATAATGCATTAATTAACCTGTCTTCCTACTTTTAAATCACTGTTAATATTTGGCGAGTTTCTTTTAATTTTTAAAAACATACAATTTTAAAATTTATTTGAGACCCTTTCTGTTATGTATATATACTTGGGATTTTATATCCTGCTTTTTTCTTTTATTGAAATATAATGTGAGCATGTTCGCATAATATTGTGAAGAGCTTGAAACATTGTTGAAAAAATAGTCTTTTTGATTACAAAATTAATTCATTCTTGTTATAAAAAATCCAGACGTTTCAGGAATATATCCAGGCTGTTATTCATAGTCCCACCCTCTCTGTAAGAAATCAGCAGTCTTAGCCATTCTAAATGACTGTATGCATTCAGCTACTTCCCCAACTTTCAGGCTTTAGACTTCCTGACTTTTCATCATTAAAAAGAGCCAGGGTCATCAATTATCTTTGTGTATAAAATTTAAAACAAAATTTTCAGATCCTGCTCATGGTACAATTTCTCAATTGAGAGGTTTGGGGGTTAAATGGTATGAACATTTGCATCAACTTGAATTCCTGTCAATGATGTATAAGTTTATCCATTTCACTATAGCTTGCTGGCATTGAATATTATAATTAAAAACCACAACATCAAATTTTGCTAACTGTGATAGCTGAACTGTATCTTGTTTTAATTAGCATTTCTTCAGTGTCTGTTGAATTTTCCATGTTTGTTAACCAGATGTACTGCATCTTGCTTCAAGGCATTTTTTCCTATTTTATTGGGATCTTAATAGTCTTCTTATCAGCAGCCTCTGAGGTGAAGGAAATTCTAGAGGGTCCTTAAGGGACAGATAAAGCTGACTTCTCTTAATAGTGTAAAAATAATTAAGAATTTGGGCTGTGGAATCAGTCAACTGTGGGTGTTTGAAAGAGTTACACAGAGAAAGAAGGAGAGGCAGAGAGAGAGAGAGAGAGAAATCTTGCATCCACTGGTTCCCTCCACGACTGACTGCAATGGCTGGAGCTGCACTGTTCTGAAGCCAGGAGCCAGGATCTTCTTCCAGGTCTCCCACATGGGTGCAGGGGTCCAAGGGCTTGGGCCATCTTCTACTGCTTCCCCAGGCCAAAGCAGAGAGCTGGATCAGAAGTGGAGCAGCCGGGACTCAAACTGGTGTCCATATGGGATGCCAGCACTGCAGGCGGTGGCCTTACCCGCTACGCCATAGTGCTGGCCCCCACTGTTACTTTTTAGTTGTTTATCCTGAATAAGTGATTTCACTGTCTCAGTTTACTCATCTATAAAATGGGGATAATATAGTCTGTTTCCCGGAGTTGCTGTTCAGAGCTGATGAGACTGTAAAGTTCTTTGTACAGGACCTGCCTGGCACTCATTCGGGGGGACCTTTGTGCCTGTTGGTGTTCCCAGTTCCTGTTTCCTAGTTCTAGACTCTTTGGGCCTCTACCCTTTCCAGCCCAGTGACCGTGCTGTCCTGTTTGGTGTTCCTGCAGATCAGCCAAATGGCCGACGACACAATTGCAGAGCTGGACAGGCATCTGGCAGTGAAGACCAAAGAGCTCCTTGGATGAAAGTCCGTCAAGGGCCAGCCCCGGTCCCCAGCCCAGTCCCTGGTGGCTCCTGCGGTGGCCGCGTACACGGGGAAGGCTCTCCCCGTGCTGCCCTTCCACACAAGGCCTGGGCTTCCAGCTGGACAGTCAGACTTGTCTTGTTCCTTCTCCTACCCCCTGCCCATCTTGCTCTGCTCCGGGTGCTCTGGCAGGGCCGCCCCTCAAAGTGTCTGCTGCTGGCCCAGGGCTCCTCAGGACGTTTGCTGTGACCATGATGTGGTCCAGGACTGGGACCTTGGGCCGGCTTCACAGCACCTGCTGCATCCCAGGAGCCTCCGTTCCCGTCAGGCCCTGTCCCTGTCTGCGCTCTGCCAGGGCTGACGCAGGCCTTCACCTGTGACCGGACGTCCTTGCCACAGGGGCACTCTCACCCATGGTAACCTCAGCCACAGAGGGAAGGGTAGCCTTGGTCTGCTGGATGACCCCTGAGGACCTGTATGTAAAGCGCTCAGACAGGACGTTTGCCCCTGGGCCACCTGCACACAGCCGCGCCCTCCACCTGGGCCACTCTTGCCCCCGTCACCGCCAATCCTGTTCGTCTGGATATCTTGCCCTCTGGGACACCTTCCTTTCCCCTCAACCTTGGACCCCCATCTTTGGCTGTTGTAGCAAGTCTACTATTTGATCTGAGCCCTAATGATTCTTTCGCTAATGAGTCTGTACCTCCTCAGAACTTGCATAAGTACCTGAAGCATAGTAGGCATTCATGTTTGTGCTATGAATAAATTGCCCATAGTAGCCCTCAACAAATGCTGGCTGCTTTGCCTTTCTTTCTAGTCTTAACACTGCCTTTCTGGCATTTTCTACTCTTTTAAAAAAATTTTATTGATTTATTTGAGATGTAGAGTTATAGACAGTGAGAGGGAGAGACAGAAAGAAAGGTCTTTTATGCTGGTTCACTCCCCAGCTGGCTGCAATGGCCAGAGCTGCACTGATCTGAAGCCAGGAGCCAGGAGTTTCTTCTAGGTCTCCCATGTGGGTGCAGGGGCCCAAGGACTTGGCCATCTTCTACTGCTTTCCCAGGCCATAGCAGAGAGCTGGATTGAAAGAGAGGTAGCTGGGACTAGAACTGGCGCACATATGGGATGCCAGTGCCACAGGCGCCGCCCCATTTTCTGCTCTTGTCCTTGTCTTCAGATTCTCTCGGTGGTGAGATACCTTGCCCCAGAGCCGGCTTCTCCTCTCAGGAGCCTTCTGTTGTTGACAGACAAGTGGTTGTGGCTCACCCGTGGGTTCTGGATGAAGTTAGGGCCTTTCCCCTCGCTTGTTTCTGATGTGACCATCATAAGCTGGATGCAGTTCTCAGCATTGTGTGTAAGGTTCACAGTAAACTTGATGGCTGTGCATTATCCATTTACAAACAGGAAAGCTGAGACTCGAAGGCATTAGATAACTTGCCCAAAGTGACCAGGCCAGAAAGTAGGAGGGTCTCTCTGACTGCGGATAGCTCATTTTTCCATGGAGATCACTCTCCTTGCCCAGGGTTACCTGGCTCCCAAGTGGCAGAGCAAAGATCCAAACTGAGGCCTGATGCCAAAGCCTGTTCTCTGCCTGGTAACGTAGGGAGAAAAACTGGGGGTTGTTGCCTGCTGTACCCTACACTCCACATGGAATGCTCCTGGGACCAGCTGGTGAGGGTTTTCCCACACACACCAAGCTGTTCTCCACTGGACACCAGCTGGCTATCCTGTATTGTAAGTGAATTCCATGCAGAGGCTGTGGAGACAGCATCAGGTCCCACTCTGAGAGCTCTGCGCCACGAGGCCACCTCTGCTTCCAGTGCTGTTCCTGAGTCCAGGATTCTTTGTGGCCCCCTCCTTAGGTTCAGTTAGTTTTCTAGGACAGGGGCCAGCACTGTGGCTCAGCGGGTTAACGCCCTGGCCTGAAGTGCTGGCATCCCATATGAGTGCCGGTTCGAGACCCAGCGGCTCCTCTTCCGATCCAGCTCTCTACTATGGCCTGGGAAAGCAGTAGAAGATGGCCAAGTCCTTGGGCCCCTGCACCCATGTGGGAGACCCAGAAGAAGCTCCTGGCTCCTGGCTTTGGATCGGCACAGCTCTGGCCGTTGTAGCCAATTAGGGAGTGAACCAGCAGATGGAAGACCTCTCTCTCTCTCTCCCTCTCTCTCAGTCTCTCTCTCTGCCTCTCCTCTCTCTGTGTAACTCTGACTTTCAAATAATAAATAAATCTTTAAAACAAGTTTTTTTCCTAGGACTGTTCGCAGAACTCAGAGAAACAATGACTTACCGTTCGTTGGCTTCTCATAAGGGATATTTTAGAGGCCGGCAGTGTGGCCTAGCAAGTAAAGCCACCTCCTGCAATGCCGGCATCCCATATGGGTGCTGATTCACGTCCCTGCTGCTCCACTTCCAATCCAGCTCCCTGCTGATGGTCTGGGAGGAGCAGCAAAAGACGCCCAAGTGCTTGGGCCCCTGCCATCCATGTGGGAGACCTGGATGAAGCTCCCGGCTCCTGTCTCCCGCCTGGTCAGCTATGGTATTGCAGCCTCTTGGGGAGTGAAACAGCAAATGGAAGACCTCTCTTTCTAACTCAGACTTTCAAATGAATAAATGAATCTTTTTTTTTTAAGGTGATATAGCTGAATAGCCAGGTAGGAGCAAGGTAAAAAGGGAGCCTCATGCCCTCCCTCCGCTCGTGCTGGTGAAACAGGGCTAGAACAGCCAGTGAGCAGTCAAGGTCAGAGGTCAATGGAAGACGCTGACACCGTCTCCTGCTCCGCTTCCCCGTCCTCACCGCGCACTCAGCCCTGAGTGGCCATCACACACTGCAAGCAGCCCAGGCTGGGGGCAGGGGACAGGGCTAGAAGTTGCCATTAAGGATCCTCCCTGGGGGTAAGCCACATGGCGGGGGCTTTGCAAAGTCTTCCGTGAGTGGCCGAAAGCTCTGCTCCCTGAAAATGTGCTCCTCAAGGATGCAGGATTTTTTAATAAACAGAGGAAATGATGAATTATGTTGTAACTCCACTCCAAAGGCATTTGGTCCTTAACAGCCAAATCCTCTGTAGTCTTTAAATAAACAAAAACTTATTTGGTGAACAGACGGGAGGGAAAATGAAAGATTCTCTGTGCTTGGGTTCCACATGTCAACAATTTCTCTCCCGTGTGTATGTTGGCCAAAGCTGTACATCATGATAAATGAATAAAGGAAACCTCGGGCCCAGGGCGGTCAGACAGCTCAGCAAATGGCTTTCAGCTGATTGCTCTATTTCAGTTGACATGTATCAAGGAGGTCCTCTGCTGCTCTGGGAGTCAGAGCGGCAGAGGTGGCAGGGCCAGGGAGGAGATGACCTGCTCTGATGTGCCGAGTAACGGGGGATGCCAGAGCACCTCGTTTCCCCCTTTGTAGCAGGAAAGCTGGCCGGAAGAATCAGCTGCCTCCTGTGCCCCGCCGGTGGCTATCAAAGTCCCCATGAAAAATCCAGGCTGAAGAGCGCTTCCTCTTTGTTGTATCTTTCCTCTTGTGTGTGTGTGTGAGTGATAAAAAGTTAAACTTGTGGCTGGCGCCATGGCTCAATAGGCTAATCCTCCGCCTTGCGGTGCCAGCACACCGGGTTCTAGTCCTGGTTGGGTCACTGGATTCTGTCCCAGTTGCCCCTCTTCCAGGCCAGCTCTCTGCTGTGGCCTGGGAGTGCAGTGAAGGGTGGCCCAAGTGCTTGGGCCCTGCACCCGCATGGCGCCTGTGCCCGCACCTGGCTCCTGGCTTCAGATCAATGTGGTGCGCCGGCTGGAGCGCGGCGGCCATTGGAGGGTGAACCAATGGCAAAGGAAGTCCTTTCTCTCTGTCTCTCTCTCTTTCTCACTGTCCACTCTGCCTGTCCAAAAAAAAAAAAAAAAAAAAGTTGTTACACGTCCTCTTTTAAAAATCAGTGTATATCCATATATCCTTCTAGACCTTTCTCCCTCTCTCTCTATATATATATGTGTGTATATAAATATACATATATTATATATATAAAATGTTTGAAAAGGAGAGAGGGAAACCATTCTGTTCATACTCAGAGGCTTTTTACTTTTAAACCCAAAATGGTCATGACCGTCCCTATGTGTGCTTCTCGATAGAATTCCTTGTTTTACTGCAATGACCCTATAATAAGGATCCACCGTAACTTACTCCACTGTTACCTGGTGTTGGGTTTTACCAATCGTTTGAAAAGTGCTGCAGGCTGCTTCTCCCTGAAGTTTGTGTTTTTCGGTCGAAAGGGATCCACACTCTAAAACTGGTAAGTTTTGCTCTTCTTCCTTTAAGCTCATGAACCTCTATTGAATGTCCAGTGTGGACCAGGTGTTCGTCCATATTCAAACTTGTTCTCCTACATTTAACCTTCACTTGCTTTTCAATATTCAAACAGTCCTAATTGATGTAGATATTGCTATTTTCATGTGAGAAAACAGGGTAAGAAGGGTATTTAACTTGCCCAAAGTCACACAGCCAGTAAGCGCTAGAATGAACCCTCTGAGGAGAGGGAGGCCTGACTCAGTGCTTCGGATCCTGAGTCTTCGCTGAGCACTCGCTCAGAGTGGCCCCAGCCCTGTCCCGGGCTTGGACAGCACAGAAGGGTAGCAGAAGTTGTGCTGTTGAAGAGCAGTTAGAAAACCTGCTTGTAAAAGACTGTACACGTGTGAAATAGCACAGGACCGGGCTCAGAGTAAACACTGAAGAAATGGTAGCTCTCGCGGAGACAGTGCAGGGTACATATTCACAGCCTCCCTGTCTGGCGGGCTTCTCCCCAGCAAGCGAAAGGATGGCGAGCAGTGAATCGTGATCCCAACACCACCCAAAATGGTATCCACGGCATCGGGGGCTGATGTTTGCTTGGTGATTTTTCAGTTTTCCAAGCACTTCTACATCCTTTATCTTAGTGAAACTTGGCCGTTAGGAAAAGATGATGAGATGACTTCAAAACGTTTGTGGGAAAGTGGAATTAGCAAATTGAGTTTACTTTGGTGCTAAAAAAAAAAAAGTTGACGTCCATGCGAAGTTGATTCCTAGTTTGTGTTTTTCCCTGAGAGCCCTCCGTATGCTCATACGAACGCGTATCTTCAGAAGCCGCTTATGAGGCTTTCTGCTCCCTGGTACCTGTGGTCGGTTTGCATGATGCACACTGTTGCGGGGATCATTTTGACAGACACACACATGGGAAACATCAGATTATGCTGAGGGTCCCTACAGCCTGCCTTAGGCTCTGGCTGTTGCTGAGGCTCAGACTGTAAGGGGGTGCCTCAGCCTCCTGTTACTGCAGTCCTGGTTCTCCTTTGATTTCCCGTCCTTTGTGCTGCATGGAAGCATCCCGCGTGGTTTGTGCCGCTCGCTGCCCTTTGCGGCCCTCGCTGGCTTGCTCCTCCTCGTTGCGTGGTGTATCTCTCCTCTTTACTTTGAGTCTCTTCAGTATTCATCATTTGGGTGTATTTCTTTTCTAGAACTTTTTTTTTTTTTAACATTTATTTATTTGAAAGTCAGAGTTACACGGAGAGAAGGAGAGGCAGAGAGAGAGAGAGGTCTTCCATCCGCTGGTTCACTCCCTAATTGGCCGTAACGGCCAGAGCTGTGCTGATCCAAAGCCAGGAGCCAGGAGCTTCTTCCAGGTCTCCCACATGGGTGTGGGGGCTCAGGACTTGGGCCATTTTCTACTGCTTTCCCAGGACACAGCAGAGAGCTGGATGGGAAGTGGAGCAGCCGGGACTCCAACCGGCGCTCATATGGGATGCCAGCACTGTAGGTGGCAGCTTTACCTGCTACACCTCAGCACCAGCCCCTAGAATTGGGTTTTGCTCTATGACCCACCTTGGAGCTCCCTTTTTTTCCTTAGTGTTTTAAATTGTGGTAAAACATTCCTCACAGGAAATTTACCTGTTAATTAACCTTGTTGAAGTGCACGGTTCAGTAGTGTCATGCACATTCACAGTGTTACACACCAGTCTCCAAAATTTCCACCTTGCAAAACGGAAACAACACCCACTGGCAACCACCTCGCTCCTTTCTCTATGCTAGGAGCCTGTGTGAGTGGTATCTTGTAGCTGTTGTACGGAGTATTTATTTGAAAGGCAGTTACAGAAAGAGGCAGAGACAGAGAAACAAGGAGATCTTCCAGCTGCTTGTTCACTCCCTAAATGGTTGGGCCAGGCCAAAGCCAGGAGCCTGGAACTCCACCTGAGTCTCCCATGTGGGTGCCAGGGACCAAAGCAAGCACGTGGGCCCTCTTCCGTTGCCTTCCCAGAGGCGTAATCAGGGAGCTGAGTCAGAAGTGGAGCAGCCGGGACTTGAACAGGTGCTCCAGTATGGGATGCTTGTGTCACGGGCAGCGGCCTAACCTGCTGTGCCACAACGCTGGTCCCTGTTGGTCTCTGTGACTGGCTTATTTCAACTTGGCATAATGTCCCCATAATGTAGCATGTGTCCAAATTTCCTTTCTTCCTAATGCTGAATAATACTGTGTGTGTGTGTGTGTGTGTGTGTGTAGCTCTTTACAGAAGACTGAAGTATACTGGTATGTTTAGTAGAACACATTGACTCTCTTTATATTCAGTGGTGACACTAAGTGGCTTGCTGTGTCAACCCTCAGCAGTTTGGGCACCACAGGGTAGGCTGGCGAGCAGGGTCGCCTCTGCACAGGCAGGTGCGGTGTGTGTTAAATGAGCAAGTGCTATCCCTTTCTCTCGTGTTCCTTTCTTCTGCTCCCAGCCCATCCCGTGTTGTCAGATTAGATCAACCTGAGACACGCCTCCGCCTTGTCACTCAAGACTTGTCTGCTGAGAAACCTTCAGGGGTCCCCCTTGCCTGCTACCTTGTGGCATTCGGTGACCTCTGCAAGCTGGGCCTGTCATCCTGATTGTGAGGTCACTCTCACAAGGTCCCGATCCAGCCGTGCGTAAGCTGAACAGCATCAGCTTGTCTGCCTCAGGAGCCCTGTTCCTTCCCCGTCCGTCCATGCGCGTGCTCGCTCGCTGACCCATCCATCCTGATGTCTCCTGACCCCTGGGCCTGCAAGTGCCTGCTGAGCATCTGCAAGGGGCTGTGCCTTAAGCGCCTTGGCCTCGGCCGGCCCCACCTGGAGCGCACCCAGCCTGCACACCCTTCTGCATTCCTGTCTCTACTAAGGGCCCCACCACCGGCATTAGTCCGCTCTTCATTGCTTTAAAATGCTTTAAAGGAGCTTCTCTGTGAAAAAAAAAAAAAAAAAAGGCTTCTTTCAGCTTCCAGTTTGGAAATTACAGTGTGGGGTCAGGCGGCCCCACACGCCAGCATCTCTGGAGGCTGCTCATGGCAGCTTCAGGGAGCCAGGAAAGAGAGAGAGATCTAGGCCGAACTTGAGCTCAAATAATCAAACCACCCTCCAAGGAGACACCCCCAGTGACCCAAAGACCTCCCACTGGCCCCACCTCCCTCCACAACTGTTCTATCAGGTCTCTATCCTATTTTTATCTTGCATGAGTTTTCGGGAGACAAGTCCTATCCCCATAACACCTTCACACACACCCCAGCCCGCCAAGGTGTGAAGCCAGGATGTTGGGAACCACTTCAGCCGGCCTCTCTCTCACCCCCCTATCCATCAAGGCTGCCTGCCCATGCGGGGTGGGTCCCCGAAGAGGCAGGGGGAAGGGCTCTTCCCTAGTCCCAGGCTCTCCCTGGGCCCTGAGCTTCGGAGCCCCTGAAGTGAGGCAGCCCAGCAGCTGCTCCACAGGCTCCTTCTCCCAACCCCTCCTTGCTGACCATGACAGTGACAGTGGCTCACAAATACCGCCCTTGACTGTGTGCTGGGCCCCTCTCGGAGCCGTTTGCCATTTTTCATTTTGCAAATGAAGTTGGGAGCACAGAGAGGTTGCTACTTGCCGGAAGACACACACAGGAAGATTTGGAACGCGGGGAGCCAGGAGTCTGATACATGATACATGATTCGTGGAGGCCAGTTTCGCCTTTCCTTTCTTTTATTTTCTTTTTTTAAAATATTTATTTATTTTTTATTTGAGAGGTAGAATTACAAACAGAGAGAGAAGAGGCAGAAAGAGAGAGAGAAAGTCTTCCATCTGCTGGTTCACTCCCCAAATGGCTTCAATGGCTGGAGCAGGCCTGATCTGCAGCCAGGAGCCCAGAGCTTCTTCCTATGCAGGCAGGGACCCAAGCACTGTGGCGTCCTCCACTGCTTTCCCAGACCACTACAGGGAGCTGGATCCGAAGAGGAACAGCTGGGACACCAACTGGTGTCCATATGGGATAACAGCGCTGCAGGCAGAGGCTTAGCCCACTATGCCACAGTGACGGCCCCCAGGTTTGCCCTTCCTGTTCCCAGTAAAAGCCACTCCGTTCATCGGTGGGCACTAGGGAGGCACCTGGACAGGGCCTGTGGCTTCCGGCTGGGTCAGAGAACCTGCGCCAGCCGCTGCGACCATCTTCATCTGTCTGGGAACAAAATAAAGGCCACGTGGCACAGGTATTCTGCAAATTAAATTTATTGAACTTGAATGACTATCGTACAATCTTAGATCTTGTTCTTCCTACTTTTATTTTTGGTGTTAAAACATTCTTCCTATTAGGAAATAAAACGTTGATGTTTCTAAAAAAAATCCTTATTTGGAAAATTAAAGAAGTCACTATCTATTGGTTCCCTCCTGTTTTTTTTTTTTTTTTTTTTTTGGTTTAAATCTCAAAGTCCTGGAGGGAGGGATCTCACGCCCACTCCTGGCACGAGGTCCCCGGGGCTGGCATCCCAGGCGAAGCTGGAGCTGCCGGCGCTCAGGGAAGCAGCAGAGGGAGGGAGGCGGTTTGACCCGTGTGGGCGTCGGGGACCCTGCGGGTGAGGCAGTGTGGGAACCAGGACAATAGTCAATCAGGAGGGGTGGGAGTGAGGAGAGAGGGGGACAGGGACAGGGATGGAGCAGGGAGGCAGAGAGGCAGCCGCAGATCAGATACGCCCCGCGTGGGGTCCCCGGGGGTGGGGGAGAGCGAAGGAGGGAGGGAGGGAGAGAGACGGTGACGTGGGTGGGGGGCAGGACCCTCTGCTGGGAGATTCAGGGAGACACCCCTGCAGAGTGAGGCCTGTGGCCCAGGCCGCCAGCGAGAGCGCGAGCGGCAGGAGCGCACGGAGGCCGCCGAGCAAGAGAGAGAGAGAGAGAGAGACGGAGAGAGAGAGACGGGGTGTGGCGGGCGGAGGAAGCGCCGCCCGAGCGCGGGCCGGGCTGCGGGGACTAGATAAGGCCGGCAGCCGCCGGAAAGCGGGGAAGGAAAGACGCTTGCGCAGCCCCGCGGCGGACACAGCCCGGGAGGCCCGCCGCCCCGAACAATGGGTACTTGACTTCAGGGGGTCATTAAGGAGACAATTAATGGAAAGAGTCGCGGGCCGCCTCCCCCGGGAGGACGGGGAGAGGGCACACGTGGACTGGCTGAGGGCGTGGCCCGTGTGCCCACGACAGACCCCTGGCCCCGAGCGCCCCTCGCCCTGCGACCTGGCCCCGTGCCCGCGCCCACGGCGCGCCCGCGTTTCCCATGCCCGGGCCTCGCTGCCGCCGCCGCTCCCTGTGCCTGGAACGCGGTCCCCTGCCTGCCCCCGCCCCGTGGGGTCGGGAAGCCGGCTGCGTGCCCTCGGTGCCTGGGCGGGCAGTGGAAGCAGCCGGCCCAGGAGTCACGGATCCAGTCCGACACGTGTGATGGGAGTGGGGAGGATAAGGCGCAAAGCAATGCTTTTGAAAATGAGTCCTATTTCACCTTACCGCGCTTTTACAAGGAGGGGCTTTCGGGGGATCCTTAGCAAATTCCTGATGGTGACTGAGCCCTAGGAAGAGGCTGCACCGTTAACGTCATCCCACAAATGTATCTATCTGTGTGTGACAGCAGGACGAAATGTCGATGTGGGGCTGTGAAAACAGGGATGGCTATTTTCCATTTTTTGCCCTGTGCTTAAAGATGTTTTCCCGGAAGAGGGGGAGACAGGTGCTATCCCTCAGACCCAGCCTAACTGCTGCCTCCTGCAGGAAGTCTTCCAGGAACGCACCCACAGTTCAGATGTGGTCTCCCTCTTCCCTTTTCTCCTGCTCCACCGACTCTGATGGCATCTCAGATCCAACTCACACAATGGGGATGGCCTGCGGAGGGGCAGGGGGCTCCTGGAAACCAAGCCAAGCTGCCCGAATGGGCATCTAGGTGGGGGACCGCTGCTATCCAGATCGTTCAGGGCTGTTCCCTGGCTGGCGGTGGCGACATGGCAAACAGGGCCTCTGGCTGGAGCCCCAGCGACGTCCCTCAGACCACCCCAGTGGGGTTAGAAAGGCGCTGAGCCTCTTCCACCCAAAGCTACAGATGAAAAGAACCCCCGAAGCCACAAGCTTCTGGTGGAATGGAGCCCTGGCAGAGAAGGAAGGAGGAAGGGCTTTGGTCCTAGGCCCCCGCTGCCATTTACAGAGCATTCCTGCAGGGTCGGCCCTGGGCTGCGTGCTCTGAGCATCTCAGGCCCTGCCTGCACCGGCCCTGTGAGCTCAGACGTTGTTACCCCTACTTCACAGAGGAAGAAACTGAGACTCAGCCCAAGTGTCCTGCTCACGGTCACAGGAGACAGCGAGAATGGGATTCAAATCGGACCTGTTCCGTGGTCGTGGGTCCGGATGATGGAGAGACCAGGACTCTCCCCACTTGTTGTACCAAAGGGGACACTGAGGCAAAGAGAGAGCAAGAACCCACCCGCCGGCAACATACTAGATGGGTGGCAGAGCTGGGACCTGACCTGTTTCCTGCCCAGTAGGCACTGCCACACAGCGGGTCAGTCCTCAGCTCTCTGCAGCCAACAGCCATCCAAGGTCTCCCACAGGCAAATGGAGAAAAAGTCTGTGCCAGGGGAAAACCAAGTAGCTCAGGACTCACCCAGTGCCTTGGATCCGCAGAACCTATTGGTACCAGCCTGAGAAGCCCTGTTCACAATAAGATACTTTGCATCTAGATCCAGCCCCAATTGGAAACTGGACAGACAGGGGCCGGCCCTGTAGCTCATGGTTAATCCTCCACCTGCGGCGCCCGCATCCCTTATGGGCACTTGGTTCTAGTCCCGGTTGTCCCTCTTCCAGGACAGCTCTCTGCTGGGGCCCGAGAGTGCAGTGGAGGATGGCCCAAGTGCTTGGGCCCAGCACCCGCATGGGAGACCAGGAGGAGGCACCTGGCTCCTGGCTTCGAATTGGCGCAGCTCCGGCCATGGTGGCCATTTGGGGGTGAACCAATGGGAGGAAGACCTTTCTCTCTGTCTCTCTCACTGTCTAACTCTGCCTGTCAAATAAAAAAAAAAGAAAGAAACTGGACAGAAGGGGGAGCAGGACAGCTTCCATCCAGAGATGCCTGCTGAATGTAGAACAGGCGAGCGGAGGAGTGGCTGCTGGGCTCGTTTCTGGCTCCTACCTGGTTCCCTTTCCGTGCTGCACCTGCTGTCAGAATGCTCTTGCAGCACAGCCCTTGGGGCAGGTGTTGCTGCGCAGTGGGTTAGGCTGCTGCGTGCAGTGGCAGCCTGAGTCCCGGCTGCTGCACTTCCCGAATCCAGCTTCCGGCTCGTGTGTCCTGGGAGGCAGCAGGCAATGGCTCAAGTAACTGGGTCCCTGGATGGAGTTCCCAGCTCCTGGGTTTGACTTGGCCCAGTTCTCACTGTTGGGTGCGGGAAAGGGGGGGCATTTGGGGAGTGAACCGGAAGATGGAATCTCTCTCTCTCTCTCTCTCTCTCTCTCTCTCTCTCTCTCTCCATCTGTTGCTCTGCTTTTCAAATAAATAAAGAAAGCTTTTAAAAGATTCCCAGCTTTTGTTTGCCATGCCATCGCCCCCTCCCTCATTGCAGAGAGAACTGGCTGACCGCCTCCTAACATGCCCCATTCCCTGGCCAAGGCTTTCATACCCGCCCTGTCCCCGCCTGGGAAGAAGTCCCAAATTCTATTTTTTTTTTTTTTGGACAGGCAGAGTGGACAGTGAGAAAGAGAGAGAGAGAGAGAGAGAGAGAGAGAGAGAGAGAAGGTCTTCCTTTTCCGTTCTTCACCCCCCAGTGGCTACTGCGGCCAGTGCACTGATCCGAAGCCAGGAGCCAGGTGCTTCTCCTGGTTTCCCATGTGGGTGCAGGGCCCAAGGACTTGGGCCATCCTCCACTGCACTCCCTGGCCACAGCAGAGAGCTGGCCTGGAAGAGGGGCAACCAGGACAGAATCTGGCGCCCTGACTGAGACCAGACCCGGTGTGCTGGTGCTGCAGGCGGAGAATTAGCCTAGTGAGCCGCGGCGCCTGCCAGAAGTCCCAAATTCTTAACCCAAGGTCTTAACAGCAAAGGTGTGACTTTGATGGTCTCTCCCAACTCCTCTCTCTCTGGCCTCCCCCTTGCTCTGGCTCCAGTGCACTCTGGCTTCTCTGGGGTCCTCTTCAACCCCCCTCCCCACCCTCCGCGCCCACACACCTGTCGCTTCAGGGACCCTGCACATGACTCTCTTTCTGCCTGCCACACTCCAGACCCTACTGCTGCTAAGCCTATGCATCCTGCAGCTCCCACCGGATCTCACTGCCTCTGGGCAGCCTTGCCGGATCTCCCCGGCTCAGGTTAGGGCCCTGAGACTGCCCCTGGTGTCTTCTTCAGCGTCTGCCTCTTGCCCAGACTGTGGGCTCTGAGAATGCAGGGACCCCTCGTTCACCACGGGCACACTCAACACCTTGGACAGAACCCAGCACACACTGTACACTCAGCTCACTGGGCTGCTCATTGAAACTGATGCATTCCACAAATATGCAAGTATCCTAGTAGGCGCTTGTTGGGCATCTCCGAAATGGCAAACATGGTTCTGCACACACCCCTGAGGTGAACGAACCATTGGCAAGTCGCTGCCTTCAGGGAATTTATAGTCTACTCAGAACGTTAGGTAGATAAAGAAATCATGCAATGCCAGGCACAGCCAAGTGCTGGACTGAAAATGAAACAGGTGAAGGGGGTTAGAGAACTGTGTGTGTGTGCATGTGTGCACGTGTAGGCGCTCACTTAGACGGAGGTGGTCAGGGAACACTGCATGGAAGAGGTGACATTTTAGCGGCAACGCAGACCGGTCCCTGCCAGAGCCCAGGGTGTGTCCAGGGATGGCGGTCTCCCGGGCCTGCCTCCCCTTGGGAGCGTGGAAGCCAGAAGAGGCCTTTGGCAAGGCTCTGAGGCTGGTGTGAAGCCTCAAGCTGCTCTTGACAACGGCTGTGATTGGGCTGTCTCTGCGTGGCGAGAGGCGGCAATTGCTTTGTGCGCGAGGACGCGGCTGATTGTGGCCGGGCGATCGGCACCCACAGCCCGCGGCCGCCGGGGTTTACCACGCAGCCCCGGCGCGGCGGCGGGCCGTGCGCAGCGCGCCAGCCCAATCTCGCCTCCTATATTCAGAGTTGATTAGACGCTATTTCTGCCTGGATTTTCAGAAGGCTCAAGAGCTGTTTTAATCACTACAGTGGCTCATTACGGCTCTGCAGTGACACTCATGTCCTTCAGTTCTCTTCTCAGATTAGATTCTACAGTCCGATGAATATTGGATGATTTCATTACATACAAATGCAATCAACAGTTTTGCATAAATTTCTTCTCTTTTCTTGAGTTTCAATTGACCCCAGCACCCATGGTGGCAGGCGCGATCCACATGCAAATGAGCTGGGCTTGCTGCTGGGAGAGGGGCTGGGAGGAGGCGGGCACTTGCACCAGCCGGGGAGGCAGCCCGCCTTGATTGCTCAGGCTTAGGCAGAGGGGCGTCGGGGAGGGGGCGCCCTGCGGTGGGCAGCCTCCCTGGAGAGGCAGGACTCCCTGATCGCGATGAGGCTCCCACGGGGGAACTGAGGCACAGGAGGGCTCCGAGTGCTGCAGGCTCTCTCTCTGGGTAGATCTGGAATGCGGAGCTGGGCCCCAGCTGGCCGATGCCTCCCAGGACTGTGCTCAGGACCCTCCAGGCAGGGGCTGTGGGGCAACCGCATGGACCCAGTTCTGTATTTTTGCAACTGGTGGGGAGGTGAGCACAGATTCCTGCTGCCACGTCTTCCACCCATTGAATGCTGCTGTGATTGTTATTATTTTTATCACTGTCAAAGGCATCATGGCTGTTCCTTCTGGAGGCATTGAGCTAAGCTACGAGGGCAGTCATCAGAAGTCAAAAGGTGGCCCGGGGGAGCAGGCATTGTGGTGCGGGCTGAGCCAGGGTCTGAGGATGCCCACTGCCCATACTGGGGTGGCTGGGATGGAGTCCTGCCTCCACCTCCACTTCTGATCCAGCTTCCTGCTAATGCGCACCTCGGGAGGCAGCAGGGATGGCTCAAGTACTTGGGTCCCGGCCATTCACATGGGAGACTCGAATGAAGCTCCTAGCTCTTGGCTTCAGCCTTACCCAGCCCTGGCTGTTTGCCGGCCTTTGGGGCATGAACAAGCAGATAGAAGACCTCTCTCTGTCTCTCGATTTCTCTCTCTCTCTCTCTCTCTCTCTCTCTTTCTCTCTCTCTCCATTTGGGATAAAAACAAAGCCAGCCAGCCCAAGGCAGGTGGGTCAGGAGTCTGCAACAACGGTCCTTGCCTCCACTTTCTTCATCTCCCTGCATCTTGCCTGGCTGGAGGGGCAGGAGAGGCTCAGCCCAGGGCTCAGAAGGTTCCTAACCCAGCCGAACCTGGTGCTTGGCGACCTCTGCCCGCCCTCCCGCTGCAGGCCCAGGCCTCTGGCTCACCCAGCTTCGGGATGAGAAGGGGCTTTCTATGGCTCCAAAAGCAACTCTCTTGGCCTGTGCTCTGAGCCCCCAGCCCACCTCTCCTCCGTCCGCCCCACAGCAAGGCTCCGGTCAGCAGGTGCTGGCTGCGCCCTGCTGAGTCAGCTCTCCTGGGGCCCGCCTTCCTGATTCCTGCAGTTCTCTTCCCAGAAGGCAAGCTGCAGCCTCCAACCGGATCTGTCTTCCAGATGCGCCTGGCAGCTGGCCCAGGTCGTGGCCCTGGCCTGGACCTGACACCAGGCACGAGGCTGGTAGGGAGAGGAGGGGGACCAGTGCTAACAGCTGCACACCCCATATCCCATCACAGCCAGGGCAGAGCTGCGTGTCCCAAGCCTCGCTTCCTCCAGGTTGCTTCTTTACAAAATCTCCAAACACAAACACAGACATGACACAGGCAGTGAAAGGCCCAGAGAGATGCCAGAGACCCTCAGAGATGTTGTCACGGATGTGATGGGACTCTGAAGTGGATAGGACCCCAGCCCCTCGTGGGCAGGGATGAGACACGGCTATGCTGCCTCATGCCCCAGGCTCAGCCTACCTCCCCAGCTCCCTCGACTGGGGTCGTGGAGATCCAGGGATGTGAACTGAGCCAGGGGCACCCATCTTGCTGGGCAGACGACCCAAGTCCAGAGAGGGCAAAGCCAAGTTAAGAGTCACACAGCACTGAAGCCAGGGTCTCGTGGTGTGGGGCGGGGGCTGCTTCCCTGGTTCTCTGCACCTGCTGCTCTGCTGGAAGTGGTGTGTGCTGCCCAGGGCTGCCATCTATCCGGGATTGAGAGATCTGGGACCTCAAGGCTGTGCCCCTTAGAGCTTTGGGAAGGAGGAGGAAGGGGGTGGGGCTGGCTTCTGAATGCTTCCTGCAGTAGCTTCACTGAGCCATCCCTCTTCCCTACCCCCCCAACCGCGCCCTCAGTCAAGGACAACAGGGAAGCAGCCATACCATGTTCATCACAGACCTATTCCCACAGAGCAGACTGGGAGAGTTCATGGACTCCTCAAACAGACTGGGATCTCTCTACCCAAGGTCCTGTCTTCAAGCCATAGAAGCCCCCCTCTCTCTGCCATCCCCCTCTCTCTGCCATCCCTGTAGGCCCTCCTGGCAGACTGAACCCCAGCCCTCAACCCACTCAAAAGCGGGCCCCCACTCACCTCACCAGTCTCCTCTTCTTTCCCTACTCACCTTGGCCACACCCAGGCACCTAACACATCTGCATCGCAACCCTGGGCCCCAGAGGCCAAGAGGACAGAGCTGAGCCCTGGGGGGCAAGCAGGTGCGGGCCAAATCCCCAACTCCGACATGGTGCTCGCTAGCAGGATTGACTCAGACAGGCAGCCTCGCGTCTCTGAGCCCGGCCTCCTCCACAGCTGGCAGCCCTTCCCTTGCTGGGTGGTCAGGAGGACCCATTCCTGGCAGAAGGGGTTTGACAAAGCATTTGGGAGGCACCAGCGACCGAGCGCGGGCCGTGGGGAGGAGGCTCAGGTGTCGGGGACAACACTGGCAAGGGCAGGAAGGAAAGGAGCCCGGGAGAGCAGGGGAGGGAACCAGAGTGGGGGCTGCTCCCCAGGCTAGAGGGCGGGTGGGGCAAGGGCCTGAGTTACTTACTTATTTATTTATAACAACAATCGAGAGTCTGTTGTAGCAGGGAAAGGGATGATCAGAGGAAGCTGCCGGGTGCCAACAACACACCAGGCAGCTACGCCGTTGGAGCAGCAGCACCTGCGGTGAGCGGAGCCCAGGTACCGAGGTGTCTGCGGGTGAGGGGACTGAGGCCTGGCGAAGAGCCGTGCTGCCCTGGTTTCCACTATCAGATAGTTCTGATAACTATCCCGGCCCGGATTTGAACTCTGCTCTAGCCTGGCCCCAGAGCCGCTGCTCGGGCCCCCCACCTCCCCCTGGCAGGTGCGGCCGTGGGGAGCAAAGGGCTTAGACTCCCTGGCAGCAGGTGGTGGTGGAGGAGAGTAAAGCAGGCCTCCTTAGAGGGCCTGAGCGTTAAGAGCGTGGCAGCCTGGCTCAGGCGAATCAGGGCCCTGGGTGGGGGGCAGAGCAGCAGCCGGGGAGGGGGCTGAGGCAGCCTGGACGGTGGAGTGGGGGCTGGCAGACGACGGCCGTGCTGCACGATGGCCTGGGGCTGGGGCTCCTCATCCCGATTTGCTTTTGCTGGGGTCCATTTCCCCGGCCCCATCCCGCACAGCTTGCTGGAAACACAGGGTTCCAGAGACCCCAGCCCTGGGCTGCGACCCTCTTGCTGCATGACCTTGGCCGAGCCGTGACCCTTGCTGACCCCTACTGGCTGCAGCCAGACCAGTGCTGGCCTCTCTCCTGTGACCTGGATTAAGGTGCTGAGCTTGCTCAGGGACTTTCCTCATCCGTACAGTGAGGACCCGAACTGAAGTCCAGAGTCCTTTCTCCAGATCCTGTGAGGTCCAGAGTTCTGATTGTCAAGTGCATGGCCTCCCGGCAGGCACAGGGCCATTTCTGGTGACCAGACTCACAGGTTTCTCAACAAGACAGGAATATTCACACCAGGCAGAGAACTGAAGCCCCAAACAGCCTCCCCTTAGCTCAGATCTGAGTCCTTTCTGAGTTTCAATGTTGCAGATGAGGGACTGGGGCATGGGACGGCTTTTTGCACAGAAAGCATTCAGAACGGGGCCTGGCACATCTTGTATGCTCAAGACACAACATGCGCTGCGGTGGGTCCTGCCTGTGCCCAGAGCTCTCCCTCGGTCCCCGTGTCCTCAAGACATGGTGCAGACAAGTTAGCCTGGCATTCAAGGCCTTTTGTGAGCAAAGCCTTGCCCAGCGCCGGCAGGCAGGCAAACTTCAAGTCCGTTGTCTTTCTCTCTTGGGGGGTGTCGCACTGGCTGTGTCTTCAGCCTGCAGCGTGGCACTCTCGAAGCTCCTGTTCTTGACCCTCGTCATCCTGCAGGTGCCACCAGAGCTCTCACCAGAGCACAGATCACAAATTCTGAAAGTGGTGCTGCTGCCCCTGGAGCCTGGGTTCTGTGGTCCTCCTCTGGCATGCAGTCCGGTGGTGAAGGAATGAATGAATGAATGCTCTTTAGCTCAGGGACTGTTTGTTGAATGAATAAGTAAAACACAGCTTTGGAAGGAGGGAGCCCTAGGGGATCTTCCTTTTCCCCAAGAGGCCCCAGAAGGTTCTCAGGACGCTCTTCCCTCTCCCCAAATTCCTTCAGTGATTTTTAAAAGGGAGATGGAATCCATGCAGGGGGCCTCCGGGATGGTGGGGCCTTGGGAGGGGGGATCAGTACATTAGGCAGAAACCACTTGTCCATGTTGGCGGAGGTCCCCGGGGCTTGGGGAGCAGGGGGCGGGGCCTAAGAGGCCTCCAGTGAGCAGAACTGGAGCAGTTGCTATAAAATAAACTCCATAATCAGGTAACTGCAGCCGTGTGGGGGATGGTCCTGCGCAGCTGTGGGCGTCCTCCGGGCCCGGCCACGGGGACCTGTCTAATCTCAGGGTAAGGCAAACGTGGCTCTAATTACGACAGAGGGCTGGGGCCTGGGCCGCGGCCGGAGTGGGGGGGGGGACGCCGGGGGCCCTGGCAGCGGAATTAGAGCATTTAAACTGTCAGGCCAAATCCGGGGGAGGCCTGATTACCTGGCTCACGAGGAGGCCACTTCGGTTTGGTGTCGACTATAATTTCCTGGCCGCCGGCCGTGAAGCCAGGGGCCACCTTCTCTCCCCCGTGATGGGGGTCCGAGCTCTGCCTCTCCAACCGCTCTCCCCCCACCCCACTCTCGTGCCAGGCCAGGGGAGGGGTCTGGGCCTCCCAAGCTGCCCCTAGGGGCTGAGAAGGAGGCAAGCCCAGCAATCACACACGCGAGGCTTGGCTTGTGCACGGTGCGGCCACAGCTCCTAGGTCAGTACTTTAAGGAAAGGTGTGAGCGACACACGCACCGTGGGTGCCTGCGGTGCAGGTGAGTGGGTGTGCGCATACCCTACAGTCCCAGCGTGTGCGTGTGTGCAGGTACAACGTGTCACACACTGGCCACGTGTCTACAGTACAAGAGCTGTGTCTGTGGATTTACATGCAGTGACCCACCAATTGGGTGCATGAGCAGTTCCTGTGTGTGGGCTCCACCCAAGCACCAGCACATGCAGAGTGTGCATGTGCCAGGGCCGTGTGTCCACAGTGGTACAGAGGCCACTGTGCCAGGCCAGAGGCCACGAAGGCATGGATCAAGTGTGCCTGGCTGACGGCAGAGCTCTAGACCTGCTGGGGGCTTGTCCTGGGAGCTAAGTGTGCATGATGGAGACGTTGAATGTGCCTTTGTCCCAGGCGCGAGTGAGCTGTGGGATGCATGGATGAAAGACTTGAGCGGCCGGCGCCGTGGCTCACTAGGCTAATCTTCCGCTTGTGGCGCCGGCACACTGGGTTCTAGCCCCAGTCGGGGCGCCACATTCTGTCCCGGTTGCCCCTCTTCCAAGGCCAGTTCTTTGCTGTGGCCCAGGAGTGCAGTGGAGGATGGCCCAAGTGCTTGGGCCCTGCACCCGCATGGGAGACCAGGAGAAGCACCTGGCTCCTGGCTTCGGATCAGCGCGGTGCGCCAGCCGCAGCGGCCATTGTGGGGTGAACCAACAGAAAAGGAAGACCTTTCTCTCTGTCTCTCTCTCACTGTCCACTCTGCCTGTCAAAAAAACAAAAAAAAAAAAAAAAGAAAGAAAGAAAGAAAGAAAGAAAGAAAGACGTATCTGGAGACTTCTTGGGATGTGCCTGGCGTGCACGTGTGTGCAGGTGCGTGTGGTGTGTTAGCATCCTCACTGCATGACCTAGGGGTGTGAGCTGCAGAGGCAACGCCTGACCTGTGGGGTCACGGAGCCCTGCACGGACAGGCTGTGTGACTTTAGGCAAGTCGTGCAAGTCTCTGAGCCCCACTTTTCTCATCTATAAAGCGGGTGATACCCATAACAGGGTGGATGTTTCCTGAGCACTCGCTGGATGCCTGGTGCTGTGCCGTGTGCTTCTCATCGACTTCACAGCAGCCCTGACGCTTCAGCGTTGCTGTGGCCTTCGTTCTGCGAGGAGATCTCCACGGCTTAAGCCAGGATTCAGACCCGGGCAGCCTGCCAGCGGCGTGAGCTTCTCTCTGCCAGGCTGAAAGCACAGGACCTACTCCATAGGCTGTACCGACGGTGGACTGAGCTAGGCCATCCAGCACGGTGGCTGTGCCCCGTGGGTGCTCAGCCAATGCCACTGCGGGATGCGTGCCTGTGGGACGTAGGACAATGTGGGAATGCACAGGGCATGTTTGCGCGTGACAGAGACCTGCTGGCATGTGTGGTGTAGACACACATACACACAGGGTATTTGCACAGAGATATATTTCACGGTACAAGCACAACACCCGGCATGCAAATCAATGTACTGCGACGTTTGGTGCTCTGCCGCATTGCCGCGTGGCTTTGGAATCAGGAGCACGCATCCTTGAAGTCTGTGCTGTGCATGGGCCTACCCGAGGCCCTGTGCATGCTTATGGCTCAGGCTACACACGGAAGGGGCAGGCATGGTCACACGTGTGCATGCAGCGAGGCATGTGTGTGCACAGAAGTGACAGACACTGCAGCCGCAGCCACACGTAGCCAGGCGTGTGGGTGGGCCAGCAGGGCTTATGCGTGGGGTGCCATGGGTATGGCGGGGCACACGGGGTGTGTGCTATGTGTCTGCCAGGGCCTGTGGCATGAATTTTTGAGACGTACACATCTGTGATTATCGTTCTGTGTCTTTGTAACCTATGAGAATAACCCCAGTTCCCAACGCCAAGTCTGTTTTTCTCCAAAGTCGGATTGCCTTCAGACGGACCCCCAATTCAGGGCTTTTAGGATGGGCGCTTCCTCCTTGGCCAGCCCAGAAACTTCCAGCAGGTTCCTCGACTCCACCCCCCACCCTTCCCCCGCGCTTAGCACAGGGGCTGGGACACTTGAACCACCCAGGGTGGTGTGCAGATGAGGCTCCAGGCTCAGGTGCAAAGCCTGCCTCCGGGCTGCGTGCGGAGTCCAACGCCCCCGCGCGTCCCAGCTCCTGCCCGGTCATCGCCACACCAGCCATACCCTCACCCGCTGGCCTTCCCTCCGACCCCGGCCGCGGCCCGGGGCGCGACCCCGTGTACCCGCGGCGGCGGCCCCGGGCTCGGCCCATTTCCCGGCGGCCGCAGGGCGGGGAGCGAGGGGGCCGCGGCCGGGGCCAGGCGGCAGGAAGCAGCGCATTGTTCGTGAGCCGCGGGCCGGGTAGGGAGTTCCCGGCCCCGCGCGGACATAAAAGGAGAACGCGGCGCTCCGCTGACCCCGCCTCGGCTCCCGGCCCGCGCCGCGCCCCCGCCGCCCCGCAGGCCGGGCTCGAACCCGGCTCGCCGCCCCCGGGGAGGCCTGGAGCTCCCCGAAGCCGGAGCCGCTGCGGGCCAGTCCTGGGGCCTGAGTGACTGAGTGACCCCTTTGTGCCGTGGGGCTGCCCGCACCGGCTTGGAAGGAGGGGAGGGCTCCGGGTCACCGCCAGCGAAAACCCGGTTGTGCAGAATTTTTCAGACCTGGGCTGGCTGGCTCGGTGGGTGTTGCGGTCCACTGTGAACCGAATGCACCGGGTCCTATTGGGGCACACTAGCTCTCGCATCTCCCCCACCCCACCCCCGAGGCCCTGGGAGGCGGGGTGCCTCCTCCACGGGCTGAGGCAGACGGCCGCTGCTCCTGGCCCTGTCCAGAGCAGAGCCATTTTTTTTTTTTTTTAAGGAAGAGATAGAAGGAGGGGGTGGGTAGAGAGATTGATCCATTTTCCCTCCGCTGGTTCATGCCCCAAGTGACAGCAATGGCCAGCGCTGGGCCAGGCCAAAGCCAGGAGCTTCCTCTGGCTCTCCCACTTGGGCCATGCTCCGTTTCTTTCCCAGATGCATTAGCAGGGAGCTGGATCGGAAGTCGGGCAGCCAGCGCTTGAACGGCCCCCCATGGGATGCCGGCACTGCAGGCAGAGGCTTAAACTTCTACCCCGCAGCTCCCCGACCCGAGATCTTGAATGGGGTTGTTTTAAGATGCGCTGAAGGCAGGAGAAAGGATGGAGTTGGCACCACCAGCATGGCCCAGCCCTCAGCACCGAGGGGCCCAGAGAGGTGGCATGGGCAGCCCCGGGTCACACAGCAGACACAGGCCTCTCCCTGTGGAGGGAGCCCGCCTCCTGCGCCCTGAGATGTTGGGGACCCGTCCCGAGGGGCCAGGAGAGTCTGATTACGGAGCCCCAGCCTCCCGCCCACCCCTGCCCCTGCCCAGCCTGGGAACCCTACACCGGGGGTAATTGAGATCAGATGCGGCTGTGACCTGCGCAATGCTCCCGGGAACCTGGAAGCATTTATTGTCTGGAAGACAACCCTGGGCCGGCTCGGGGCTGTCCTCCCTCCCCGGTGCATCGCCGGATCGCTGGATCGGCCCGCAGCCTCTGGTGCCGCCCGGGGCTTGAGCGCTGGCCTTGATGAATGCCACTGCTGAAAGCGCCTTCCTGGCTCTCTCCTTCCTGGGGATACAGTTACAGGGGGCCGGACTTCCTGCCCAGCGGCCACCTTCGCCTTGGCCGTGTGGATGTGCGGGCGCCCTGGCAGGCAGGCAGGCAGGCAGGCCCCACTGCGTCCCCTTGCAGCTGGGGCACCGGCAGGCCCCATCTAGTTCCGAGCCCGAGCCCGGCTCAGATGTCACCTCCTCAGGGAGGCCCTCCCTGACCACCCTGTACGAGCCCACCTACCCACAGTCTCTCCCTTTTGCCTCCTCCTGCCACTCATCTCTAACGGCTCTGTTTGTTGACTTTCACATAACGTTTATTTCCGCTCCCTGCTTCAAGACCGTGCGCCATGTCTGTGCAGGCAGGGGTCTCGTCACCCACACACACTGCAGGGCCCTGGGGCCTGGGCCTCTGCCTGGCACAGGGTAGGTAGGTGCTCAGTAAACCCAGGCTGAATGAGCAAATTCACGAGCGAGCACCCACCTTTGGCCTTGAACTTGGAACCTGACCTTGAGTTCCTTTGCTCTGAGCTGGGCTTTGCCAGCCGCGACCCCACCCTCCAAGATGCTGATGATGGTGCACACCCACTGGCATTCGTTTTATGGCCTCAGGCTGAGTTCTGAGCTCTGGCCCTGGGTCCCTCCGCTTGGCCCTCCTGTCCCCAGTCTCTGCTGTGTGACTTCCTGAGCGGGCGCAATTCTTCAAGCAAAAGGCTGTGGGAGAAGCCCAGTGTCTGAGGCAGGTGCAGGGTGAGGAGGCCTGGTCTCCCCCTGTGCTCCGTTTCATCCCCTCAGCCTCAAGGACACGGCCAGGAAACTCAGCTCAGCGGCTCGGCCGACTCTTCGGGTGCTGATGCCCCGCGGTGGCGGTGCTGAGAGGCCTGCTCTACACGTCCGTCTGTTCGTCCTGTCTCTCACTCATTTATCAGACACGCAGGGAGCGCAGCCGCCTGCTGGGCTCTCTGAGCCCTGGCCTCCTGATTCTGTTTCTTTTTTAAAGATTTATTCATTTATTTTGAAAGAGTTACAGGGCAGCATCAGAGAGAGAGAGAGAGAGAGAGAGAGAGAGAGAGAGAGAGGTCCTCCACCCGCTGATTCGTTCAGGTGGCCACAAGGGCCAGGGCTGGGCCAGACCAAAGCCAAGAGTCAGGAGCTTCTTCCAGGTCTCCCATGTGGGTGCAGGGGCCCAAGGACTTGGGCCATCTTCCGCTGTTTTCCCAGGTGCATTAGCAGGGAGCTGGATTGGAAGTGCAGCAGCCAGGACTCGAACTCATAGGGGAAGTGGATGCCGCAGGTGGCAGCTGAAGCCGCTGCGCCACAGCGCCGGCCCCCTCTCCAGTTTCTTGTGTCTGGGTTCTGTTGTCCTCTCATTCCACAGCACATTGCACATGGCTGGCCTGTGCAGTCTCGGGCATGCGGGCATCTTGGTGGCACGTGGGGAAGTCTGTCTTCTGCAAGAACGCAGCCCTCCTGGGCCCAGCGTGGGCAGCGGGTGACCTTGTGTGTGGGAAGAGCTGCCCATCTTCTTTGGATTCCAGCCCCCAGGTGCAGCATACAAACCTCTGGTGGCTTCCTGGGTGCTGGTCTGCGCTTGATCGAATGCTCTCAGTCATGGTCCTGCTGTTTTAAACAACACATGAGCCACGGTGAGGCCCCTTATACAGTGGAAGGGAGCGAGGCCTACGGGGGGGGGGGGGGCTGATGGAGGCCGGGGGGGGGTGCAGGGGCAGGTCTGCCAGCTCCCAACTGGGCGAGGCTGGACACGCTGTACTGTCATGGTCCCCACTACGCAGGCACTCAGTGACCAGGAAGAGAGAGATGCTATTGGGTGTTGCCCACACCCGGCCACAGCAGGTGCTGGGCCGCCAGGTGCCAGGGCGGATCGGAGCAGGGAGTTGCTCCTTTGCATCAAGGGTTTTGGAGAGGGCTTCCTGGAGGAGATGACGAGGGGCCAGGCATGGATGAGAGGGGAGGGGCGTTTGCAAGGGCAAGTCCAGGATGGGCAAAGATGGCCGGGCCTGGGTGGGA
The DNA here is from genome assembly GCA_949820135.1 of Sylvilagus floridanus. Classification (NCBI taxonomy): domain Eukaryota; kingdom Metazoa; phylum Chordata; class Mammalia; order Lagomorpha; family Leporidae; genus Sylvilagus; species Sylvilagus floridanus. The sequence continues at coordinate 88,110,198 of OX463243.1, forward strand.
GAACGGGTGGGGGTGGGAATGGAGCTGGAGAGGCAAGGAGCTGGTGGCCTGCTTCCGGGTGAGGGGTCTGCATGCGGTCGTCTGTGTGGGCCTGGGAGGGCCCCAACCTCCACTCCACCCAGAGCGGATCGGGGTGCAAACCCCTCTCTCTCTTATACTTGAGGTGGGCGTGGGGACTCAGGATTTTATTTGTGACAAACGACATTGTCTCAGCCATGGGGGATGGGAAGTGGGGGAGGGTTAACCCCCCTCTGCCATTCTGATCCGGGCAGGGTTAGAAACCTGAAGCTGATGGGGCAGCGCCTGCTCCAGGGTCGCAGGCAGTTTCTAGAACCTGGCACTCTCGCCTCCTACATCGGGGCCGTTTCGGCTCTGCATCAGCAGGAACGCACCCCTGCAGGCTCTGCACAGATCTGGGGCCTGCTTTCCAGGTCTCCTGGCAGGTGCCCCAAGCGCCCCCTCTTAGCTCTGTTCAGTGGGAGAGCGCTGGAAAAAGGCGGCCTATGCTGCCATCTGGTGGCCACTCCAGGTAGGTGAGGGTGCTACTTCTGGGCTCTGGAGCGCTAGCGTCACGGTGCTTTGCTCCGGGGTATAGGCTGCCCTGTCTGGGACTTTGGTCCTCTGGGACTCCAGGTCCACTAGTGGTCATATGACCCATCCCAGATCTTCCTTCTATATCCCAAGTCTCAAACACTTAGCGCCCTGAGTGTCTAATCCTGTTTCCTCCCATTCCCTCATGCTTATTAAATCCACTCTATCCCCAGGACTGCCTTTCAGGTGGATCTGGGCTACATCCCTGCTCTCCATCCTGGGGACCATGGCTGCCAGATGGCAGCATCTGGGCCCTCACCTGGCCGGCTGCAGTGGCCTGTCTGCAGCCTGTTCCCCGGACTGCATCCAGAGTGACCTGGCTAAATCCCATAGCCGTGTATATGACCCAGCGCCTAAAACCATCAGTGGTTCCCCAGCACCCCCAGGACAGAGCCCCTTGGCCTGGGCTCCCCTCTGGGACAGCCCCCAAAGCCCACCTCTCGCTGGCCGCCTCCTGCCCACCCTGCTCGGCAGAGCAGCAGAGGGGTTGCAGGCTCGGGCTCAGCTTTGCCACTGGACAGCTGTGTGGTCTTGGTCAGGGCCCTGAGCCTGGTTTCCCAGTCTCTGAAACAGGGCTGGCGACCGCAGGGCCTGCTTCAGAGTGTGCTGTGAGGAGCTGGGGTCAGTGGGAGCCGACCACAAGGTGGACGGGTACGGCCTGGGGAGACCCACTCCTCGCCCAGAGCTTGCACCCTCTCAGCCACTCAGCCATCACGCGGAGGCTCCTTCTGCCTGTGACACCCCATTGTCCTGCGGCCAGGGAGCCGGGGGCAGTCGTGGCCCAGCACCAGTGTGGACAACACGCGCAGAGTCTCGCCAACCAGGGAGAAATGGGACTTGGGGCCCCGGCTCTGTGGCATGATAGGCTGAGCTCCAGCGCTCAGTTCCAATCATGTAGATGTGATTGATTGATAGACTGATCCACTGATTGATTTTTCTTGTACTTGATCTCCAGTTCCCAGTCCACTGATTTGGCCTGATTCGAACCCCCACTGCCCAAGTCACATGTTAAAAAAGAAATATAGGCCAGTGCCGCGGCTCACTAGGCTAATCCTCTGCCTTGCGGCACCGGCACACCAGGTTCTAGTCCTGGTTGGGGTGCCGGATTCTCTCCCAGTTGCACCTCTTCCAGGTCAGCTCTCTGCTGTGGCCAGGGAGTGCAGTGGAGGATGGCCCAAGTGCTTGGGCCCTGCACCCCATGGGAGACCAGGAGAAGCACCTGGCTCCTGCCTTCGGATCAGTGCGGTGCGCCGCCGGAACTCGCCAGCCTTGGCGGCCATTGGAGGGTGGACCAACGGCAAAGGAAGACCTTTTACTCTGTCTCTCTCTCACTGTCCACTCTGCCTGTCAAAAAAAAAAAATAGTAAAAAAATAAAAGAATTTAAAAAAGAGAAAGATTTATTTTCTATTTGTTTGAAAGGCAGAGTTACAGAGAGAGAGGGAGAGAGAGGGATCTTCCATCCTCAGGTTCACCCCCAAATGGCTGCAACTGCCAACACTGGGCCAGGCTAAAGCCAGGAGCCAGGAGCTTCTTCCAGGTCTCCCACAGGGGTGCAGGGGCCCAAGGACTTGGGCCATCTTCTACTGCTTTCCCAGGCCATGGCAGAGAGCTGGATGGGAAGCGGAGCAGCCGGGACTGGAACCACGTCGGATGCTGGTGTTATAGGAGGAGGCTTAGCCTACCATGCCACAGAGCCGGGGCCCCAAGTCCCATTTCTGCCATTCTGGTGTGGCCTGCCCCAGCCCCCAGACTCTGCGACTGTGCCTGGCCCACCGTGAGTCACATTCGCTACACCGTCCGGCATGTCCTCGGCACTCGTGACACTTGGAGGCCAGAGGTTCCTTCGTGGGAGCCCAGGGCAAAGCCGGAGCCTCCCTTTGGGCGGGGCCACAACCTTCACCACTCGGGAGCGTGCAGGGCTCTCTCCGGCAGACTGCAAGTGTTCTCCGAGTGCCAGCCATTCTCACCGCTCCTCTGCCTCTGGGCCTTTGCACATGCTACTCTCGCCGCTAAGAACACTTTCCTTTTCTCCGGGAAAACCCTTGGGGCTGAGCCGTGTCCTGTGTGTGCCTCTCTGCCTCCTCCTCGTGGCCTGGGCAGCGGTCAGTGCCTCTGTCCCCCGTCAGAGGGGACAGGGGGGCACCTGTCTTAGCTCTCGGGGTCCCAAGTGTCCAGCACAAAGCAACGCTAGGTGACTGATTATGAAGTCCCACTCTGAGCTCCCTACTACAGGACAGAACTGGAGTGAGACCCGGAGGCAGATCTGAAAACAGCCTGGACAAGGCAGCCGAGAGCCACATTGAGCCTGGGTACCTTTCTCCTACTTAATCATGATGCTAGGCCGGGGTCTGGGCCAGTGGCTTTTCTCCTTCAGCACCTGCACAGGTGATTATCTGCACTCTGGAGATGAGTACACGGCCAAGGTCACAGTCAGGGCTGGGGCAGAGCTCGCGCCTCCTGGAGGAACTTGAACTCAGCGCCTCCAAAAAGAAGCACTCAGCCAGGGAACGTGGAGCCGCGGGGCCGAGAAAGCACCCAGGGCCATGGGTCCCAGAGGCCGCCGCAGGGCCAGCGGGGGGTCAGGGGCAGCCCTCCCCAGGAAGCAGACTGGAGGGTGAGCTCCCGCCCCTCTAGCACCCCACAGAGCAAGGGCCTGGGGTGTGTCCAGGTCCAGATGCAGGCTGAGGGCTGGGGGTTTCGAGGGAGCCGGGGCTGCTGGGCCCCAGGGGTGGGGAGAGGGTGCTGGGAAAGGGGAAGGAAGAGGTGGCACAGGCCAAGGTCACTGGAGGAGCTGGGTGGGGGGTGGGGGGCAGGGAGGGCATGACCTTTCCAAGGCCTTTGGGAGGAGCCGGACTCAGGGCTCCCCCCTAGGCCCTGGGGCTGAGCTGTGGACTCTGGGGCACAGGGCAGGATGGGGACAGCACAGGCTGTGTTTAACCTCTTGAGAGGGGTCAGAAGTAAGGACCCCAGGCGAGCACCCCCAGAGGACCTCTTGAGGAGGGGGTCGGGGAGAGGCCCCGGAGCCAGCTCCTTGGTGGCTGGAGTCCTCGGGCCTCAGTCTGCCCATCTGCTGCCCTTTGGCTGGAGGCCCCGTCCATGAAGGAACAGGAAGTCGATGGCTCTGAGCAGGGGAGAGAAGTGGAGGTCAGTTCCGGCCGGGTCCTGGCAGTGCCTCCCCCCGCCCTTGCAGCTTCTCCTTTGCCCACTGTGGGCGCCACAGGCTCCTCTTCTCCTTTTCTATTTTAGACGTCCTGGAGTTCTGGGGAAGGGCCCAGCTGGCACCTGCCCAGGAACTCTGAGCTGCACAGGCCTCCATGAGCCACCGCAGCAGGGGTGCACGAGATGTGCAGCTGGCCTGGGCTGGAGAGGGTCCTGTCCCCGCTGCAGCCTGGCTGGGGCCCAGCCCCCCCACCCAGGGGCATTGGCTCCCTTAGGGCCACTGGGCAGGAATGCGGTGCCAGCCCTTGGTCCAGGGCTCACCCTGACCAGGGCAGTGCTGGGGGCTGTGCCTGGCTGGGCGGAGAGACTGAGGCCGAGGGCTGGATGGCGGCGTCTGGGTTCCAGCTGTGCAGACTGCAGCCTCCTCCCTCGCGTGGGGGCAGCCGGCTCTGCCTGGCCGCTCCTGCCTTCTCCCTGGCGCATGGGGGCCTCCCCTTGTGGGGTCAGGTGGTGCCTGGGGCCGTGACCTGGGAGGTGGAGAGGGCTGGGGTCAGAGTCTGCGGTCAGTGGCCTCAGGAGGGCCCCGCTAACTCCAAATGGCTTTGGGCCCTCTGGGTCTCACTTTGCCATCCATAAACCGAGAGCGGCCCACACTCCCTTCCAGCTCGAGTGCCAAACGCTGACTTTCTGGCTGGGGAAGCAGGTGCAGCACCCGCGCTCTGGGGGCCTCAGGCCCAGGGGTTCTCAGGCAGCCGGGGTGACCTCCCGAGCTCCTGCAGGGAAAGCGTGGAGGGGAAGGAGCGTGGGAGGGGACTCTGCTCACTAGAAATTGTCCTCAGCCAAAGGTTACACCACGAAGCAGATTGTTCCAGAAACAAAGACAGAGACAGAGAAGGATGAGTCAGCAAGAGGGAGATAGCAATACAGAGATACCGAAAGAGGAAGAGCAGTGCAAGACCCCAGGAGATAGGGCCAAGCACAGAGGCAGAGATAATGATGAAGGAAAAACCAGCAGCCGCTGAAGCTGAGAGATAAGACAGGAAACGGAGGACAGGGCCAGAAAGGGGCGCGGAGCCAGAGCCAGGTGGATGGAGCAGCAAAGCCGGGGCACAGCGAGCTGCTCCCCTGCTCTTCCCTGCAAGGTGCCCAGGCTGGGTTGTCCCTCTTCTGCCCATCAAACCTCCTTTGGGAGGCCAGAGGCCTTCTGCAGACCTCACCAGGTCCCCGGAGTGTATGCCGAGGTGAGGGTCCTGACAAGCCCTGGGTCCGGCTTCATGGCCTGGGGACTTGAGTTACAGGTCGAGGACCCTGGTGGAGCGGGGATAGATGACAGTTTCCACCTGTGCGAGGATGCACAGGACTGGGAGGAGAGCAAGGAGGCGGGAAGTCCAAAGAGAAACGTCCCCATCTTTCTTTGGATCGGTCATTCAGTCCACGTCTCTGTTGTAGGGAATGACCAAGCCCGGAGCAGAGGGTGGAGGTGGTGGAAGGCAGGTGGAGATGGGCAGGGATGGGCCCAGCTGAGTTTAATCACAGCTGGGTGTGTTGCTGCTGGGGGCGTGGTGTGGGCAGAGTGCAGTGGCTCTGTGCTGTGTCCTGCTTGGTGGAAGGGGGGCTTGCATTGGGTCAAGTTTAGTTTGGTTAAATGAATGGAGTTGGATCCGGATTTGGTTGAGTGGACTTAACTTGACTTAACTTGATTTCAGTGCACTGGGGCTGAGTCTGGCCATGCTGGGATTGGTTGTGCTGAGAAGAGCTGAGTTGGATGAGGCTGGGTTTGGGTGGATTGAATGGAAGACGAGTTGAGCTGGGTTGAGTGGGATGTAGGCGAGCGGAGAAGGGTTCAGGTGAGCTGACTTTGGCCTGGGTAAGAAAGTGAAAGGAGGGGCTGCCACTGTGGCACAGCAGGTTAACACCCTGGCCTGAAGCGCCAGCATCCCATATGGGCGCCGGTTCAAGTTCTGGCTGCTCCACTTCTGATCCAGCTCTCTGTGATGGCCTGGGATAGCAGTAGAGGATGGCCCAGGTGCTTGGGCTCCTGCACCCATGTGGGAGACCTGGAGGAGGCTCCTGGCATTGGATCGGCGCAGCTCCAGCAGTTGCGGCCATCTGGGGAGTGAACCAGCGATGGAAGAGCTTTCTCTCTCTCTGCTTCTCCTCTCTCTGTGTAACTCTGACTTTCAAATAAATAAATAAATCTTTTTTTTTTTTTTAAAGTGAAAGGAGGAGAACCAGGGGCCAGGGAGGCAGAGAGAGGTCTCAGCGAGGATACGTGTGGAGGGGAGGTGCCCACAGCCACACTTTACGTGGGTCTGAGTGTGAGTGTGGTTTGCCGTGAGGACGCCCCCAGTGTTTCTCCATTTTCTTGCACTCTTCACTTGGCATTGGTAGTGATGGCTGAGCTCTGCCCCTTGGCACGGTGAGAAAGGAATGTAAGAGTCTCCTTGCGTGTGTGCAGTGCTCACACACGTGTGTGAGATTTGACCACATATCCCAAGGCAGTTATGAAATGCCTCCCAGGCTGCAGCATGCTCCAGTTGAGAATCAACTTCCCGTGGAGTCTCTGCTCCTGCGGAGGAGGTTTGCTCAGGTGCGTCTCGGGCAGGAAGACTTGTTAAAGGGGAAGATCACCCTGCTCAGCCTCTTAAGAGGAAAACAGCATTTATTGAGCTCCCATTGTATGCTCATATCCATTGCTGTACTAAATCCTCACAAAATATTCTCATTGTATAGCACAGAAAGCAGCCTGGGGAGTCTTTAAAATTGTCATTTAAGAGATTATTTATGGATTTATTTGAAAGGCAGACAGAGAGAGAGAGACAAGAGAGAAAGAGAGATCTTCTATCCGCTGGTTCACTTTCTAAATGCCCCTAAGAGCCAGGGCTGGGCCAGGCTGAAGCCAGGAGCCAGGAGCTCCATCTGGGTCTCCCACATGAGTGGCAGAGACACAAGCATTTGGGCCATCACCCACTGTCTCCCAGGCTCTGCACCGGCAGGGAGCTGGGCTGGGGAGCCGAGCCAGGACTGGAACCTGGGCCCACTGCTGTGGGCTGTGGGCATCCCAAGGGTGTCTCAAATGCAGGAACAACACCCTTCCCTAGCCAAGGAAGTCAGGCAACAGGGCCACGAACCCAGCTGCCCAAAGTGTGAGAGAGAACCCAAGGGCTTGGGGGCGCAGAGGAGCTGAGAGAGTAGGGAGCTACAGTGGGGGGATGATGGTGGGGGCTGGGAAAGGGCCAGCCAGCATCGAGGAGACTGGGGTGGAGACAGGTGCACAGAAGGGTCCCCACAGCCCATTAATGGCTGCCATCCACTTGGGAGCCCACAGCCTCAGCGAGGCCTGCCTGTGGGGCTTCAGCACGTGGGAACAGGTTCTCCTGGGGATCCGGGAGTCCTCGTAAGGAGTTCCCACGCTTTGCCACCCCGAGGCCCACCCGCCATCGGAAGCTCCTTGAGAAGAGAGGACCCCAGCAGCCCAGGGCACATTGGCCAAGAGGTATCCGGGAGGCCTTCGGAGCACAGGGAAAGTGGAGCTGGAAGTGTGACTCGTGGGGCAGTGGGATCACCCCTGGATGCTGGGGGCCTGGCTCTGGCAGCGCTGGCTGCGGGCAGGCACCTGACCAGGCCTCCCTCACCACCCAGTTCTTTCTTGTGGTCCTGTGGTCCCGGCCCCATGGCTGTGCCTCCTCCTTCCCCCACACCTCTGCGCACACAGGAGCCCCATGCACCTCGGCCAGCCGTGGGGCTCTATGCAGCCCCTTAGTGTTCGCGTTCACTCTTGGCTTTACAATTTGCAGGGGGGAGGGGGTGGAGACTGCAGCCGGGGTCTGAGATGCGGAGCTGCAGCTGAGTGGCCAGAAGACCCTTGCCCAGTCACGTCCGTCCCCTTTCCGTGCCTCAGGTCCCTCAGCTGTGAAATGTGCAGAATGTTCTCTTGCAGCGGGGTGGAGAGATCCGGCGTGATAACAAATATAGACACGTGTGCAAACTGTAATCAGGACTGGCCACAGACAGCTGCCCGGGGATTCGGTCTTTGCTCATTTATTTATTGAACTCGGATTTGGCGCTGGCTCGCCTGGCAGTATCCTGAGCGTTTCATGGGAATGGACTCATTTCATCCCTACTGTAACCCCGAGAGGATGGTGCAGTGCTGCCCCCACTCTACAGATGAGGGGACTGAGGCAGAGTCCTTAAGAAACCTGCTCTATGCCATCAAGTTAGCAGGTGGCAGAGCTGGGACCCATTCCTAGTCCTCCTTGACTCCAGAGCACTTCATTCATTCATTCATTCATTCATTTGTTCAGCCTTTGCTAAGTGCTTTCTCTACATCAGGCTGTGGGCCCACAGAAAGGAACCAGACTGGGGCTGGCATTGTTGTGCCTGGGATGAGCCACCACTTACAACCCTGGCATCCCCTAGCCGAGTGCTGATTTGAGTCCCAGCTGCTCTGCTCTGCTCTGACCCGGCTCCTGGCTAATGTGCTTGGGAAAGCAGCGACAGCTGGCCCAAGCACTTGGGCCCTTACTACCCACTTGGGAGAGCCAGATGGAGTTCCTGGCTCCTTGCTTTGGCCTGGGCCAGACCTGGCTGTTGTGACCATCTGGGGAATGATCCTACAGATGGAAGATCTCTGTCTCTGTCTCTCTCTGTCTCTCTCTGTCTCTCCCTTTCAAGTGGATGAATGGATAAATAAGGATAAGAAAATCACTGTTTAGAGAAAAAGCAAAGAAAGGAAGCAACTCAATCAGGGTGGGAGTGGCTCCATGGGGCAGAGGGAGCCTCCTGGAGTGGGGGTTGCCTATGCGGGGTCGGGGGGGCAATGCTGGTGTTGCCTCTGTGGGATTTACCATCAGCCAGCTTGGCCTTCTGGCCCATGACGGACAATGGTGCCCATAGCGCCCCCGTGAGGAACCATTCCGGGAAAGAGTTCAGCCGCTCCAGTCCTGGTACGTTCCCAGACCGTGTGGCTCGGCCGAGTCACTCTGGCTCGCTGAGCCTCAGCACCCACTCTGAAAATCATGGCGGGAGACAGCGTGGCTGGGAGGGCCCAGCTGTACCTGGCCTGCCTCGGTTGCTCAGCAGACCTGACACCCTGCTCGGCAAATAGCAGCAAGCACAGGGGAACAGCCCAGGCTCCCAGCACCCCTCTCTCTCCCTTCTCTCTCCCTCCCGGGCAGGCCCCAAGGCAAGTGCCCCAGGGGCTGGAGCGGGGATACGCTCAGCCACATCACCCTTCCCTCTTCTCAGCATCCGGGGAGCTCCCTTGACCCCCTCTCGGGCTGCAGGCAAAAGCCCCTGTCCCCGTGGGGGCCTGGCTCTGCCTGCCCTGCCTCTTTCCCTCCTCTTGTGATAACGGCACCCCATTTTCTTTGGGGAAACATCCCAGCCGCACCCTCAGACACGTGGGCACATGGCCAGTCAGGATCCTGACCTTCTGTCAGAGCAGTTAGTTAGCTAGGGGTCACCTGGAGCTGTCAGCAGCATCCCAGGGTGGGGGTGGGGGTGGGGGGGGCGGGGCTTTAGCCTAGTGGTTCAGAGACCTGGGTTTGAGTCCCAGCTCTGGCTCCTAACTTCAGCTTCTGCATCCTGGGAGTCAGCAGCAATGGTGCAAGAAGTGAGTCCCCGCCACTCAAGTCAGAGACCTGCCCAGCCCCGGCTATTGGAGGCATCTGGGAATGAACAAGTGGAAGGGAGCTCTGTCTGTCTCTGTTTTTATTTTTCTCTTTGTCTCAAATAAATAAATTTTAAAAAAAATAGAAGTGTCATGCTGGCACTGCAGCAGAGTGGGCTAAGCCTCTGCCTGTGGCACCGGCATCCCATGTGGGTGCCACTTTGAGTCCTGGCGGCTCCACTTCCAAACCAGCTCTCTGCTATGGCCTGGGAAAGCAGTAGAAGATGGCCCAAGTCCCTGGGCCCCTGCACCCTTCTGGGAGACCTGGAAGAAGCCCCTGCCTTCAGATTGGTGCAGCTCCAGCCATTGCGGCCAACTGGGGAGGGAACCATGGATGGAAGACCTCTCTCTGTGTCTCTCCTTCTGTCTGTAACTCTACCTCTCAAATAAATAAATAAAATCCTAAAAAAGAAAGAAAGAAAAGAAAACCAGAAGTGTTCCAGGAACTTTTCTTGGGACTCCCAGGAGAGGGGCATTCTCTTTCCCTATGTGACTGGGGCACAAGGACAGGGCGGGCCTGGAGCTGCCTGGATCCTCTGTCATGTCACTGGGGACATTTGCCTGTAAGTGAAGCCAAGGAGAGGAGAAGAGAGAGAAGAAGGAGAGAGAGGAAACCTGATACCCGGATGCAGCCGCTCCTGTCCTCGGTTTTGGAGAGATTGTATTTTCCCCTTCTTTCGCCAAAATCGGTTGGAATCGAATGTCTGTCACTTGCAATGGAACTCTTTCAGGGGCTTAAAAAAACCTACGTCAAAAGGTTCCCGTGCACACCAAAGGGGAAGATGATGTCAGAATGTTTTTCTAAACTGCGGATGGCTGAAGACGGTAAGTTAATAACAAGGCATTCGAGCGGGAACACATTCCACGCGAGTGACGAGTCGGCCGGTTCTGTCCGAGAGGCTCCAGGAAACACACGCTTACGTCTCTCCCCTGGGACTCACAGAGCTGTTCGCAGGAGTGGATCCCTGCCCCTTAAATCTGCAGCTCTGCAGCTGCAGGTTCTCAGCCAAGGCCAAGGCATCAGGTGCTTCTCAGGGGATTTACTCCCAAGTCGATTGCCTTGCAGTGGGCCACAGAGGGACACAGAGGCAAGACACTTGGCCTGCCGGGGCGCGTCCCCTGCTTGCCCTGGGTCTCCAGTTCTGTCACCTACTGGGGCTGGCTTGGACCTTCCCTTGGGTGCTCCTCGCTCTGATTCGCTGCAGTCCCACGGGCCCCAGAGCTCATCAGGGACTAGAACGGAAGTCTGCCCCCTCCCTCCCCTCCCTGGGAGTCTGCCGCGGTGCTTGGTTCTGGATTCTGCAAAGAAGTCACACGTCAGAAGCCACAGGCACACCAGGAAGAGCCTGGCACGCACCGAAGGCTGGCAGAAAGACGGGCAGAGCCTGGACTCCTGAAGGCAGGACCAAGGCACCACAGGAGGCCCCGGCCACGGCCCCTGGGAAGAGGGTCCCCATCCTGTTTTTAGTTTGAGCCCCTGTGTTTGGGGCTTGTGTTACATGCAGCTAAGTGCACCCTTGATGCTCTAAGCTGCCATCTGCCTGCAGCCATCCTCTCTCAGATTCTTGTTTTAATGTAACGATTTAGTTTTTTATTTGAAAGGCAGAGTGAAAGAAGGGAGACAGGGGAGATCTCCCATCTGCTGGTTCACTCCTAAAATGGCCACAAGCCCGCAGCCAGGAACCTGGGGCTCCATCTGGGTCTCCCGTGTGGTTGGCAGGGACGCGCATACTTGGCCATCTTCTGCCGCCTTCCCAGGCTGGTGCACAGGGACCAGCACAGAAGACTGTAACAGGGCCAGGGTGGGATGTCATCTCGGCGGGTGGCGGCTCTGCCCGCTGCACCACAATGCCTGCCTGCCCCTCCCAGATACTCTCCGGATGTCTTGTACAGTTTTCTTTCCCCACATCGAGGACCGCAGTGGCCGAATTGAACTCGTTATATAACTGTTAATGATAGGAGTTCGCCAGCAATGACCTCCTCAGTGCCAGTGGTCTGACCTTTATGGCGGTCTAGGAACTAGACACGATTATTACCTTTAGTCTTACATGCAGAAGACAGAGGGTCAGAAATGGCCAACTGGGGCTGGTAATAGTGGCACAGCAGGGTTAAACCATTGCCTGTGTGCTGTGGCGTAGCAGGTGAAGCCTCCGCCCATGGTGCCAGCATCCCATATGTTTGGAGGTTCGAGACTTGGCTGCTCCACTTCTGATCCAGCTCCCTACTAATATGCCTGGGAGAGCAATAGAAGATGCCCCAAGTGCTTGGACTCACGCACCTGCGTGGGAGACCCAGAAGAAGCTCCTGGCTCCTGGCTTCGGATCAGCTCAGCCCCAGCCATTGTGGCCATTTGAGGAGTGAACCAGTGGATGGAAGACCTCTTTCTCCATTTCTCCCTCTCTCTCTCTAAACTAAACCTTAAAAAAAGAAAAAAGCAATGAGCAGTGAGTGGGTCAGAGTGACAAAGCCAGAAAGCTGAAGCTGGACTCATAACCCAAGCCCTTGCAGCTCCAACACCCTACCTTCAGCTCACCGCACAGGAGGGGAAACTGAGGCTCAAGAGGGAGAGAGACTTGCCCGAGGTCACCCAGCAGCTCCAGGGGGCCGCCCCAAGCCCATGCAGCTCCAACACCCTACCTTCAGCTCACCGCACTGGAGGGGAAACTGAGGCTCAATAGGGAGAGAGACTTGCCCGAGGTCACCCAGCAGCTCCAGGGGGCCACCCCTCAGGAAATCCGACCCTCTGTGTCTCCATTTCAGGGTTCCTTCTGTGACATCCTGCTTGAAGTTCAACTCGAGGTCTAGGGGCCATGGGAGCTAACGAAGGTTGCAGGCAGAGGCAGGAGGGTGAGGCTGCAGAAGCAACTCTTCCTTCAACTGACGCGGGGGTCAGTGCTGACATGTCACGGCCCCAGCAACCCTCTGAGCCACCGTGGTCCCTCAGCCAGGCCAGAGCTCTCTCCCTGGGCTCCTCTGACCCCAGCCCCCGATGTGTGATGCTCTGTGGATGAGGCGATGGTGCGGGCATGCCGGGGAGGGTGACAGTGGTGTGACCACTCAGCCACCCTGTGCCAATCAGATGGCACCAGCTGCCCAGCGGCAAGGTCCACGGCCAGGGCCCCTGCAGTGTAGACTCCCAGGATGAGCGTGGGGGCTCTCTGCTTACCAGTCTCCTTGCTCAGCTTCCTTCCCGTCCCTGCTAGGATTTGGGTGTTTGTTTGAAAGATTCAGGGCTGGAGATGCAAGCGAGCCCACGATGGGCGTATCTTGCAATGTCGACATCACACTGAGCAGGTTCCAGGTCTCAGCTGTACCACTCTTAGCCTGTGGCCTGCAGCAGGTCAGTTAGTTTTCCTCTTTACCGAAATGGGACAGGAAGAGAATCCACCTCCTGGGGCTGTGAGGAGTTAGGATGACACAGCTCCTCTTGGGGCTGCCGGGAGGGGTGTCAATGCCAGGGATTGTGAAACACCTGTGCCTCTCTGTTCTCAGCTTCTCCAGCCTCCCCCACATCCCCCCTTGCCCACAGCACCCCCACGGGGCACCCCTGTTCCCTTCATGGTGCAGTCGGGCCTTGCAGTAGGCCAAGAAGGCAAGGGTGGGCACTCTTCATGAGAGCCTCCTGCTCGGGGAGGAAATGGCAGGGAGCATTGGTCAAGAGGAGACACTGAGCTCCCCTGGGACTTGGGGGTGCCTCGTAGAGCGTCTTATCTTACCCTCACACGACCTCTTGCCAGAGTGGAAGGACATTACAAATGGGAAACTAAGGCCCACCAAGGGCTTTTAGCTGCTAAGGTCACACTGACCAGCGGGGCTGGTGGGCAGGGGGCTGGGGCTGGAAGAGAAGTTGGGTTCATTCCAGAACTTTCCTGGCTGGCTGAGAAGCTGCCTGCAGAGGTGGGGCCGGGTGGGGCTGGGGCCCAGAGTGATTCAGGTAAGAGTCAGCTCTGGATTTCCAAATAATGGGTGGGGCCCAGCCAGGGTGAGACCTGTCCAGGGGCATTCAACTCTGGGCTCCAGCTCCAGTGGGCAGGAGCACATGTGGTAGGCATGGAGCAGGGGGTGGGGGCTGGCATGAAGAGAGAGAAACCAGCTGGATAGGGAAGGGGGGGGTCTTTGTTGGCATTGCCGGGAGGGGCTGAGAGCTGAAGAGGGAGCTGTAGGTATGTTGGGGACGCTGGCCAGTGGGCCCAGCTGGGGAAGGCAGGGAAACTGACACTTTCAGTGGCTGTCACAGCACATGACGGATGGGCAGCCACCTTAATGAGGCTGATCCTAGATCCCCACTCGCTCCCAGAGCTCTGTTTTCTCACGCATGCAGTTACTCATTCATTTCTTTATTCGAGCAACCAACATCCATTGGACTGGACGTCTTCCACCTGCCAGATCCCGTGCTTGGCTTTGGGCTGCCAGGAGTGACCAAGACACTCACAGCCCAATAGGAGGGAGGGTGGGATAGTGCCAGGCAGTGTGGCACTGATGCCACCAGGGAAGGCACAGGAGCTTCCTGGTTGAGAGCAAGAGGAGGGGGCTTCCCGGGGGCCACTGGAGCTGGCCTTGCGCAGTGAGTGGAAGCCCAGCATCCTGAGGGCTAGGAAACATCCCTAGACATTCAGGCTATGGGCGCTGGAGGAGAGGGGCAGGGGCTGCTGGGCTGGGCCAAGGGCCAGGGCGGACCTCACCCTGTGTATGCAGCTGGGGATCCAGCCACCAATGGGTCCCAGTGCAACTCCACCTGCAGCCGGCCTCCCTCGCTGGCATTGTCACCAGCATGGCCAGGAGCCTCGTGCCCACCCCTTCTCTTCCCGGGATTCCAGCGCATCGTCCCACCCTCCCTCCTGTCCACTCTCCGCCCACCCCACCAGAGCACTGTGCTGGAGCCCCCTCAGCAAGATGGGCAGCACTGCTCCCAGAGCCTGGCCATGGTGAGGGCCCCATCACTCCAAGCCAGAGCCAGTCCTCTCCCCGGAGACCCCGTGTTCCAGTCATTCTGGAGTTCACACAGGGAAACAGAGGCACAGGGACTTGACTTGGGGTCATAGCCATGGGAGAATGAGACTTGGATGCGCTTCTCTTCCCCACTGGGCCACCCAGCATTCGTTTCCAGCACAGGTGGCTGGTGGCTGGGGAGGACCGTGTTGGCAGGAGCTGTGGGCGTGGTAACTGGCGCGGCCAAGGGCCCAAGGCAGGGAGGGCCTGTCTTCATCCCCAGGAAGCCCCCATTCTTTTGGGCAGCTGGGCCCCCAAGTTGCCAGCCTCGACCCCGTTTCCTTGTCTTCTTGTCCCTTCTGGGCAGTGACCAGGGACCCCTCCAGCTGGCATGGATCCCAGAACCCCAGGGCCCCAGCCGTCTGCGGTCTGCCCCGGCTTGCTCCGTCTGCCTGGGAAGCTGGCTTTTGTCCCAGTAGAGCACAGGAGCTGGTGGTGGTGGCAGGCCCCTGCCAGGTCTCACCTCTGCCACCTGGCCTGGCTCCCACTTGGCACCCAGGGGTGCCTGGGAGCTGGCACAAAGACCTCTGAGCCCTTTGCCAGGCATTCCCACTTCCCAGGCCAGCAGGATGTACAGGGGAAACTGAGGGAGACAACCCGAGGGCATGAGGACCAGGACACCGTGTGACCCTGGGCCTGTCCCCCTCTCCCTTCGAGACTCAGTTTCCACAGCGGTGAGGAGGTGCTGATGCTGGGGTTCTGAAAGTCGCCGGTGGGTGTAGGTCTGGCTGGTGCCCCTCCCCCCACACCCAGGCCGGCCTCTGTGACAACAGCACCTGGAGATTCCTGTGCATTACCTCTGGGTTGGCTGCTGTCATTCTGCCCATTTTGTAGATGAGAACATTGAGGGCCAGAGAGGACCTCGTCCAAGGTGACACAACTGGGAGGTTGTGGAATCTGGGTTTGAACTTGGGTCTCCTGGACTCCCAGCCTGAGCTGTCTTTCCCATGGGGTCTGCCTGCCCAGTGGCAAGTTTCCCTTCCAGAAACCCACGTGCATGCCGGCCCGACTGCCCGGTCGCCAGCCCCTTCTTTCTCTCCTGGGCAGGTGTGTCTTCACCCAGCAGCTTCCAGCCTCGATCCTGTCCCCAAGCCCTGGGAGACCCTCGGCATTGCATCTGGCCTCAATTTCCTACCTGCCACAAGGTCGCGTTTCGGTGCCACCTGGCCTTCCAAGCTCAAGTGCCCTTAGTGGCAATCATAGGACAATCAATCAAACAGCTGGCCTGCGCGGGGCCAGGGGAAGTTGAGCGGCCGCGAGGTGACAGCCGGAGGGAGGGGCGGGGGTGGAGCCGCGGGATGGGTGGGGAGGGGGCGGGCCAGGCGTCCCGGAGTCCGGGGCCGCCTTAGGAAGCGCCCAGGGAGGGAGCCGGCCGTCTGCGTCCCGCAACCATTAGCCGCCCCGCGCCATGAGTCGTGAGTCCGAGCCCGATGTCCCCGCGCGCCCAGGGACCCCCGCGGCCTCACGCGGGGCCTGGAGTGCCGAGCACAGCCGCTGTCTCTCCTCTGCAGGGAGCAGCCCCTCGCTCCGGCTCCCGGTGCTGCTGCTGCTGCTGCTGCCGCCGCCGCCCCCAGTTCTGCCTGCGGACCCTGGGGCGCCCGCGCCAGGTAGGGGTCCCTTCCCCGCCCTGGTCCCTCCTCCGCCTCTCCTCCTCCACCGGCCAGGTTTCTCCCTTTCTGCCTGGGAATGGGGAGGGGGTTTGGAAGACCCTCGGGAGTGTGACCTTGGCGAGGGGGATCTCGCGCGGCGTGGGCAGCAGGGACAGCTGCCCTCAACAGCCCCTCACCTGTTCCAGCGCTCCGCTGTTTTCTGCGGGGGCCGGCGCCGGGGATGCGTAGCGGGGGAGTTGGAGGGGAAGAGCGTTCCTGGTGGCAGCCTTGAACTTTCTGGGGTTCCGCGAACACCGAGGCGGAAACGCACGTGTAGCTCCCGCGGCTTCCTCTGGGGGTGTAAGCCTCAACCGCGAGGTCCCGGTGGTGCAGACGGGGAAACTGGGGCTCGGGAGGGGCTATGGTGTCCCGAGCTCAGGATTTGAACTGCGGTCTCTCCGACTTCAGGCACCTTGCAAAGCCTCCCCCCAGAGCCCACCCCTCTGTGCTGCCCACAATGGATCCCCGGGTTCCTCGGGGCTCCGTGGCCCACAGGTCGATGGGAACTTCAGATTCCCGGAAAA
Organism: Sylvilagus floridanus; assembly: GCA_949820135.1. Classification (NCBI taxonomy): domain Eukaryota; kingdom Metazoa; phylum Chordata; class Mammalia; order Lagomorpha; family Leporidae; genus Sylvilagus; species Sylvilagus floridanus. Next base: position 88,126,782 of record OX463243.1, read on the forward strand.
TTCCACTCCTCCCTCCCCCACACGCCCAGGACCCAGGTGGAGGAATTTGCTCCTCTCTCAGCCAGCTTTCCTCCTCCTGGGGCTGTGGCCTGGACCTCGCATCCTCCACCTGGGGGGGCGTGCGGGGGGGGGGGTCTGCCTGTCCCTGGGGCTTGGTTCCCATCTGTGAAATGGGGTCAGGAGAGGATGGGGTGGGGGAGCCGTCTGAGCCTCCGCAGCAGTGTGCCAGGGATCTGGGGCTCAGAGGCACCTCTGCAGACTGCCAGTCAGACCAGGCTTGCGTGCCTGCGTCTGGGGCAGCCCGGGAGGATGTGGACCGGGGGAGCTGAGTGAAAGTCTGGTTTGTGGCCGGCTGGGGAGGAAGCTCCGTGCAACCTGCTTGGCAGCCACTTCTTCCCTGCTCACGACAGCCCTGCCGAGGGCTAGAGCCAGACCCACTCGACGCCAGGGGCCTCGGAGGCCTGGTGGCCAGTGGCTGGTGCTCGCCTTTCGGCTGGCTCCATGGCCATCTCCTAAGAGCCCAGCACTTCCTCTGAGGTCCCATCTGCCCCATCCGGGTCCTCAGAGGTGCACAGGCCCCAGCCTGTCTTCCTTGCGCTGAGGCACAGCGGGCTCCCGTCTTGCCTTTTCCTTCTTTGATATGTAAGGGTTTGATTGCTTACGTTGAATCATGCCTCTGCTTTAGGCCAGGGGAAACTCACCGTCTGATGGTGGCGACAGAGATGCCAACAGGTGGTTACTGCCGGGGCTCAGGGTCATGGCTGAGGGCACGAGCAGCTGCCTGTCTGCAGGGAGTTGAAGGGGGCTTCCTGGAGGTGGTGGTATTTGAACGGGACCTTGCAGGAGATGCTGGGTGAGGCCTGATTTTCTGATGCAAGCCATGGGCATGAACCGGGGCACAAAGTGAACAGCAAGGGGGCGGGCAGGTGACAGGGAGCTGCAGGGCGTGAGGCAGGGGCTGGGTGGAGGGGATGCAGGGTGAGGTGCAGGGGCTTGGGCTGTGGGTGACAGGAGGGATGGATGAGGCTCTTCCCAGGACCCAGGAAAGACTGACTGACAGGTCTGTGCAGGGGAGAGGGTTTGGGCTGCTTTGGTTTTGAGTGGAGGCCCAGACTCCCTGGGCACCTGCCCCAGGAGGCTGAAGCCTGCATTTGCCCCTCACCCCTGTCCCCCACTGAGGGGAAGCAAAGAAGGGGGGAGATGAGGGTGCAGGCTCCCCGGGGCCGGAAGGAGCCGCTGCTCCTGCTTCACCTGGGGGGACAGCCGGAGTCCAACTTGCAGGGCGAGGCTGTGCCGGGGGATCCTTCATGTTCAAGTCCAACCCCTCCAGCCCCTGGATTTGGCTGAGTGCCCTCTCCCGAGCTAGGGAGGAGGCATGGCCTGGCAACCAGAGCTGCATGCCAGGCGGAAGAGCGGAGGGCAGCCAACCCTAGCACATGGGGCAGGAGCCCAGCTGAAGCCGGGGCCTCTCTGCTGCCGCCTATCTCCAGCACCAGCTGAGGCTGTGAGCCGGGAGGGGCTTCCTCTCCAGCAGGGCCCTTCCTGCTGCTGGCACCCAGGACGGTGGCGCCTGGTGTGGAGCCGCCTGCCCACCAAAGTGCAAGGACTGGAGCCGCCCCCGCTCCCCGCCCCCAGCTGCTCAGAGCCCATGGTTTTCTCTTGGGCTAGGAGGCCCCCTGAGGTTCTCTAAATATTATTCTTAGGGGATTTGGGGCCAGCCTCCCTAACTGGCCTCTCCGGAGCCTGCCGCCTCCGCCTCCCAGAGGACTTGGTGTTCCCTGGCCGTGCCTGTCCCCCCTCAGCCCTCGTCCTGCTCCGCCCTGAGCCTGGAGCCTCAACTCTTGGCCCTGGTGGGTAGGGGGTGGGGACATTTCCTTGCCCAAATCTTTGGAGAGGTTTTGGAGCCAGGAAGTCCCAGACAGTCGTCGTCTACGGGGACACGGTCCAGCTGCTTGGTGGTCGGACCTCGTGGGCAGTGCGGGTTGAGGATCATCCCTGCCTCGGGGGCTGTGAGCACGCAGTGGAGGAGGTTGTAGGGGTATCTGCTGATGGGGCGAGGGTGGGGTGGGGGGACACACTGATGAAATCCCCTGGGAAGGCGGGAGGATCGGCTCCAGCAAGCCTTTGAGCTCGCCTGCTCCATCCTTTCCATGGGAGATACAGGAAATGAGGCCCTGAGGGTGCAGAGACTCGCCCAAGGACACAGAGCCTCCCTCCCCAGCGCCTGTGCTGGGTGTGGGGCACTCAGGTGTCTGCAGCTCCCCCGGCTCTCTTTCTTGATGGTTTAGGGGTGTCCTCCACTCAGCACAGAGCGAAGTTGACATAAAGCATGTGGAATTGAAGTTAGACTGAAGGAAGGCCTTCCCGTAACACTCCCCAGAGACCTGCGGCGGCAGGGGATGCTGACCGCGTCCATTCAGGATTCTCCAGGGTCACCTTGAAGGAGCAGCGAGACACCGACCTTACCTGGGCTCACTCCCTGCCTGTGGAGCCAAGTCAACTTCCTTTCCCTCTCTTCCGGAAATCCAGGCCTGGGCACCTCCAGGAGGAGGAAGGGAGGGGAAGAGAAGGGAGTTCAAATCTTGGCTCTGCTACTTGGAAGCAGTGGGGCTTCAGCAAGCCTGGGGGTCCTCCTCTGTTCCCCATCCCGGGGAGGGCAGAGCAGGTTCCGTGGGCACTGAAGGTCTCGGGCTTGGTCTGCTGGAACCCTGGCGTCCCCCAACCGTGACAGCCAACCACCCCAGCGCCCTAGGGCCCAGGCAGCAGCTGGTGCCCTTGCTGGGGAGTTCTCCTGCCTGGGGCAGCTGGTGTTTATGGAAAGAATGTGGGGGAGGGGGAGGGACAGGCCTGTGGTGGGGGAGGGGCCGCAGCTCCCGGGATGGCCTCTCTTGGCAGGAGAGGGTTGTGGGCAGCAGCTTCGGTGTCTGGAGCGTGGGGCCCTTTTGTCTGCTGGGGCTACCGCAGGAAGCCCTCTGGTGAGATCGCCGAGGCGTCTGGGAAGATGAGGGAGTCTCTCTGGCCCCGCTACAGGCAGGCCTGTCTCCCCAAGTCCTTTTATTAATTGCACAAGCATTTGTTCAGCTCTGGCCAGCACATCTGGACCCCGAGGCTGAGCCCTCACTGTGTCGGGGAGGAGAAAGCCAGGAAGGTGTGGCCGCTTCTCTTGGACACTCGTGGTGGAGAAAGCCCAGAGCCAGGACCGGGATGGGTAGGGAGCGTTAGTGAGGACGTTTCGGGGGACTTCCTGGAGGAGGCAGGTGGAAGAGTCAGGCCAGGCGGGTGGATCGGGCAGGGAGGTGCTTTAATGAAGCTGTGGGGCTCAGAGAAGGGGCGTCCACGGCATGTCTGGGCTGTGGGAGGATTGGGGAAATCGAGGCTGGGAAGAGGCGCGGGCTTCAGCCTTGCGCCTTGGAGTGGAGGAGGGGCCCCTGGTGCCGGAGCACCAGGGGGCAGGGTCTCTGTGGGAGCTGGGGAGCCCCAGCAGGGGTGAGACATCCTTTCTCCGAGGGCCCAGGTCCCTCCGGCAGCCCAAGGCTGATCCCGAGGCCCCCTGGTGCTTCTGGGCCTGTGGCTGTGGGAGGGGAAGCTGGGCGCAGGGCCTGGGTCCCGCCAGCCTGCAGCAGCCTGATAAACCCTTTGTGCCTAAGCCTCTTCCCCTCGGCCCCTCCCGCCATCACCCCTGCCCAGGCCACACAGATGCCATTGTGGGGCTGCGGGGAGTCGCCAGGGCTTAAGCAAAACTATTTGCATGATTCTTGGGAGTCTCTGTGTGGGAGTGGTGTGTGGGGGGCTCTCTCTGTGTGTGGCAGGAAGTGGGGGGCAGGAAGACCTTGCTGCCCAGGGCCAGGCACCAGAGACCTCAGGCCAGGCCTTGCCCGGGTCATGCCCTCCGATTGCAGCACCCTGAGGCGACCGAGCCAGCACGGGGGTGAGGGGGTGTCCCAGGCTGCTCCTGCACTTTGCTACCCTCTTGACCCCCTGTGATCAGTTGCACAAATAATAAAAGTTTCCTGTAACTTTGGCTCTGAGCCCAGAGGAAAAATACGCATGTTTGCAGAAGGGATTCTGGTATTTTCTGTGCACGGCCAGGGAACCAGGCTCCCACCGGGAGCCCAAGTCCTGGGCCCTTGGCCAAGCCACCGGCTCTCCCGGAGCCTCCCTTTGCTAAGTGTGTATGTGTGGCACTCTGCAGGGGGCGGGAGAGAGGTGAACCCCAGGGACCCTGGGCGCCTCTCAGAGGGCAAGGGGGCAGCGGTCAGGGAGGTCTTGCTCGGGACATTCCCAGGAGTTCTGTCCAGCTGTGTGTCCCCTGCCCCCTGGGTGCATGGCCTTCCTCAGGCTCCTAGGGTCGGACACCACCCCTGACTTGGGCTGGCGAAGACCCGAAGCCTTCGTCTGTTCTCAGGGTTCTGGATGACTGGACTTGATCGCACATCTGTGGTGGTGGAGTGCAAGTGAACGGGTGGCCAGCCGGCCAGGTGTGGCTTTCTGGCTTTCCTTTTCTCTGGCCTCAGTTTCCCTACCTGCAAAGTGGGCATTACACTTGTCCTTTGCTCCCTTTGGTAGAAGTGCAGGGATGGTGCAAAATCTCGTTTTCTCAGAGCTGGGGTGGGGGTGGAGCTGGCCTGGGGGGAAGTCCCCTTTCCACCCTTGCCCCTTTTCTGAATGCCCAAACCCTGCCTTTACCGTGGGCTTTGACGGGCAGGAAGTGAATGATCTAGAAGCTGGTGGCTGCCCCATCTTATCATCACGCCTTGTTCTCCCTGGTGGCAGCAGGGAGGGCGGGGACTTCCCCTGTGGGTGCGACCAGGGCCAGGGCCCACAATGGCAGGCAAGGGGTGAGGGCGTTCCCCAGAGCAGAACGCTGATGTCAGAGGTGTTCCCCAGCGACTTAGGGTGGAGCTGCCGTTTGGGCCGCGCCTTTGGCCCCTCCCTCCCCATCAGGGGCAGGGAGGGGGTCAGGAGGTGACCCTGGCATGGTCTCTGATCCCCGATTCTCCCCCACAGTGAACCCCTGCTGTTACTTTCCATGCCAGCACCAGGGCATCTGTGTCCGCGTAGCCCTTGACCGATACCAGTGTGACTGCACCCGCACGGGCTACTCTGGCCCCAACTGCACCGTCCGTGAGCCCTGCCTCCAGCCCCTTCCCCCTGCAGACCCCCCACTTCCTGCCCTCCTCCCTCAGGGCTTGAGCCTGGCCCACCCGCACGCCCCAGCCCTGGCCCTGGCACGCGGCATCACTCCCAAGGCCCCAGCCTTACCCCCTGCCCCTGCCCCGCTCCCTGCCGGCCCTCAGCCCTGGCTACCTCCGGTCCCGCCGGGAGGGTCATCCTCGCCCCCCTCCCCCCCCCCCCGCAGCTGACCTCTGGACCTGGCTCCGGAGCTCCTTGCGGCCCAGCCCCACGTTCGTCCACTACCTGCTCACGCACGTGCGCTGGTTCTGGGAGTTTGTCAATGCCACCTTCATCCGGGACATGCTCATGCGCCTGGTCCTCACAGGTGGGTGTGGGAGCGAGGACGTCTGCTGGTTCTTGGGGTCTGACAGGGGCGGTTGGTGGGGAGAGCGCAGGGGGAGGCGCTGGGCGGCGGAAGCGGCTGCAGTACCGCGGTCACCGCTCCTGTCACCCTCCGCAGTGCGGTCCAACCTCATCCCCAGCCCCCCGACCTACAACTTAGATTACGACTACATCAGCTGGGAGGCCTTCTCCAACGTGAGCTATTACACGCGCATTCTGCCCTCCGTGCCCAAAGACTGCCCTACGCCCATGGGCACCAAAGGTAACGGACACGGGCTGGGGAGCCGACTCGGGGGGTCGCAGGGGGCACCCGGGTCTCCTCTTGGCGTGGAAGCAGGTGGAAGGGCAACAACCGACCCATTTCGCAGACAGGCGGACCTAGGCAAGGCGTATGCCCTGTGCAGAAGCAGGGATGAGGGCAGGCGAGGCAGCAAGGAGGCAGGTCTGCTATCGCGTCTTATTTCCGGGCGCCTCTTGGCTGGCACCTGGCCTGCTGTGAGTGGGATCCTGCTAGGTGGGACTGGCTTCGAAGTTGAGATGTAGGAAGGGAGGAAGAGTGCTCTGTTGATTAGGTGATAACTCCGTGTTAGATAGCTTTACGTGCTTCACCAGGGTGGAGTGCAAATAAGTTCACATTTTTTTTCTTCGTTATTTGCCCAAGACCTCACTTGGTCTCGCTGGCAGGGGTCTTGCTCCCAAGGTCATCTACCCGTTCCAAACCTAGTGATAATTCGGAGGCTTCAGAGAAAGCGCAAGTCCACCGTTGTTATTCCAGTTACGGCCACACGGTGTCGCTGTTTAACGCTGGGTCCGTGCAGCCCCATGGTTGTGCTTAGGCGGCTTTAGCACCTTGCACGTGCAATCGGTCTCTGCCTTATTTTTATTTATATACATATGCATATTTGATATAAAGAGAACAGTTTGTCTACTTGGATGGTCTCAGTCACACGATCAGCTGTTATTCCAATGTCACGACTGTTCTGCCGGGTTAGCTGGATCAATGCTTGGCCACTCTCAGAGAGTGAGGATTCCAAATTGTGAGGTGCGGAGCAGTCTCTCTAACTCCCCCCTTGGAGAGTCTCCTCCGGGTGCTCGATCGCGCTCCCTGCCCGAGGGCTCCGGCGGAGGTCATTTCAATCCAGGCTCTCTCAGCTCTGGGCCTCAGTAAGGTACTGTGGGGGAACACCTTTGCAAGAGCGAGCCACTCCTCTTAATTCCTTTCTGAGGGCCTTGGGTGCAAACTCATCTGACATAACATAATTAGGAAAGTCCTCTCAATACTCTTTCTCATAATGAGAGACACCCGCTTCCAGCTGATGCCTGCATGAAGGCATTTGAAACAGGGAGGCATGGCTGCCATTTGGCCCAGGGGCTGGGACGCTGGTTAAGATGCTCCTATTGTCAGAGTCTGAGCCCCAGCTCCGGCCCGTTTTCACTTCCTTCTGATGCAGAGCCCAGGAGGCAGCAGGTAGCTGGGTTCCTGCCACCCACACGGGAGACCTGGATCGAGTTCCCAGCTCCCAGCTTCAGCTCCCAGGCCACTGTGGGTGTTTGGGAAGTGAACCAGTGAGCAGGAACTCTGCCTATCTCTGTCTCTCAAAGAATTAAAACCTTAAAGACAAGATAGATGGGCAAGCTCTGTCCTGCAGGCCATAGCCACTTGGACCCTGTGTGTGGAAAGGCAGTTGCCGGCACACAGTCCTGCCTGCTGGTTTCTGGGCCGCCCACGGCTCCTTCCCGTCACAGCCGCGGGCCTGGGGGGCTGTGACGCTGCACTGTCCAGCGTGTTTACTCTCTGGCTTTTCATCAAACGAGTTTGCTGAGCCTTGATTTAAAGGATTCTACTTCACCAGTTTTTTTAAAGCTTATTATTTATTTTATTTATTTGGAAAGGAGAGAGGGAGAGAGAGAGAGACTCCACATATTGGTTTACTCTCCAAAACCCCACAGCAGTTGGAGTTGGGCCAGACCAAAGCCAGGAGCCTGGAGCTCAATCCAGGTCTCCCTCATGGGTGGCAGGGACCCAGTGTTCCCCACCCAGGGTCTGCATTAGCAGGAAGCTAAAATCGGAAGCAGGGGCTGGCACTGTGGCGTAGCGGGTAAAGCTGCCACCTGCAGTGCCAGCATCCCATATGGGCGCCAGTTCGAGTCCTGGCTGCTCCACTTCTGATCCAGCTCTCTGCTATGGCCTGGGAAGCAGTGGAAAATGGTCCAAGTCCTTGGGCCCCTGCACCCGCATGGGAGGCCTGGAAGAAGTTCCTGGCTCCCGGCTTTGGATCAGCCCAGCTCGGGTTGGTTCAGCCGTCTGAGAATTGAACCAGCAGATGGAAGACCTCTCTCCTTCTGCCTCTGCCTCTCTGTAACTCTGCCTTTCAAATAAAAAAAAAAAATCTTTAAAAACAAAATATGCAGGCACCCTGATATGGGACGCAGGAGTCCCAAGCAGTATCTTCACTCCCACGCGACACGGTGGCCCCAGCGTGCCAGTTTTCTGTGACACTTAGGCTCTTGTGCACCCCTGAAAGCCACTGTCTGGGACAGCCGTCGATTGCCTCATTCGCAGACGAGGAAACTGTGGCTCAAAGTGAGGAGTTGACTTACCTATGCTGGCACAGCTGGCAAACAGTGCAGTTGGTCATGGTCACGTTTTCCCATGGGAAAAGTTGCAAATCCACACGGAAACCGAGAGGAACATGTAACGGACTCTTGTGCCCATCTCTCGGTTTCACCACTTAACCCGCAATTTGCCAGTCTTATTTCAGCTGTCTCCTCTCATTTCTTTTTTTAATGGAGGAATTGTAAAGCAGATCCCAGAGGGCCAGGGCTGGGGCGTGCGGGTGGGCCAGGCTCAAGCCCTGAGGGAGGAGGGCAGGAAGTGGGGGGTCCCATTTCACCCGCACCTTCCTCCAGGGTCTTTTTGTAGACAGAACATGGGGGGGGGGCGGCTACCTGGTGATGGTGGGGGTGGGACGGACATGGTCCTAAGGAACCGGGCTGGCCGCCGGCTCAGACGTCTTCCTGGCGAGGCCGGAAGCCCCCAGGGCAGGGGCTCCATATGAGATCAGGAAGCAGCTACTGCTCTTTCCTGCCTCCCCAACCAGGGAAGAAGCAGCTGCCGGACGCCCAGGTCCTGGCCCACCGCTTCCTGCTCAGGAGGACGTTCATCCCGGACCCCCAAGGCACCAACCTCTTGTTTGCCTTTTTTGCACAACACTTCACCCATCAGTTCTTCAAAACCGCTGGCAAGATGGGTCCTGGCTTCACCAAAGCCTTGGGCCATGGGGTGAGTAACCAGCAGGGGCTCAGCACCCCCTGGGCCTCCCTTGGCACGTGCTGGTCATTGGCCGTGCAGCCCCGGTGGTCTCAGCAGAAACCACCCCCGTCCGCAGGTGGACCTCGGCCACATTTATGGAGACAACCTAGAACGGCAGTATCACCTGCGTCTCTTTAAGGATGGGAAACTCAAGTACCAGGTAGGGCTGGGCCTAGGGGTGGGGTGGTGGGAGCGGCTTCTTGGGGTGTCCACCAGTGAAGGCTGCTGGGGGGTCCCCGGGTCGTGTCCGAGGAGGGCCAGCTCCTGCTGTTCCACGAGGAGAGATGGTAACCCCAGGAGGAGGGGCCAATGAAGGGCAGACGTGGCCTCTTGCGTGGTCTGGGGAGGTGGAATTTGGAGCTCAACAGGAGCTGGGCATTTGCAGCCTGTAGCATTCATTTAACCGGGGGCTGCAGTGTGCCTGGCACAGGTGACAGTGACCGTGGTCTGTGACCACAGCCACACAAGCACTAGGATTGTGTAGCGCAGCACTGTTCAGTGGCGATGTGGTGTGGGTCACAAGTGTAATTCAAGGTCCTGGTGGCCACGATAAATAAGGGCGATGAGGAGGAGGGGGCCTTGGGGGAGAGGAGGGAGGGAAGTATGGTCCTTTTAGAATTATATCTATGAAATACGTGAAATCTGTTCTCTTTATAGTAATAAAAATTATAAAAACATAATTGCCTAAAAATTAGCAAATGAATATACCCATCCCAATGGCCACAAAAATGAAAAAAGAATAAAAAAAAATCACACGGACCAGATGGATTTTACGTCTTTTACATAATGCAACACATCCAGAACACTTTCCACCTGCCATTAAGAAGACACCTCCCGTTCTTTTTCTCACGATCCATCTTCCAAATCTGGTATGTGTGTTACACTCACAGCACTCCTAAATTTGGATGCTAGATTTTCCTTGGAAAGAACTGAACTATGAGTAAGTAGATTCTCATGTCCAAGCATATTTTTCAAGAGCAGGTAAAGGTTTTCCAACAGCTAAATATTGGTTGTAAATTGAGAATCCAGGGACAGGTGTTTGCTATAGTGCTAAAGAGAGCACTTGGGATGCCCTGGGTTCGAGTCCCAGCTGTTTCTGATGCCACCTTCCTGCTAATGGGCACCCTGGGAGGCAGCAGATGGTGATGCAAATGAATACTTGGGTCCCTGTCACCCTCGTGGGTGACCTGGGCTGAGTTCTTGGCTCCTGAGTCCTGGCTTTGGCCTGGCCCAGCCCTTACTATTGCAGGCATTTGGGGAGTGAGCTAGTAGGTGGAAGATCTTTCTCTGTCATGTCTGTTTCTGTGTCTTTCAAATTCAATAAATAAAAATTTAAAAATGTAAGCCTAAATCAATAACATCAGAGTTAAAGAAAATCCAACAAAATTCAATTCTTCACTCACACTAGCCAACTCTCTAGTACTCAGTAGCCGCAGGTGCCGAGTGGCTACCCATACTGGAGCGTGCAAATCTAAACAAGGCCAGGGCAACCAGCTGTGGTAACAGCCAGGGAGGAGAAGGTGCAGGTGCACCAGTGTTCAGAGGGTGGGGAAGACTCCCCTGGGAGGTTACGAGTGCCCAGAGTTGCATGAAAACAGGAGGAGGAGGTGTTGGGGGGCACGAAGAGGAAGGGGCTTGCTTGCAGCAGAGGGCTCCTGTGCAAAGGCTGGGGAGTATTTGGGGCAGCTCAGAGGGGCATCAAGGGGGTGTGTTTGCTGAACCTGGTGATGGAGGTGGGGGGGGGCAGGGGCAGGAGTTCTGATGTCTGCCCAGAACAGGGCCCTAGGACGAGGTTTAAGTCTGGGGCTGGTCGTTTCACAAAGGCTGCTCGGGCCATGGTGTAGTGAGTGGGCTGTCCAGGAGTGTGACTGGGCATAGGAAGCCCACATCCGGAGAGAAGCCAGATTGGGAAAGAACGGGTTGGAGTAGGACAGCGGCAGGAGAGACAGATCAGGGGACTGATTGGAAGCCTTGGTTGAGAGCCCGGCAGCTAGAAGCAGGAGTCAGCTGGGAGTGCCCGCCCCCCCCCCCGGTGGCGAGATGTCCCCATCCCACAGGTGCTGGATGGAGAGGTGTACCCGCCGTCAGTGGAAGAGGCACCTGTCCTGATGCACTACCCGCGGGGCGTCCCGCCTCGGAGCCAGATGGCTGTGGGCCAGGAGGTGTTTGGGCTGCTGCCCGGGCTCATGCTCTACGCCACGCTCTGGCTACGTGAACACAACCGCGTGTGTGACCTGCTAAAGGCTGAGCACCCGACCTGGGACGACGAGCAGCTCTTCCAGACTACCCGCCTCATCCTTATAGGTGAGGGCCCTAGGCTGGCCTGAGGGGCACAGCGTGGGGGCTGAGAATCCAGGCTCTTCTGCTTAGCAGCCGTGAGTGCCTGGGCGGGCGCCTCCTCTCCTGGGAGCCCTGCTCTCCAAACCTGTGCATTGGGTGCCTGATGCTGAGACGCTGAATGGGAAGGCGGCCGGTGCCTATAGGCATTCAGACAGTGCAGGGTGGCTGGCAGCTCCTTTGATGGGTCGCTTCCAATGCAGCTTCCGCATCACACACACACTACACCTGGATGCACGCTGTGTCCCCAGCACGTGCAGGGTCAAACGCCAGCTTGCCCAGTCTTCAGGATTCTTCGTGTGTCCAGCTCTGCGTGTGTCTGCCTTCCTGGAGTGCAGGAGCTCCTAGGAGACTCAGGACAGGATATTTTAGTGTCCCCTACGGGGGCGAGTCTGCAGCCTGAAATGTCAGCTGGTTTCCTGCTTGGGAACTTGGCCCCTGCCAGCCCTGTCCAGACCGCATTCCCTCTGACTCACCGGTCACTTCCTTCTCTCTCTTCTGGGCACCGCTGGGATGGCTGGTCCCAATTATAGTGCCTGATTCACTGGGACCCGGAAGAGCCAGGCATCAGGGATAGAGGCTTTGAAGTCCCCACCCGGCAGAGATCTTGGCCAGAGAGGGCAAGTCTGTGGCTGGGAGCTGCCCAGCACACTGGGTGGTGATGGAGTCGTGTATAAAAGCAGCATCCCTGAGACTCTGCACGTCCAGTGCATTGTTCAGCGCCCTGAGCACCTCATGAACCAGGTGTGACGTCCTGCTGGAAATTAAGATACAGGAAGGCTGACTTATTCTCCAGGGCCACTCGGCAGAGGGAGACTTGCCCTAGGTCTGGCTGCCGTCCCAAGTTCTCTTTCCTGCCGCAAGGGGCAAGTATGGGTGGGGGATTCTCCCTCCTGCACTCCGCCTCCCGCTTCTGCCCACGCACACGGAGACTCCCTGTATGCCGGGCCCTCCCTGTGCCCGGCAGTTGAGATGAATCCATTTTTTTCTGTCCCTCGCCATGACCTTGTGGGTATTGTAAGTGACATTGCCAAAATGGCACAGACTACAGAGGAGCAAATCCAGGTATAGAGACGAAGGAACCCAGCAGCTGGACAGGGTGAGGCCAGGCGGTGGACCCAGCCCTGCTGACTCCCAATTCCATGGCTCCGATCAGTTTGCCAAAAGCCAGTTGGCCAAGTTTCTCTTCGTATCCAGTCGACCAGTCATCCTCCTCTCACGGAATGTGCAGTTGCTTCTCCCCGGCTTGGTTTGCTTTGTAGCTGGTTCCCGAGTGGGCGGAGGACTCTGGTCCTAAGAATTCCGACATAGAAGAAAGACTTTGATTGAGACGTGTTTGGGACTTGGCTCAGCATCTGGCTGCAGGGTCCCCCTTTGGCTGCAGTGGCAGTAGCCCAAGTTATCTCTTCCCAGCCCCCTCCTCACTGGCCCCCTCCCCAGGTCAGCCCTCCAGTTTTCCATCTGCTATGGTCTCCCCTGCCTCTTTGTAATGGGCCGTGGGGGGTGGTCCCCCAAGGGTCACAGCACCAGTTCTTGGGCCCCTCCTTTGCCAGTCCTGCTCAGGCACAATGCCTGGTGCTCTTGTCTAGGGATCTCAGTCTAACCCGGGATAGAAAGTTCTATTTTCATATCCCCTTAGAAAGAGATGAAGTGGCCAAACGAGATTAGACAACAGTGACAAAGATGAGTCAAAAGCAAGCACTCTCCCACTGGTGTCTGAGTGTCTGGGCGCCCTGACCCTGCTCCCAACCTCTGCCTGCACAGGGGAGACCATCAAGATCGTCATTGAGGAGTACGTGCAGCACCTGAGCGGCTACTTCCTGCAGCTCAAGTTTGACCCTGAGATGCTGTTCAGCGTCCAGTTCCAGTACCGCAACCGCATCGCCATGGAGTTCAACCACCTCTACCACTGGCATCCGCTCATGCCCGACTCCTTCAAGGTGGGCTCGCAGGAGTACAGCTACGAGCAGTTCTTGTTCAACACCTCCATGCTGGTGGACTACGGGGTCGATGCACTGGTGGACTCCTTCTCTCGCCAGAGCGCTGGCCGGGTAAGCCTCAGGAGCGGCGGTGAGGGCGGCTGGGCTGGGGGACCCGAAGGCTGGCTTGCTGTGCTGCAGGTGGGGGTGCTGCCCCTTCTCTGAGCGGTGTGGGCACTGCTTCATGAACCCCTTGGCCCACATGGTCACACAACCACAGCAGGCTTAACTGCAGGTGCTGGGGAGCCGGTAGTGAACAAGATGGTGTGGCCGTGTGTCCTTGTCCTTTTGGTGCTTACATGCTAGGAGGGGATAATGGTCAGATGACAGCTAATGTCATGTGCACACTTCTGGGTGTTCAGTGCTTCTGAGGTGTTAGGAGAGCTGTCGGAGCAGGTTAAGGGCTGTAACGCTGAGGCCGGCATTTGGTGCAAAGGTTGACACCACATTCCATACCAGAGGGCCTGGGTTCGAGTCCCCGCTCTGCTTCTGCTCCAGCTTCCTACTCTCATGCACCCTGGGAGGGGAGGCAGCAGGTGATGGCTCAAGTACTTGGGTCCCTGCATCCACGTGGGAGACTGGGATTGATGTCAGGCTCCTGGCTCGGACCTGGCCCCATGGGCATTTGAGAGGTGAACTCAGCACACGGGAGATATTTTTCTGTCTCTACTTCTCTCTGTCTGTATCTCTGACTTTGAAATATATAAAAAATAAAACAACGAAACAGAATTCCCATGAGGTGCACAACCTTGCTGATACCCTGATTTTAAAAAAGAAAAGAACCGGAGGGCAGAAAGGTCACAGTGCTCTGGGAACTGAGAGCTGGGGTTATGGGCGGGGAAGTGGTGTCTGAGCGAAAATCCAAAGGGTGGATGGGGGTTTCCCAGGGGAAGAGGCAGTGTCAGCTGCAAAGGATTATGTTCCAGACAGACGACAGCATGGGCAAAGGCCCAGGGGTCAGAAGTCATGGAAGTTTGAGAACAGGTGGACATTCAGGGCATGGTGACATGCGTGAAAGCGTTTGTATGCAGTAAGTATTAAATGCTGACATATTTATTTGAAAGAGAGATCGAGAGCTTCCATCTGCTGGTTCCCTCCCTAAATGTCCACAACAGCTAGCGCTTGGCCAGGCCAAAGCTGGCAGCCAGAAAGTCCATCTGGGTCTCCCATAGGGGTGGCAGGGACTCAAGCACTGGTGTCATCACCGGCTACCCCCAGGTACTGTAAGAGCAGAAGCAGAGCAGCCGGGGCGAGAACTGTGTGGCTCCAATATGGAGTGTGGATGTCTTGAGCCGCGGCTTAACCAACTGCACGACACCCACCTCTGAGGGGCTGAAGGGTTTGTTCCCCCCAGTTCATTGTGGAAGTCCTGACCCCCAGTAGCTCACCGTGTAACTGCATTTGGAGGGGGGGTCTTCAAGGAGGTAATTAAGGCTAAAGGAGGTCATCAGCGTGGACCCTAACCCGATGTGTCCACTGTCCCTAGAAATGGAGGAGAGTTGGATGGGGTACCCCTAGAGGGGGCAGCATGTGGAGACAGATAGGGCAGGCCGAGGCGAAGGCCCCAGGGGAAACCTCCCTCCTGACAGCACTGATCGTGGTCTTCCAGCCTCACAGGGTGGGGGAATCAACTTCTGTTGTCTCAGCCCCCTCGGCTGTGGCGTTGTCATTGGCCGTTCCCGCAAACAACTGTGGCTTCTTTCCCTGGGATTTCTAATTGACCTCCTCTTTTTTTGTTTTAAGATTTATTTATTTATTTGAAAGGCAGAGTTACAGAGAGGCAGAGGCAGAGAGAGAGAGGTCTTCCATCCACTGGTTCATCCCCCAAGTGGCCGCAGCAGCCAGAGCTGGGCTGTTCCGAAGCCAGGAGCTTCTCCAGGTCTCCCACGTGGGTGCAGGAGCCCAAGGACTTGGGCCATTCTCCAGTGCCTTCCCAGGCACATTAGCAGGGAGCTGGATCGAAAGTGGAGGGGCTGGGAATCGAACCAGTGCCTATATGGAATGCTGGCGCTGCAGGCCTGGGATTTTTCCCACTGTGCTACAATGCCAGCTCCTAATCGACTTCCTTTTCACTCTCCCTTCTTCTCCCCATTTTGGGAGTTTCGATCTCCTTCCTCCCAGCGCCGGGACCCCTCCTTTCCATCCACGACTTTTTGTGCAGCGGTACTGTGCGGATTTAGCTTTCCTCCAGGAGATTTGCCTGAAATTGGCATGTGTTGCTGCCAGTGGGCAGCTGCGGGCTGGTTCGTGGCCTCTGGACAATGACAGACCCAGTAGCTGCTGTACGGGGCTGCGTGGTCTCCAAGCGCTTTCAGGGCGCGACCAGGATGATGCGTGTGGAAAGCCCAGCTTCGTACCGGTGTCCCCCATGTGAGGTGGACTGCATCAGAGGCGTGATCTGCCGAGGGGACTTCATGTGAGACATGACCAGAGGGCTTCTCCCAGGAATCTGCACGCCCCGCCACCCTCTGCAGGTTACCGTGTGCCCACACCATGGCATCGGCTTTGCGTGCTTATTCTGTTGTATTTGATTACCACCGTGTCAGGTGGATGCTCTGAACGGCCCCATTTTTACCTAATGAAGGAATTCAAACTTAGCGCAAGTCGCTGCCTGAGGTCCCTGCATTCTTCTCCCTAGGGCTGCCCTAAAAGGGACCCTCGACTGGGTGGCTTGAAACAGCCCAAACGTGTTTGTTCACAGTTCTAGAAGCCAGAAGCTGGAAATCAAGGTGTCAGCAGGACCGCGCCTGTCTGCAGGCGCTAGGCAGGGCAGCGTCTGTTCCGTGGCGTTCTCTTCGCTCCCGGGGGTGGGGGTGGCTGACAACCCTTGGTGCTCCTTGGCTGGCACACACATCCCTCCCATCTCAGCCTCGTCGGCACCTGGGATTCTTCCTATGTCTGTCTCTTCTTATCTTGCAGACACCAGTGACTGGACTAGGCCCACCCCTCTCCAGTATGACCTCATCTTTTTTTTTTTTTTTTTAATTTATTTACTTGAGAGGCATCATTACAGACAGAAAGAGGGAAAGACAGAGAGAGAGAGAGAGGTCTTTGATCTGCTGGTTCACTCCCCAAATGGCCACAATAGCTCGAACTGGGCTGATCCGAAGCCAGGAGCCAGGAGCTTCTTCCAGGTCTCCCACATGGGTACAAAGGCCCAAGCACTTGGACCATCTTCTGCTGCTTTCCCAGGCCATCAGCAGGGAGCTGGATTGGAAGCAGAGCAGCCGGGTCTCATACCAGCACCCATATAGTATGCTGGTGCCACAGGCGGATGCTTAACCTTCTACGACACATGTGTGACCTCATCTTAACTTGATCACATCTGTGAGGATTCTGTAGTAGTCACCCTCTCCCATGGGGGACATGTTCCAACAAGACCACGAGTGGATGCCTGACACGGGAAACAGTACCAACCCCTGTACATACCGTGCATACAAAGTCCAATTTATGAATTAGGCCCAGTAATAGATTAACAACAATAACTTATAATAAAATAGAGCAATCATAGTAGTACACTGAAAGTAAATAACTTACTGGGTGTACTCTTCCTTTTGGCAGTGATGTGAAATGCTCTATAATGCCTACGTGGTGAGCTGAAGTCAGGGGGACGACGTAGACCTTGTGATGTAGCTTAGGGGTGTACTCACAAGCGCCAGGAGACCATGGCAGTTGACCAAAAAAGTGAGATGCATACTAAATGACTTATGGCGAGGTAGGGTACACAGTACAGATGCGGTGAACAAATGGATGATTGATGAACAAGGCAGGAGTGGGGATGGCACAAGATTTCATCACACTTCCCAGAGGAGTGTTGCAATTTAAAGCTTTTATGTAATATGTTTCTGGAAGTTTCCATTTAATAATTTCAGGCAATGGTTGATAAATGAAAACTGCAGAAGGTGAAATCGTGGATAAAGAGGGACTATCGTGTCTATAAACAAGGTCTCATTTGCAGGCCTCAAGACATCTTTGGGGGGGAGGGCTGCAATTCACAACTTGAAAATGGTTGGACTGGGACTGGGGCCAGTCCCTGTTTGCTTCGCTCCAAGGTGTACGAGTTCCTGCCCCAGTTACACTTGCTCTGTCAAAGCAGAACTCTCTTCAGTGTTAACATTGTCATTTCATCCTGAGCAGTGGAGTTCTCTTTAGACCCATGGGCCTCAGCTGTTATGAATCAGAATTTTTTTTTTTTAATATTTATTTATTTGTTGAAAGGCACAGTTACAGAGCCGGGAGGTGGGGAGAGAAATTTTCCATTGCTTCACTCCCAAATGACTGCAACAGCCAGGGCTGGGCCAAGATGAAGCCAGGAGCCAAGGCCCTCCATTCATGTCTCCCACGAGGGTGGCAGGGGCCCAAGCACTTGGGCCATCATTAGCTGCATTCCCAGGAACGTTGGCAGAAACCCAGGTCAAAAGCAGAGGAGCCAGCACTCCGTTCTGTGTTCCAGTATGGATGTGGGGTCCCAGGCTGCAGCAGCTTAACCCACTGTGCCACAACGCTTGCCCCCATGAGTGAGAATCTTTTTCTGGAGACTTCCTTATCTCACCAGGTTACTGGGCTTTGAACCTTGTTTTCCCTCCCTTCACAGGGGAGATAATACAAAGGACTGGGGAACACCATGAGCCGAGTCCCTGCGGGGGTTCTCCCAGCCCACTGCACACTGGCGACTCAGAGAGCGTGGCAGTGAGAGGCCAGATCCCTAGCATCGTGGCTGCTAGGTCGGGCCAGGCTCTCCGTCCTGGCTGGGACGGGACATGTGTCTTGACGTTCTGAGAAGCTCATACGGGCCCTGGGAGAGCCTGGCCCAGCCTGGCTGTCAGATCACAGCAGTGTTTGACCCTCTGCAGATCGGGGGTGGCAGGAACATTGACCACCACGTCCTGCACGTGGCCGTGGAGGTCATCAAGGAGTCTCGAGAGATGCGGTTGCAGCCCTTCAACGAGTACCGCAAGCGGTTCGGCTTGAAGCCCTACGCCTCTTTCCAGGAGCTCACTGGTGAGCAGCTGGTTCCCAGACACAGTCCCCGCCCTGGGGGAGCTCAAGGGAGGGGGGCGTCCCCAGGATGCGGGGAGTCAGGAGTGCTGAGGGCAGAATGGGCGTAGGTGTGGCTTCCAGCTAAGGGTTTATGCTGAGGGGTCGGCTAGTGACGGGAGGTTGGCACCAGACAGGATTCCATGCTAGAGCTTTGGGGTTTGTTTTACCTAGTGGTTCATAAGTACACATGGATGGGCCAGCTGCATAAGAATCATTTAGAAAGTGGATTAAAACACAGAAAATCAGACACCTTCTCAGAGGTTCTGATTCAGTAGACTTGGGTTCTGCCCCAGAGTCTCACTGTGTGTGTGTGTGTGTGTGTGTGTGTATCTGTATATGTATCTATCTGTATATGTATATCTGTATGTAAACAGCATACACACACACACACACACACACACACTCTCACACTACCTGACTGGCAAACTTTACTGCAAGTTCCTCACTCATACATTCACATACACACACTCACACAAGCACACACACATACATATGCACAAATGTATACATAGTTTTCCCAAGATTCCCAGATGCTGGGTGGCCCAGTTGAGAACCCTTATCACAGCCACTGCAGCCAGACTGTGACCTGAGCCGTGCCCAGTGCCCTGTGAAGCATGGATTTGAGGAAATGGGTAGAGACGCTCCGTGTCGGTCTCCTCGTGGTCACTACGTGTGAGCGTGCACTTGTCGTGGGGGTGGGATCATTGATCCTGGGATCTACGCACGAGTTCCCCACTCCTTGTTACACTTGAATCCTCCATGACAGATGGGCCAGAGGGAAGACTGTCACTGAATTTCTCTGTGAGCTTGGACACGTTACCTTGTATCTTTGACCTCTGGTAGATTAAATGGACTCAGACAAGGATGAGAGACCCTGAAACTTGCCTGTGACAGAGGCAAGATGGGTCATGTTCTCCTTGTTGTAATGTCCAGGTGATCAGGGCCCGGAGAAGTCACACACTGCTGGGTGGCAGGTCCGGGCCCCGTGACTCTCCTTCCGTAGTGCATGCCTCCCGAGTCTCAGTGCAGGACAAGGGGCAGTATTTTTGCTTTCCTTCCTAATTCTTCCCCCCCAGCGCCAGCAAGGCCAAAGTCCAGGGCATTTGTCCAGTTGCCCAAATTGCTCCTCTAGAGTCCCTCTTGTCCCAGAGAGACACGGGTCCCGAAGCTTCCCATGGCTCTGACTCTGGCTTCTCCCGCTCACAGGAGAGACAGAGATGGCGGCGGAGTTGGAAGAACTCTATGGAGACATTGACGCCTTGGAATTCTACCCGGGGCTGCTTCTGGAAAAGTGCCAGCCAAACTCCATCTTCGGGGAGAGCATGATCGAGATTGGGGCTCCCTTCTCCCTCAAGGGTCTTCTAGGGAACCCCATCTGTTCCCCAGAGTACTGGAAGCCAAGCACATTTGGTGGTGAGGTGGGCTTCAATCTGATCAAGACAGCCACACTGCAGAAGCTGGTTTGCCTCAACACCAAGACCTGCCCCTACGTCTCCTTCCGTGTGCCCCGCTCCAGCGGGGACGATGGGCCTGCTGCGGAGCGGCGGTCCACAGAGCTCTGAGGGTTCAGGGAGGCAGATTCTGGAGGGTAAAGCTCTGTGCTTGTCATTGTGGAATGCAGAGGCCAGGCGCACTAGTCTTAAATGTTGGTCTTTCGGCTTGGCATCGTGAATGTCGAGGTTGACATTTAGACCTTTGCGTTTCACCTGTCACCGCAATGTTGTAATTTTTGTCATTCAAGAATACTGAGTTTCTGGTTAAGTCATCAGAGCGTTAGGAGTGGCTCTCATGTGGCCTACCAGAACGCTAGCTCCTGGTTGACAACTTAGAACGTCATTAGGCGTTCTAGAATATGGAGCTCCAGAAAGTTAGGGGGTTACTTTGCATCCTAGAATCTGGGTGGCCCACCAGAATGTTGACTTTCTGACTGGCGATTCAGAATGTTGCATTCCTGGTCGCTAATCCAGAACAAAGGTGGCTAGGCCAGATCCGACCTGATCTGATTGTCTAGAGGCTCATCTGATTCACTTTCCCGTTCGGTAAAACAGCCACAGAACAGAAGAACCTAATGTTCAACGAGAACAGAACGCATTGCCTGCACCCGCGCCTGCACTGAGGGGACGAAGCGGTGGGGTATTCTTGTCCACTTAGACCCTGGTCCAAGGAGGTAGAGAGAACAGGTGGTTTTTTTTTTTTTTTCCGACGCTGTTGGTTGGAAGCCACCGGAGCTCTGTTCTCATCCAGGGCCGAACTCATGGCAGCTGTTTCTCATGAAGCTAATAAAATTCTCTTTCCAAAGTTGCCTGTGTTGTGCCTTTTTTGGGTCCATCCGGAAAAGCAGCAGCAACACTCAAGTGGCCATTCTCCGAGCCGCCGCTAGGTGCGCTAGAGATGGCGGCGTGCAGCTCCCTCCTGGAACCCCGGGTCCTCAGTGTGCAGATGACTTTCCACGGTGCGTCACTTCTGCCCACGGGGCAGGCGTTGCCCCCCCACACACACACACCCTTTCCCACAACCCACAGCCCCAGCCCCAGGAGATGCGGCGTTCGGTTCAATCAAAACCAGTTCCTCCCGTACAGAGCGTTCCGAGATGGGGGGCACCTGGGTAGGCAGGCACTTAACTGTACGCATGCGCAGTCCTCGATAGCGGTGATATGGGGCGCACGGCACAACCCTCACTGCAAACCGGAGGCATGTGAGCCTCAGAGTGGCCAAGCGTTGCTTCTGGCTAGAGCCAGGTTTGCAATCCCGCTCCGGCTGAGCCCGGGCTCTTCGTGCTTGCTGGCTTGGCTCAGAGTCAGGGTCACAGACAGGAGGGTGGAGTGTGGCCTGCACTTAAATGCAGGCCATGAATTCAGGCACAAATATTTATTTTCCTAAGTGCTTACTGTATGCCAGTTCCTGGGCTGGGCTTGAGAAATCAACACACCCAAGGCTGCAGTCTTGGTCCAGCCCACCCTCCAGGGGGCTTATGCTGATGATAACAGACACATTCAAGGTGAGTGGGGCTTTCCTTCCCTCCCGGCTCTCTTCTCTGGCTGCACTCCCCACATCAGAGGTGCTGCAGGGTGATCTGAGAGGGGACAGCCCCTTTCCCTTTCCATTCTAGTACTGGGCTCCCCCTGGACCCAGCTGAGAGAGAAAGAGAGAGACACACAGCGGGGAGGCAAGAGGTTGGGAAAAGATCCTTCGTGCTCCGCTCTTTGAGCTTAGCATTTCTCAGTAATAATTATGGCCGAGAAGCAACAAGGGACATTGGGGGTCATGCGCTCTGTCCCTGGGGCTGGGCCTCTCGTTTCTCTCAATCCTCCCTGGCTCTGTTGGATGACAGTGAGTGGGGTTCTTTCCTGCTCCCCCGAAGGCTCCGGTGTGGAAGGTTCCTTCGGGTGCTGGAAGTGGGCACAGAGCAGTTGTCTTGTCTTGCTCAGTATCCAGTCCCCTCTACGTTGCCTGAACTCAGTCCTGTGGTTCTGTCAGGGATGTATCCTGGCCCAGGAGGGGGCTTGTGAGTGAACCCCAAACAGCCATCCTCTCATTGCAAGTTGACCTGAGTGGAGTTCCACAGAGATGGAGATGTCCGTCTCTGATTCACCCCACAGCTGGGCTCCGGACAGAGCACCCATTTGTTTTTGCTTGCAAGATCCCCAGGGAAGCTGGGATCCTGACCTCATGGCAACTTCCGCTTTCATCCTGTGTGCTGTTCCAGGAATTCCTCTCTTCTGTCAGTCGGGGTTGGTGTCTGTCTCTTGCTGAATGGCCGTTGGCAGGGGTTGGGGGGTGGCACAGAAGCACTCCAGTGACTCTGGGGGGACTTTGACTTAGGGAAACCACAGTAGGACCTGCGTTTTACAAACAGTGCCGTCTGGTAGGGTGGCGGAGTGGAGTGGAATCATGGGATGCGGAGCAATGATGGCGGCTGGGGCCAGGTGTAGGTGGTAGGTGGGTGCAGCCAGGGAATGTACTCTATTGAATGCAGGTGTGTGGTGTGTGGACCAGGTGGCGCTTGCTTGCTTAGTGTGAACAGTTGCGTAGGAGCTGTTTGCAAATGGAAATGCATCTAATGCAGCCAGAAGGCTGCCCGGACTTGCAGCGTTCATTCTTAGAGTTTGGATCTGGTGGGTGTGAGGGTTGCTTCTCTGAGCCAATTTGGCTGGGCCAGAGCGTCCAGGTATCAGCCAAATCCTAATCCAGGTGTGGCTGTGAGGGTGTTTTGTAGATACCTACTATCAGCCGACCTGGATTAAAGCTGATTGCCTGTGATAACAAGGGCGGGGCTTGTCTAATCAGCGGAGAAGCCGTAAAGTCTGCCAGTGAAGGAATTCTGCCGCCAGGCTGCAGCTTCAGCTCCTGCCTGAGTCTGTAGCCTGCTGACCAGCCCTGAGGATTTCAAGAATTGCGTGAGCCGGCTCCTGAAGATAAAGCCAAGTGTGCGTGTGTGTGTGTGTGTCTGTGTCTGTGTCTGTGTCTGTGTGCGCACTTCAAAAAGTTCATGGAAACATGGAAGGAAGAGAGAAGTTGACAGCTGGCATTGTGATGCTGCAGGTTAGGCTGCCGCCAATGATGCCAGCATCCCATATGAGCGCTGGTTTTAGTTCTGGCTGCCCTGTTTCCAGTCCAGCTCACTGCTATGTCCCTGGGAAGACGGCAGAAGATGACCCATGTACTTGGGCCCCTGCCACCTATGTGGGGGACTCCGGGTGGAGTTCCTGACTCCTGGCTGCAGCCTGGCCCAGGCCTGGTTGTTGCAGGCATTTGGGAAGTGAATCGGCAGATAGAAGATTCGCACTCTTGCGCTCTCTCACTCTGTGTGTCACTCTGTCTTTCAAATAAACAAACAAGTCTTAAAAGTGTTTTGCACCAAAATAAATGTTTTTTAAAACCTGTGCATACTTTTTCATAATATACATTTCCCATGAACTTTCAAAAGACTCACGTGCACGCACACACACACACACACAGATGTGGGGTGGGGAGGGCTTCAGAATGTTTGAGGAGAAATGAATGAAAAGATAACTTTTTGGAGCCCCCTCACAAATGGGTGTGTGTACTTATGTATATGGGTATGTATTCCTTCTCTGTATATATAATCTGCATAAACATAGATGAATATGCATGGATTTTTCATTTTTTTGCACCAAAATAAACTTTAAATTTTTAATCAAAACTTTAACTTTTTTAGTTTTTAACATGTTCAGTGCAGTTCCTAGATAGAGTTCTGAGAATATGAGGGTGTTCCCTTCCTCCCTCCCCCCTTCCCCTTCTCTCCCTCCTACTTTAATTTTTATCTTTTAATTCCCTTTCCTGTGGACTGTCTGTGGCGTGTATGCGAATGTTCTGTGGTGTCTTTCTCTGCGGGGGCCTGGCTGACACAGTGGGTGGTTTACTCAGGGGTCTCGGTGCCAACGACAAACCCCTCCAGGCGGCTGATGCAGGAGGGCAGCCATGGGGGGACCTGCGGGCTCCAAGCCTGGGAGCAGTGGCTACTGGTCCAGCGAAGATGCCTCCTGTGCTGTGTCACCAGATGCAGGCATTTCAGATGGCCCCTTTGCCGTCAAAAGCCTGACACTGCTTGTCCTGGAACGTGCAGGCAGCCTTGCCAGGAAATGAATTCTGCGTGGTTCTTGCTTTCTCGCGTTTCCCTACGTAGAGTTATCTCTATTTTGCATCAGATGGTGATGCCTGGCTCAAAACGTCTATACTCCAGCTCCGAGAGAGGCTGGGGAGTGATTTTTCTGGTTGTGTGTTGGAGAGGGGGGACCCGCAAGGCAGGACATTTCCTAATCATAGATGGGTGTTTGCAGGGGTCAGGACGCATGGGAAGCCTCCCTTGGTGGGGCTGAGTTTCCTAAGGGTTTTCTGAGGGCTGCGTTGCCTCTATGGGCCCTGTTTGGAACACTGTAAAGATCATCACCATGGCACTCATGACCAGGCAGCAATAATTCAATGTAGTTGCAAACAAAGTGCATGAGGAGATATGGTGTGCACACACAGAACAGCAGAGAGCAAACACGACGGAGCACACAACTGCCTTCAAGGTTTGAGTGAACAAGTGTCAATGTCACACGTGCTGACAACCCATTTCCCTACTTAGGCCTGCTTTTTCTGTAAGAATGGACTCTGAATTAGAGCAGCTGTGTATGGATGGCCGTGAGAGACACTGAAACTTGAAAATGCTTTTCATGGATTCCATAAGGGAACCACCATGAAGCACTTTCTTCGTCGTCTTACCTGTTGTCCTTGTTTCTTTTTAAAGTTGCTTTCTTGCTAGGAAAGTTCTTCTTTTCACTGCTGTTGGCTGGTTCACTTCCTAAACGGTCGGGCAGAGCTGAAGCCGGGCACTCAGTCTGGGTTTGCCAGGTGGGTGGCAGGGACCCGTTACTAAAGCCATCACTGCTGCCTCCTAGGGGCTACATTGACGGGAAGCTTGAGTCAGGAACCCAGGCGCTCTGATATGGGGCACGGGCATCCCACCCAGTGTCTTGACCAATAGGCCAGCTGCCCACCCCAGTGCACTAGCCCTAAGTGCACACCTCTGAATTATTTTCATATGCAAGCACCCAAGAAATCAAGATATAGCACATTCTGAGCATTTTTTTAAATGTATGCATTTGAAAGAGTTACATGGGTGAGGGGGAGGAGAGATAGACAGATATCTTCCATCTGCTGGTTCACTCCCGAATGGCTGGAGCCAGGCTGGTCTGAAGCCAGGAGCCAGCTGCTTCTTCTGGGTCTCCTTCAGGGGTGCAGGGGACCAAGCATTTGGGCCACCTTCTGCTGCTTTCCAAGGCATGATAGCAGGGGGCTGGATTGGAAGTAGAGTGGCTGGGACTCGAACAGGTGCTCATATGGATGCCGGCTCCACAGGTGGTGGCTTTACCTACTATGCCACAGCGCCTGGCCCCTCTGAGCACTCTTGAATGTTCTTTTATACTCCTTACCCGTCCATTTCCCTAAAATATCACTACCATTCTGACCTCTGTCACCATGATTAGTTGTGTCTGCTCATCGACTTCATTTGAATAGTCATCCAACGTGATTTTTTGGGTCTGACTTCATTTGTTCAGCATAATGTCTGTTGACATCTGTGTTTCTGTGTATACCAGTAGTTTGATCACTTTTATTGCTGTGTAAATGTTTAATGCATACCACAGTTGATTTATCAACTGTTGATGGATATTTGGGTTGCTTCCATTTTTTTTTTTTTTTTGACTCTTAAGAGTAAGCTGCCTCCATGGCACATTTTAGCTCTTATAACCAGGGCTCTGACTTGAGCACCATCTTTCATACACATTGATTATGGAAAGTGGTTCCCATTCTCTGTTCGAAACCCTCTTCTGTGTCTTCTCTTGCTTTACGGCTTGATGGAAAGAGCATGGATTCATGAGCATCCGTGCACCGTTACAGAGGGGAGGGAACACGTTTCTCAGGCTGAGTCCTTACCCGGCCTGTTTCATGCAACTCTTCCCGACAGCTCCAAGAGCAGATTTTCCTGTTTCACAAAAGAGGAAGTTGAGATACAGAGAAATTAGATGACTCGTCTAGAATCCTACAGCTACGAAGTGGTGGGAGGCAGCCCTGAAATCCCCCAACGCCCGCCATCCAGGTCAGGCAGCAGCAGAGCCACAGTAGGGATGGGGGAGAGAAGGCTGCAGTGATGCAGTGGGTGTTGGATGCTGATACACCTCCAAGTGATTCTGTCAGCAAACTTCAGCCGGAGGCCTCGGCACTGACCGCATCGTGCCACCTCATGGGCGTCTCTCCTCTTCAGATGGGTGGCATTTTTCTTTCCTCTCTGAAAATCACCTTTCCCAGGCATGCTCTCTCCTTTCAGATCTGTGACTTGCCGGCTGCCCACCACAATGACATTCAGGCTCTGCAAAGCTGCACCCCTGCTGTGCTCCCTCCCTCCCTCCCTCCAGCTGCAATCCGATCCAGCCCCCAGCTCTGAGCTCTGACCTCCTGCCTGCTGGGGGGACTCCAGTGTATGTTCCTGTCTGACCCATATGCCAAGGACTTGAAACAAATCCCGGTTTCCTCCTCCTCCCTACCGACTCCAGGGAATGGAGAAGGGAATCTGGTGTTGTTTTCCTTTTATTCTGGTAAAACGTGAACTTGGCCATTTTAGTCACTTTAAAGTGTGTAACTGAATAGCATTTAGTACATTCACAGTGTTGAGCAACGATCACCAGCATCTGGTTTGAGAACATTGTTATCATTCCAAAAAGAAATCCTGTATCCATTACCCAGCCACTCCCCGGTTCCCACTACCCTCAGTCCCTGGCAAGCATTAGTCTTTCTGTCTGACAGTGTTTCGAGCACTCGGTGTATGCCAGGCATTGTGCTAACCCCTTATGCCCTTGCCTTACTAATTCTCAGGAAAGCAGCTCTGGGACACTGGGGTTCGTTCTTCCATTTTACAGATGCGATAACTGAGACTCAGAAGAAAGTGTATTTATGTGGGACCACAAAGTCTGTAAATGGCGGAACATGGGACTCGCAGCCCAGTGCTGTATCCAGCCCACGCTAAGTGACCTACACAATTTTTCCTACTGTGCCATGGCGCCCGCCCCAAGACTTTTCCTGAGATGAACCCGAATGACGCAGATCTGTGTGATTGCTGGGCACACATTCTTTCTATTCTGCAAGAATATTCCTTCTGTGCCCCTCTGAAGGTCAGCGTAACAGAATCGCAATTAGTGCACAAATGACTTAGGCCCTAGGAATTTTCCAGGACCTGGGATGCTAGGTTGAGGGAAGCAACTTGATGGCAAGATCCCAGATAATGTGACCCAAGAAGCTGTCAGTTGCTTTCAAACATCTTGGGAGTGCACGCAGGGCAGCAGGGTAATAAACAGAGTGACTGCACATGTGCAAGGCTGAGCCGGACTCACGAAGGGAAAGGCTCTGCCAGATGCTCAGTTCTTGTCCACAGCCTCTTAAGAGTCTGTTCAAGACCGACTCCAGGTTGCCAGCATCATGTTCATTGACTTTCTCTGTGATTCCAGAAATGAAAGGAAGCGTTGCAATCTCCAGACCCACAAAGAGCAAAGTGAGGGAGTTTGTTAGACATCAAGATGAGCTCCGATATGACAACATAATCAAGGCAGTATTTCCCTGACTTTTGTGTTAATAAGGCAAATGTCTCTCAGGTGCCTCAGCCTACAACATACCAAGCATGTTAAATACATCCCTTTACCACATGCAGTGTAACTTACATATGGGTTACTTACAAATATATGCTGAAGTAGGTTGCAGTGGACTAACATTACATTTTGTCAACATTTATTAAATATAAGTTTGATTTTTGTCATTTTATTTTGGAGTTTGGGATAATATGTTCTTTCTTCCACATCTCCGATGATTCCATAAGTCTGTGAAGGCAAAGTGACCAGCGGGGACGGTTCTCCTTGGGTTTCTTGAGTGACCGGGCTCGGTGGACCTCGCTGGATGCTCAGTGTTGTTGGGTAGCATCTGATCATGCAGACGGATGAGATCAGAGCAGAGGTCTCCACGGATTTGGAAAAACACAGACGTGCACTCCCTGGCTGGACATTCCAGGGGAATGTTGTTCCATATCCTGCTTTGTGCACGCAGCTGCACTTGAGCAGCTGCCTGGAACACTGATTGCTGGAGGATGAGAGAAGGAGCAGGGAACCGTACCACTGAGCGACTTCAAGTGGACAATTTGGCAAAGGGTAGCTGTGGGCACAGCCTGGCTGGCGGAAATTTAGGAAGAGATTAAGTCATCAAAGGCATAGTGTGCTGGTTTAAAATTGCTGCACAGTACACAACTGAGGTTTATATTATGGACATTAAAACGTGCACGTCTTAAGTGTGTAGCTGGAACAGTTTTTAATCTAGAGGGGCAACTACTAACCTGACTTCTAACCCCCTATGTAGCTCAGCCTATTCGTGAACTTCATAAGAATGGCATCGTCCCATCTACACTCTGGTTTCTTACTTCTTTTGCTCAGTCTAGGATCTTGGGAAATTATCCATGCTGCTCTGTCGATCAATAGTTTGTTCTTTTTCAATCTTGGGTAGCATTCCAATAATGCGTAACATGCAGCAACACGTCTCCTTTTAGTTGTGAGTGGACATGTGGGTTGTTTCTAGCTATTAGATGAATATAGCTATTATGAATATTGCAAGTCATTTGTGGGTTTTTGTCTTCATTTCTCTTGAGTAAATACTTGGAGTAAAACTGCTGGATCTCTTGGTAGGTGTATATTTAACTTTGCAAGAAACTACTATATAGTTTTCCAAAGTTGTACCATGTTGCACTCCTCTCCACAGTGTATGAAAATTCTAGTTGTGCTGCATCTTTGACAATGGTTGGTAATTATGTCTTTTTAATTTAGCCTTTCTTTGGATATCAAGTGGTATCTCACTGTAGGGTTTGTGTTTTTTTTTAAGTATTTTTTTATTTATTTGAAAGTCAGAGTTACAGAGAGGCAGAGGCAGAGAGAGAGGTCTTCTATCCACTGGTTTACTCCCTAGATCGGCACAATGGCCAGAACTGTTCTGATCCAACACCAGGAGCAAGGAGATTCTTGCAGGTCTCCCATGAAGGTGAAGAGGCACAAAGACTTAGGCCATCTTCTGCTACTTTCCCGTGCCAAAGCAGAGAGCTGGATAGGAAGTGGAGCAGCCGGCACTCGAACAGGCGCCCGTATTGGATGCTGGCACAGCAGGCAGCGGCTTTACCCGCTATGCCACAGCACTGCCCCCCCCCCCGCCGCCACCACTGTAGTTTTAATTTTCATGTTTCTGACAACTACTAATGTTGAGTATCTTTTCATTCATCCTTGGTCATTTGCGTATCTTTTAGGATGTGATTGTTCAAATCTTTTGCCCCTTTCTTATGCATTGTTTGTCTTCTCACTATTACGGATGACAGGGTCTTGTGGATATTTTTTTCCCTAGCCTATGGCTTGCCCCTTCATTTTCTTTTTCTCTTTCTCTTTTTCTTTCTGCCCCTTCATTTTCTTAAGATCACTTTGGAGAACATAATTTAAAGCATCTTAACAAGTCCAACTTCCCATTTGTTCCCTTATGATAAGTGACTTGGGGGGGGGTAGTGGGGGGGGGGGAATCCCAGCTAAGAAATTTGGTCTGCTGAAAAGACGTAAAGACATCTCCACTTTTTCTTGACACTTTATAGTTTCATGCTTAGATCTGAAGTCTATTTTAAGTTCATTTTTGTGAATTATGTGACATGAGATGAAGGTTTTTTTTTTTTCCCATTTACATACCTAGTTGCTCCAATGTCTTTTATGAAGGAGCTCATTCCTTCTCTGTTTTGTGAAGAATTAGGTGACTGTGACTATGTGTGTGCCTATTTCTGGACCTCAGGATTGTGTTTCACTGATATATTCATGCTTATGAAAATATCACATTGGGCTGTAGCTCTACAGTAAGCAGCTCCTTGGTTAAGAATATTTTGAGATTTTCTTTTTTAAGAGTGCTTTGCATTTCCATACACATCTTAGAATTGCTTTGTCAACTTCTACGAAAGCACCTGCTGTGATTTTGGTAGGGGCAGTAATAAGTTTTTAGATCAACTTGGGAAGAACTGACATCTTAATATGGAGCCTTCCAATTTAGGAGTATGGTGTATGGTGTATGGTCATTTACTCAGTTTAATTCACTGCAGTGTTGTTTTGTCACGTTCGATGTGTGAGTTTTGCACAATTTTGTTAAATTCAGCCTGAAGCATTCTAAGTGTTTTAAGGATATTGTAAATGGAATTGTTTTTAAATTTAAATTATTTTACTAGTATCTAAAAAAAAAAAACTGATTTTCTAGGGTCCTGTAAACTTGCTTAGTTTACATATTGATTTTAGTAGTTTTTTCCCTTAGGTCTTTCTATATAGATGATAGTGTTATGTTTAAATAAAAACAATTTTACTTCTTTCTCTTCAATGTATGTCTCTTGTGCTTTTTCTTGCCATCTCACATAGCTACGGCTTCTAGAATAAAATTTCTAGAACCAGTGTCATACTCCCCTGTCCTCGCAAACAACTACATTTTTACCTCCAAGCTCCATGAATGGACTACATTTTTACAGTCTCTAAAACAACAGAAACAAAAACAAGCAGAATTTTACAATTTATCTGTAGTTAAAATATTTTCAAACTTATCAAAGAAATAATAACTATGGTCAAAGCATTGGGGTCGTTTATGAAGATGCGCGTTGAAATAACCTATACTTTCGCTACTCAGAGTTAACCATTGTTTCTACATTTTGGTGTCTTTCATTCTGATTAAAGAGTTGTGCCTGAAGAGTCTAAGGCAGATAAGATACGATTAAGATAAATAAACATAATGTTCCAGAAGAACCAACAATGGAATAAACAAGGGTGGGAGACTTCAAAATGCAGATTGCAAGCTTTCTGTCAATCACGCAGCTCCCTGTGGCCAAAGATAAAACAGCCCTGTTGTTTAGGTGAAATCCTCTCATCTGTGGTCGGAAGAACAGGCTCGCTGAGTGGGCTTTCTTTTAATCAGCCTCAATATGGACTTGGCAATCACATCAGAGCACAAAAATTCACTGTAACCCATGGTTTGGAGCCAAAGTGAATGCTTCCCAGGTGCTCAGAGGTCTGGTGTTTAGACTCACCGGGAAGCATGAATGAGTTGCATATCCTTCGCACAACTTTTCCTCTAGGTCAAATTTGGCCAAACACTGAGTGCTAAATAATACTCCATGGTTGGTGCCTTGGATATGGCTGGGGACTGTTGTCAGCTGGGTAAGGATGAGTTCCATCTGCAGTTGGCAACCAAGTAACTCCTGTTGTATCAGGAGCAAAGTTTCTGGTCTGGTACATAGATGTTCTTAGATCCTAACTCTCTAACTCAACTGACCGTTCAGTAATAGGTGAGTTACAAGTCAGATCTCAGGGTTCTTCAGTAAAATGGGAGTAATATTGGTCCCTATCTGACAACACGGTTGTTGAGATTAAATACAATTATACAAGTCTTTAGCTCCATAATCAGTACATTGAAGCATTCAATAAAAATTATCTCTATCAACCTGATGAGCCTAATAAGGACTTATGCCAGGAAAAAAAAAAAAAAACAGACATTTGCTCCATGATGAAGTGAGGCGAGATAGCCCACCAAACAGGCACCAGCACCGAAATAAAAAGTAAACTTAGGGGACGTAACTTTTCGCCATCTCCCGAGTTCCAGGGATTTTACACGAGTACTTGTCAAGCGTTAGCCTGTGGATCAGTGTTTGCTCATGGTGATGTTCTCATGGATCCACAGTGGAGGGGGATAAATAGAACTATGTGTTTGCATTGGCTGTATTCCCAGTGCCTTTCTCTGACTGCATGTTCAATGTCTATTGCTTGGATAAATCATTGAGTTGGGGCTTCTTAAAACCAGGCTGACAATGTTGTCTTTGAAGTCTTTAGGGATGAAATGGCTAAAGTAAACATATAACATCATTATTAATAATGTGGGCTTCCATGTTGCTGTTTGTTTTTAATTAATTTATTTTGCTCATCAGTTCTTCTTTTCTTGCCTCCCTTTGGGTGGATTGATTAATTTTTAGTGTTCTATTTATTCTTATCTGTCTCTTTAGTTTTATCTGTTTATGGTTATTCTAGAGATTATAATGTTCAATTTCTTTAAGCATCTATTATTTATTTGAAAGAGTTAGAGAAATCTTCCATCTGCTGATTCACTCCCCAGATGTCTGCCAACAGCCAGGGTTAGGCCAGGCTGAAGGCAGGAGCTTCATCCTGGTCGTCTCCTGGAGCGGCAGGGGGATCAAGTACTGAAACCACTTTCTGCTGCTTTTCCCAGGCCATTAGCAGGGGGCTGGACTGGAAGTGGTGCAGCTGGGACATAAACGTCTCCTCCTCTCCCTTCCCACCCAGGATGCCAGCGTTGCAGACTGTGGCTTTGCCAGCTATGTCACAGCGCTGGCCCCAGTGTTCACTTCGGCTTATCATGATCTATCTTCAAAAGATATGCTACCACTTCACAGGTAACAGAAGCACATCATGACAGCACATTCCAGTTCCTCTTGGGTGAACTCCTGCTATCTTTTCACTTCAACAGACGCAATAATCCACAAAATCCATTGTTACAACTTTACTTTCAAATGTCAATCATAAAGATATTTAAATACCTTATATTTAATTATGAACATTTATAATCTATTTTTATATAATTGGATATATCTTTTCTTTTAAACGGTCAATATCTATGTACATTTTTATTCTCTGTAGCGCTTTTCTTTCCTTCCTACAAATCGCATGTCTAGCCATTTCCCTTTAGCCTAATAAACTTTTAGCATTAGTGTGGGTCAGGTGGAAACAAGTTTTCTTAGCTTTTGTCTGTCTAAAAATCTCTTCAAGTGCCTTCATATTTGAGGGATTATTTTCTGGATATAGAGTTCTGGATGGATAGATGTCTTTGGTGTGTTGCATTTCTGGTTGACATTCCATTGTCTTCTGACCTCCACTGTTTCGGATAAAAGCTTAGATTATCTTCTCGTCCTTTCTCTCTTGCATGGAAATTTGTTTCCCCTGGATGCTTTCAAGATGATCTCCTTATCTCTGGTTTCCAGCACTTTGACTGCGCTGTGCCTCCATGTGGTTTTCTTTGTGTTTATCCTGCAGGGTTTCATTAAGTTTGCTTCCTTTCCTTTCCTTTCCTTTCCTTTCCTTTCCTTTCCTTTCCTTTCCTTCCCCTTCCCCTTCCCCTTCCCCTTCCCTTTCCCCTTCCCTTCCTTCCTTCCTTCCTTCTCTTTTTTGACAGGCAGAGTGGACTGTGAGAGAGAGAGAGACAGAGAGAAAGGTCTTCCTTTGCCATTGGTTCATCCTCCAATGGCCACCGCGGCCGGCGCACTGCGCTGTTCCGAAGGCAGGAGCCAGGTGCTTCTCCTGGTCTCCCATGGGGTGCAGGGCCCAAGGACTTGGGCCATCCTCCACTGCACTCCCGGGCCACAGCAGAGAGCTGGCCTGGAAGAGGGGCAACCGGGACAGAATCCAGCTCCCCGACCCGGTGTGCCGGCCCCGCAAGGCGGAGGATTAGCCTATTGAGCCCAGGCACCGGCCTCATTAAATTTTATTTGATCTCTGAAGAAAGGGTTAACCATTAGCTCTTCAAATATTTTTTCTGCTGCATTTGTCTCCCTTCTCCTTCTTGAACTTCAGTTTTGGATAAATTAGACCATTTTCTATTGCCTCACACATCCTATGTGCTGTTTTCTCTTTGTTTCATTTGTATAATTCCTGTTGACATGTCTGCAAATCACTGATTGTTTCTTCTCCTATTTTTGGTTTGGACATAAACCTATTGAGAACCTTTTTTGTTCCACTTCAAAATTAGGTGTTTTTTTTTTTGAGGGGGGTACATTTAAGGTATATAATCTGGTGTTTTATTATACACATACAGTGCAAATTTTTATATCTGCTGTATATTAGTCCTGGATTTTGTTGATAACAATTACATTTGGCATAAATACTTATCTGTGTATGTATCTACAGTTTGTCTTCACTACTGAACCTCTTCCTCTGCTCCAGCATGTGGCCTGTCCCCTCCACTGTCTTCCTTGACATGTTCATTGCAGCCGTGTTAAAGTCTTTCTTGGATTTTTCCACCACGTGGACCCTCTTTGGGTCTTGTTAGATTGACTCTTTTCTCTTTTGATTTTGGATCACATCTTTTTCATGTGTAAAATAAGCATAGAAAACATGTAAATAACATTTGGGCTCCCTAAGAGAGATGCCCCATTCTTACTGTGGTCCTTAGAGTGGGAAATGAGTCAGTTTAACTGAGCAAGGTCTAGGCTCAGTGGGGCCAACGTATTACTGCCTTCAGGGTTATTGCTTTCCCCAAGATCAGCTGGGGATGTGAGTGGGTGTGGAGCATCTTGCAGTTCTCTTCTCTCTCAGCCTTCAGCAGGCCCAGTGCACCTGTGCCTCCTGGGGGGGGGGGGCATCCTTGCCTGAATCTCTTTTCCTTGGTATCCCCATTTATCATATGACAATAGTAAGCTCCCTGCTCATCCCCTCTCCTTCCCCTTCTTCCCTTATTGCTTTAGTTCTTGTCAAACAATTCTTACCTGTCAGGTGTTTCTGGATGTTCTTGAAAGCAAATATTTAATATTTATTTACAAAATTATGTAGTCTTCCTATTTTTTTATTGCTGGACATTATTCCCCTGAATTTGTGAGACTTTGTAGGAGAAATATTTCTTTCTTTCTTTTTTTTTTTTTTTGGTGACAGGCAGAGTGGACAGTGAGAGAGAGAGAGACAGAGAGAAAGGTCTTCCTTTGCCGTTGGTTCACCCCACAATGGCTGCCGCGGATGGCGCGCTGTGGCCGGCGCACCACGCTCATCCGATGGCAGGAGCCAGGTGCCAGGTGCTTTTTCCTGGTCTCCCATGGGGTGCAGGGCCCAAGCACCTGGGCCATCCTCCACTGCACTCCCGGGCCACAGCAGAGGGCTGGCCTGGAAGAGGGGCAACCGGGACAGAATCCGGCGCCCCGACCAGGACTAGAACCCAGTGTGCCGGCGCCGCAAGGCAGAGGATTAGCCTGTTGAGCCACGGCGCCGGCCGAGAAATATTTCTTAAAAAGATGTATTTATTTATTTGAGAGATAGAGAGAGGGAGAGACAGAGAGAAAGGACTTCCATCGCTGGTTCACTCCTCAAATAGCCTCAACAGCTGGAGTGGGATGCTTAACCTACTATACCACAGCACAGGCCCCAGTATTTACTCTTTTCTTTTTTTTTTTTTTTTAAAGATTTATTTATTTATTTGAAAGAGTTACACACACACACACACATACCACACGCACACACACACAGAGAGAGAGAGAGAGAGAGAGAGAGAGAGAGAGAGAGAGAGAGAGAAATATCTTCCATTTGCTGGTTCACTCCCCAATTGGCTGCAATGGCTGGAGCTGAGCCAATCTGAAGCCAGGAGCGAGAAGCTTCTTCTTGGTCTCTCACATGGATGCAGGGGCCAAAAGGCTTGGGTCATCTTCTACTGCTTCCCCAGGCCATAGCAGAGAGCTGGATAGGAAGAAGAGCAGCCGGGACTCGAACTGGTGCCCATATGGGATGCGGGCACTGCACTAGGCAGCTTTACCTGCTATGCCATAGTGCTCCCCTCCCTCCCTGTATTTACTTTCAATAGGTAAAGCAACCAAGGTCAACATGGTTAAGTACTTTTTATCAAGACCATGCAGCCTGGATCCCAGCCAGGATAGATATTAAACATCAAACAACCTCTCCACATTTTAATAACATTTCAAAAGTTTATCCAGAAACAAATGTGCAGGGGTGCTATTTTTCAACGAGGAATTAAAAAATATTTTAAGATTTATTTGAAAGGCAGAGTTGGGGGGCTGAGAGAGAGAGATTTTCTATCCATTGATTCACTGTCTAAATGGCTACCATAGCTAGAGCTGGGCCAGACAAAGCCAAGAGCTTCTTTCTGGGTCTCTCACAAGGGTGCTGGGGCCCAAGCACTTGGGCCATCTGCTGCTGATTTCCCAGTCACATTAGCAGAGAGTTGTATCAGAAGTGGAGCAGCTGGGACTCGAACTGGGATGCCAGCATTTTAGGTGGTATCTTTACCTGCTATGCCACAGTGCCAGCCCCTCCTAAGCATCTCTCAACTTTTATAACTCTTAATATCCTCTGGTCAAAGCCGTCACGTCCCACCTAGATTGTGGTGTTAGCGTTCCAATTTCTTTGAGATATGTTTGGTTGTTTGGTTGAGATTGCTATTCTTCTTTTTTTGATATAGTCATTTATTGCTATAAACTTCTGAGAATTGCTTTTGTTGTATTCCATGGAATTTGGTATATTGTGTTTTCATTTCCATTTAAGAAATTTTTAAAATTTCTCTTTTAAATTTTTTATTGACCCATTGGTTGATCTTGAGCATGTTACATAATTTCCATATATTGTGAAGTTTCTCCTACTATTGATTTCTAGTTTCTTTTTGATTTCTCGTTTTATGCCTTTGTAGTCTGAAAAGATAATTTACGATAATTTTGATCTTTTTTTAAAAATAGATTTTATTCATTTATTTGAGAGGTAGAGTTACAGACAGACAGAAAGGTCTTCCATTCACTGGTTCATTCTTCAAATGGCCATAAAACCTGGAGGTGAGCTGATTTGAAGCCAGGAGCCAGAAGCTTCTTCCGGGTCTCCCACGTGGGTGCAGGGGCCCAAGGACTTGGGCCATCCTCTGCTGATTTCCCAGCCTCATTAGCAGGAAGTGGATCAGAAGCGGAGTAGCCAGGACTCAAACTGGCACCCATATGGGATGCCAACACTGCAGGTGGCAACTTTACCTACTAAGCCACAGCGCTGGCATTTGTTACCTTCTTAAATTGGTTAAGAACTGTTTTGTGGCTGAACAAGTGATATATTCCTTGTGTGGTTGAGAAGAATGCATACTTTGCAGCTGTTGTATAAATGTCTGTTAATTCCATTTAGTCTAGAGTGAAGTTTAAATGCAATGGATTTTTTTTTTTTTTGGTGTTATGTCTGGATGATTGGTTTATAGCTGTAAGATGTTGAAGTCCCCAACTATTGCATTGTAGTAGATCTCTCCCTTTATAGCTGTTAGTATTTATTCTCTCTCTCTCTCTCTCTCTCTCTTTTTTTTTTTTTTTTTGACAGGCAGAGTGGACAGTGAGAGAGAGACAGAAAGGTTTTCCTTTTCCATTGGTTCACCCTCCAATGGCTGCTGCGGCCAGCGCACCGCGCTGATCCGATGGCAGGAGCCAGGTGCTTCTCCTGGTTTTCCATGTGGGTGCAGGGCCCAAGGACTTGGGCCATCCTCCACTGCACTCCCGGGCCACAGC
Source organism: Sylvilagus floridanus (assembly GCA_949820135.1). Classification (NCBI taxonomy): domain Eukaryota; kingdom Metazoa; phylum Chordata; class Mammalia; order Lagomorpha; family Leporidae; genus Sylvilagus; species Sylvilagus floridanus. Next base: position 88,163,815 of record OX463243.1, read on the forward strand.
AGATAGCTGGACAGGAAGAGGGGCAACCAGGACAGAATCCGGTGCCCAGACCGGGACTAGAACCCGGTGTGCCAGCGCCTCAGGCAGAGGATTAGCCTATTGAGCCATGGCACTGGCCGGTATTTACTCTATATATTCAAGTACTCCTATGTTGAATGCATGTGTACTTACAACTGTTATGTCCTCTTCCTGAATTGACCTCATCGTCATTACAAAGGGGTCTTCAAAAACTTCATGGAAAGTGCATATTATGAAAACTTCTTTTGCACCCGAAGGAAACGCAATTTTTATTTCTATTTTCAGCAAATTTTTTATGATAATATGTACTGTTTTTAAAAGATTTAATTATTTTTAATATTTATTTATTTGAAAGTCGGAGATACACAGACAGAGGAGAGGCAGAGAGAGAGAGGTCTTCCATCCGCTGGTTCACTCCCCAGTTGGCCTCAATGGCTGGAGCTGTGCTGATCCGAAGCCAGGATCCAGGAGCTTCCTCCAGGTCTTCCCACGCAGATGAAAGGGCCCAAGGATTTGGGCCATCTTCTACTGCCTTCCCAGACCATAGAAGAGAGCTGGAGTGGAAGTGGAACAGCTGGGACTAGAACCAGCGCCCATATGGGATGCTGGCAGCACAGATGATGGCTTTACCCACTATACCAGAGCGCTGGCCCCTCAGCAAACTTTTTGAAATATCCTTGGATGATGGCCTTTACTGTATGTTTCCCTTTACAGTTTCTGACTTAAAGTCCATTTTGTATGACTTAGGTATAGCTATCCCTGATCTCTTTTGGTTTCTATTTGCACAGAATACTTTTCCACGCCTTTAATTTCATTCTATGTGTGTCCTTATTCAAGAGTGAGTCTTGGCTGGCGCCACGGCTCAATAGGCTAATCCTCCGCCTGCAGCGCCAGCACACCAGGTTCTAGTCCCAGTCTGGGTGCCGGATTCTGTCCCAGTTGCCCCTCTTCCTGTCCAGCTGTCTGCTGTAGCTTGGGAGTGCAGTGGAGGATGCTTGGGCCCTGCACCCCATGGGAGACCAGGAGAAGCACCTGGCTCCTGCCATCGGATGAGTGCAGTGCGCTGGCCGCGGCGGCCATTGGAGGGTGAACCAATGACAAAGGAAGACCTTTTCTCTCTGTCTCTCTCTCTCACTATCCACTCTGCCTGTCAAAAATTTAAAAAAAAAATAAAAAAAAAAAAACTCACTACGGCCATTTAATTGTTTCCTAGTTGTAGACCATTCCTTTCTTTACTTTTTTTTTTTTTTTTAAAGATTTTATTTATTTATTTCAGTGGCAGAGTTACAGAGAGGGAGGGACAGAGGGAAAGGTCTTCCATTTGCTGGTTCACTCCCCAAATGGACGCAACAGCCAGAGCTGGGCTGATCTGAAGCCAGGAGCTAGGAGCTTCACCTGGTTTTCCCAAGTGGGTGCAGGGGCCCAAGGATTTGCGCCATCTTCCACTGCTTTCCCAGGCCAGAAGAGCAGCTGAGGCTAGAACTGGTACCCATATGGGATGTCAGCACTGCAGGTAGAGACTTAACCTTCTATGCCACAGCGCCAACCCCCCCCCCCTTCTTTGTTGCAGTCTTCCTAAAAGTGATTTTCCCTAGTAGTATGCCTTTATTATTAGTGTATCTTTAGGTTATTTTTAAGCTTTTATTTTGTGACTACTATGATTTATTTTTTTAAAATATAATAGATTTTTGAAAATTGATAACAATTAACTGATTACATTTAAAGCCTACATTTTAAATCCTCTTCCTCTCAAGTTTTAAATTTTTGATATCATAATTTACATCTTTTATAGTTCATATCTCTTTAAAATATTTATTTTATTTGAAAGGCAGAGTTTCAGAGAGAGATGGAGAAGAAACAGAGAGAGAGAGAGAGAGAGAGATCTTCCACCTGCTAATTCACTCTCCAAATGGTTGCAATGGCCATGGCTGGGCAGGTTAAAGCCGAGCCTAGTACTCCATCTGGGTCTCCCATGTGTTGGCAGAAGTCAAGCACTTGGGCTGCCTTTCACTGATTTCCCAGGCACATTAGCAGGGAGCTGGATCAGAAGTGGGCAGCTGGGACTCAAACTGACACTCATATGGGATGTTGGCATTGCAGGCAGCAGCCTAACCTGCTGTGCCACAATGACGGCCTCACATATATCTTAGCTAATTCCTTTTTTTAAATAGAAGGCTTTTAATTAATAAACATAAATTTCATAAGTACAACTTTTGGATTGTAGTGGTTCTTTCCCCCATACCCACCCTCCCACCTCCAAACCATCCCACAACCTACTCACTCTCCCATCCCATTCTTCATTAAGATTAATTTTTAATTATCTTTATATACAGAAGGTCAACTCTATACCAAGTAAAGATTTCAACAGTTTGCACCCACACAGACACACAAAGTATAGAGTATTGTTTGGGGAGTAGTTTTACCATTAATTTTCATAGTACAACACATTAAGGACAGAGGTCCTACATGGAGAGCATGTGCACAGTGACTCCTGTTGTTGATTTAACAATTGACACTCTTATTTATGATGTCAGTATGTAAGCCATTCTAACCAGGGTGAGGTGAAACCTCATTGTGGTTTTGATTTGCATTTCCCTGATGGCTAGTGATCCTGAACATTTTTCATGTATCTGTTGGCCGTTTGGATTTCCTCTTTTGAAAAATGTCTGTTTAAGTCCTTGGCCCATCTCTTAAGTGAGTTCTTTGTTTTGTTGTGATGGAGTTTCTTGATCGTTTGTAGATTATGGTTATTAATCCTTTATTATAAAGTTGCATAATTTGCAAATAATTTCTCCCATCTGTCAGTTGCTTCTTCACATTCCTGACTATTTCTTTAGCAGTACAGAAACTTCTCAATTTGATGTAATCCTGGTGGTTAATTTTGGCTTTGCCTGTGTCTCTGGGGATCTTTTCCAAGAAGTCTTTGCCTGTGCCAATATCTTGCAGAGTTTCTCTGATGTTCTCTAATAATTTGATGGTGTCAGGTTGTAGATTTAGATCTTTAATCCATGTTGAGTAGATTTTTTGTAAGGTGTAAGGTAGGGGTCTTGCTTCATACTTCCGCATGTGGAAATCGAGTTTTCCCAGCACCATAGACTATCCCTGCCCCAGGAATAGACTATCCCTGCCCCAGGAATCAGTTTCAGCTCCTTGATCAAATATAATTTAGTTGTAGATGTTTGGATTGACTTCTGGTGTTTCTATCCTTTCTATTGGTCTATCCATCTGTTTCTTTACCAGTACCATGCTGTTTGGATTATAATTGCCCTGTAGTATGTCCTGAAATCTGGTATTGTGATGCCTTCGGCTCTGTTTTTGTTGTACACAAGATTGCTTTAGCTATTCAAGGTCTCCTGTGTCTCCATATGAATTTCAGCATTACTTTTTCCAGATCTGAGAAGAATGTCTTCGGTATTTTGATAGGTATCACATTGAATTTATAAATTGCTTTTGGAAGACTGGACATTTTGATGATATTGATTCTTCCAATCCATGACATGGAAGATTTTTCCATTTTTTGTATCTTCTTCTATTTATTTCTTTAAAGTTTTGTAATTCTTATCATAGAGATCTTTGACATCCTTAATTAAGTTTATTCCAAGGTATTTGATTTTTTGGTGGCTATTGTGTATGGATTGATCTTAGAAGTTCTTTCTCAGCCATAGCATTTTTTTGTGTGTATTGATTTTTATATCCTGATACTTTACCAAACTCTTCTATGAGTTCCAGTAGTCTCTTAGTGGGAATTTTTTGGATCCCCTAAATAAAGAATCATGTCATCTTGAAATAGGGATAGTTTGACTTCTTTCTTCACAATTTGTATCACTTTGATTTCTTTTTCTTGCCTATTGGCTCTGTCTAAAACTTCCAGTACTATAGTGAATAGCAATGGTGAGAGTGGGCATCCTTGTCTGGTACTGGATCTCAGTGGAATGTTTCCAACTTTTCTCCATTCAATATGATGCTCCCATTCCCAGTCCCATTCTCCACTAAGATCTATTTTTTAAAGATTTATTTATTTATTTGAAAGTCAGAGTTACACAGAAGAGACGCAGAGAGAGAGAGGTCTTCCGTCCGATGGTTCACTCTCCAGATGGCTACAATGGCCGGAGCTGCAAAGATCCAAAGCCAGGAGCCAGGAGCTTCTTCTGGGTCTCCCACATGGGTGCAGAGGCCCAAGGACTTGGGCCATCCTCTACTGCTATCCCAGGCCATAGCAGAGAGCTGGATGGGAAGTGGAGCAGCCAGGTCTCGAACCAGCGCCCATATGGAATGCTGGCGCTTCAGGCCAGGGTGTTAACCCACTGTGCCACAGCACCGGCCCCTACTAGGATCTGTTTTTTAGGAAAAGATTTATTTATTTATTTGAAAGACTTACAGAGAGGTGGGGGGGGGGAAGGAGAGAGTTCCTCCCTCACTGGGTCACTCTCTGGATGGCCACAATGTCCGGAGCTGTGCTGATCTGAAGCCAGGAACCTGGAGCTTCTTCCAGGTCTCCCATGCGGGTGCAGGGACCCATGAGTTTTGACCATCTTCTGCTTTCCCAGGCCATAGCAGAGAGCTAGATTGGAAGAAGAGCAGCTGGGACACCAGCCAGTGCCCATATGGGATGCCGCCACTGCAGGTGGTGGCTTTATCCACTATGTGACAGCACTGGCTCCTCAATTAACTTTATATAAAGAAGACCAACTCTTTACTAAGCAAACAGTTCAATAAATTGCACGAAAAAGAATCCCACAAAATAGTTCCTCAACAGTCAAGACAAGGGCTGTTCAAAGTCTTTGTATCTTGATTTCATTTTTTTTTTAAAGAAAAACTTTAAAGAAGCACCCAAAAATGATATGTCTTAGACATAATACAACTCTTTGGGCCGGTGCTGTGGCTCAATAGGCTAATCCTCCACTTACGGCACTGGCACACCAGGTTCTAGTCCCAGTTGGGGTACCAGGTTCTAGTCCCGTTTGGGGCACCAGATTCTGTCCCGGTTGCTCCTCTTCCTGTGCAGCTCTCTGCTGTGGCCCGGGAGTGCAGTGGAGGATGGCCCAAGTCCTTGGGCCCTGCACTCGCATGGGAGACCAGGAGAAGCACCTGGCTTCTGGCTTTGGATCAGTGCGGTGCACCGGCCACAGAATGCCGGCTGCAGCAGCTATTGGGGGGTGAACCAATGGAAAAGGAAGACCTTTCACTCTGTCTCTCTCTCTCTCTCACTGTCCACTCTGCCTGTAAAAAAAAATACAACTCTTTGAGGTCCTGCATGGGAGTTCGTGCACAGTGACTCCTGTTGTTAATCTAACAATTAACACTCTTATGTATGATGTTGGTGATCACTTGAGGCTCTTGATCTTAGCTACCTAGGCTATGGAAGCCTTCTGAATCCACAAACTCCATAAGTATTTAGACAAAGCCATAAGCAAAGTGGAAGTTCTCTTCTCCTTTTAGAGAAAATACCCCCTTCTTTGATGACCACTTCTTTCCACTGGGGTCTCACCCACCAATGTCCTTTATGTAGGACATTCTTTGCCACAGTGTCTTGACTTTCCATACCTGAAATGCTCTCATGGGCTTTTTAGCCAGACCAGAATGCCTTCAGGGCTGATTCTGAGGTCAGAGTGCTTCTGAAAGCAATTGTCATTCTATGAGTCTGCTGTGTGGACTGTTTCCCATGTTGGAGCATACTCCTTTTTAATTCTATCTATTATTATTACCAGACACTTAATCCTACTCATATGATCACTTTAATACTTAAGGTGGTATTTTTTACCACCCAGCTTAAGGGGATTTGGGGCCCATGAGAAGATTTCAACTGTACCCTTAGAAGTAAGTCTGTAGGAATATATGCAGAACTATACAGCTTTACAGTTAAAAACTTCATACACTTCATAATCACAAATTTAGGAACATGGTGATTCTTCCCACTGTGCCTGCCCTCCCATCCATACTCCCACCCCTGTTCTTCCCCTCTCTCTTATTCCCATTCTTTATTTTTTTTTACTGAGATCTATTATTTTTAAAGATTTATCTTATTTATTTGAAAGGCAGAGTTACAGAGAGGCAGAGGCAGAAGAGAGAGAAGTCTTCCATCTGCTGGTTCACTCCCTAAATGGCCATAATGGCTGGAACTGGGCCAATCTGAAACCAGGAGCCAGGAGCTTCCTCTGGGTCTCCCATGTAGATGTAGGGATCAAAGAACTTGAACCATCTTTTACTGCCATAGTAGAGAGCTGGATCAGAAGTGGAGTAGCCGGGACTCAAATCAGTGCCCATATGGGATGCCAGCTTAAAGGTGGCTTTACCCACTATGCCATATCACTGGCCCCTGATATCCAATTTCAATTGACTATATACACGTATGTTTAACTATGTTAAGTAAAGAGTTCAACAAAAAGTATGAAAAAAAAAAAAACTCTGTTCCTCAACACTCAAGACAAGGGCTGTTCAAGTCATTGTTTCTCAAAGTGTCAATTTCATTTCTACAGATTGCCTTTTAGGTGCTTTATTAGTTATCACAGGTCAAGGAGAACATGAGGTTTTGTCCCTTTGGAACTGGCTTATTTCACTGAGTATATTTTCCAGATTCATCCATTTTGTTGTAAATGACCAGATTGCATTTTTTAACCTCTGTGTAGTATTCACAATGTACATCTCCCATAATTCTTGATTCAGTCTTCAGTTGATGGGTATTTGAGTTGATTCCATGTATTAACGATTGTGAATTGAGCTGCAATAAACATGGGAGTACAGTTAACTCTTTCATATTCTGATTTCCTTTTCCTTGGTAAATTCCCAGGAGTGGGATGTCTGGGACATATGCTAGGTCTATATTCAGATTCTGAGGTATCTCTGAACTGTCTTCCATAGTGGCTTTACCAGTTTACATTCCCACCAACAGTGGATTAGGGTGCCTTTTCCCCCACATCCTCATCAGCATTTGTTGTTTGTTGATTTATGTTTGGAAGACATTCTGACTAGGGTGAGAGGAAAGCTTGTTGTGGTTTTAATTTGCATTTCCCTGATGGCTAGTGATCCTGAGCATTTTCTCATGTGTCTGTTGGCCATTTTGATTTCCTCTTTTGAAAAATGTCTGTATAAGATCCTTTGCCCATTTCTTAACTGGGTTGTTTTGTTGTTGTTGAGTTTTTTGATCTCCTTATACATCTGCATGAGGAAATCAAGTTTTCCCAGCACTGTTTGTTGAGGAGACTGTCTTTGCTCAATGGATTGGTTTTAGCTCCTTTGTCAAAGATAAGTTGGTTGTAGATGATTAGATTGATTTCTGGTGTTTTTATTCTGTTCCATTGGTCTGTCCATCTGTGTTTGTATCAGTGCCAGGTTGTTTTCATTATAACTGCCCTGTAATATGCATTGAAATTGATATTGTGATGCCTCTGGCTTTGTTTTTGTTGTATAAGATTGCTTTAGCTATTTATTTTATTTTATTTTATTTTATTTTATTTTATTTTATTTTATTTTATTTTATTTTTTGACAGGCAGAGTTAGTGAAAGAGAGTCAGAGAGAAAGGTCTTCCTTCCATTGGTTCATCCTCCAAATGGCTGCTATGGCTGGCACACTGCGCCAATCTGAAGCCAGGAGCCAGGTGCTTCCTCCTGGTCTTCCATGCAGGTGCAGGGCCCAAGGACTTGGGCCATCCTCCACTGCCTTCCCGGGCCACAGCAGAGAGCTGGACTGGAAGCAACAGGGACAGAACTGGTACTCCAACCAGGACTAGAACTCAGAGTGCTGGCGCTGCAGGCAGAGGATTAGCCTAGTGAGCCGTGGCACCTGCCTGCTTTAGCTATTTAGGGTCCCTCCTTTTAATTGTTTTGAACAGCTTGAGAAGTATTAGAGTTAGTTCTTCTTTAAATGTCTGGTAGAATTCAGTATTTCATTGAAACTGTAAATTGTTTAGGAAGTATGGACATTTTGATGATGTTGATTCTTCCAATCCATGAACATGGAAGATTTTTTTTCATTTTCATTTCTCTTTAAGATCTCAATTTCGTGGGAGAAATTTTCTTTCATGTCATATATGGATATCGTTAGTTCATGCATTAGCTTCTGATTTCTTCTAAGTAACATTACAATCAATTTTTTGAATTCCATTTCTGGCATTTATTCAATCTCTTCATCTTCGTAATCTAATATTGAATTGTATTCTTTTGGGGACATCATGTTGTGTTCCTTTTTCTTGTTTCTTGAATTGCTGCATTTATTATTCAGCATTTGTGGAGATACTCGTTGGTTTCTTCTGTGTTTTTTCCTCTGTGGCAGCTTTTATCTTTGGACTATGCCTCTGGATTAATGGAGTGTCTACTTTTTCAGTGACTACCTAGAGGAGTGAGTGTGGTAGGTGTGGTCAGGGAGCTCTGTTCAGTGCTCTAAGGTGAAGGCAGTGTTGAAGGTGACACCCAGATTGTATGTGGTAAATCTCCATTTCTTATCAGAGGGGACGTTTTTTCTGCTCTGTTGGCATAGACTCAGATCACCTCCTCTTATCAAAGGAGATCATGCTTGGGCGCTAGCCCCAGTGGGTATAATGTTCATCTGCACTGCCACCAGGACCACACAAAGGATCTTTGTAGTTTAGTGTAAGTAGATTCCCTAGCAATGTCCCTCACCAGGGAACCAGGCATCCCTGAGCATGTGGAGCCTCCCACAGTGACTGCCCAAAGTCCCCAGCCTTCCCAAACAGCCTCAGTGTTTTCAAAGCTCTACAGTCTGTTTTTTTCACAGACCCAGCACACAAACCTCCCACAGTCATGAGTACCCAGCCCCCTGTCTGTTCTCCCCACCAGACTCGGGAGTCTCCACTCGGTTGGTTGCTGGGCATGGACACGAGTTGGTGCAGCTGTTACGTATGTCCAAAATGGCATCCTCTCTCTATTGGCTTGTTACAGGACGCTGTTGCAGGGTGATTGGGGAGAAAGAAACGTGCCCATCTGGATTCCCTCCAGGCTTTTCCTGCAGTTTCATCACCAGTGGGTTGGGCTGCTACAGTCTGTTCTCACCTCATTCTCCAAAGGTGGTGTGGAGGCTCTCGGTGGCTAAGGTCCTGAGTTGTGTGTGTTCACACCCTCCACAGTGTCCCTCTAATATGCATGGAGTTTCCTCTGCCATTTTCTTCATACATCTTCCCTGAGACTGCACTCAATCCACATTTTAAAAGCTATCCTCTAGACTGGAGCAGTAAGCTCCCTCCCTACTCTGCCATCTCAATCCCTCCCCTTGCTATTATTTTAAAAGTTTTATCTTTTCAATTTTCAGGATATAAATGGTTTACACACCATGACTGGGATGTTCTGCATTGACTGTACGTATCTTTATCAGTGAATTTTATACCTTCAGATGTTTTCATGTTCCTGGTTAGCATCCTTTCCTTTCAACTTGAAGAACTCTCTGTAGTATCTTTTGTAAGACAGATCTGGTGGTGATGAACTCCCTCAGCTTCTGTTTGTCTGGAAAAGCCTTGATCTTGCCTTTATTTATGAAGAGCTTTGCTGGAGATAGTGTTCTTGGTTGGTATTTTTTTTCCCCCTTTAGTATGTTGACTATCTTGTCCCTTTGCCCTCTGGCCTGTAAGAGTTCTGCTGAGAAGTCTGCAGCTAGGTGTATTGGAACATCCTCAAATGTTGCTTATTTCCTTTTTGCTTTCAGGAGCCTCTCTTTGTCTTCTGCTTTTGAAAGTAAAATTGTGTCTTGGAATAGTCTTCCTTGAGTCAAATCTGACTGGAGTCTTTGGCCTTCCTGACCTGGATATTTACATCTTGCTCCAGGTTTGGAAATTCTCCTGCTGCTATTCCTCTAAATAAGCTTTTTACCCCTTTGTCTCTCACTCTGCCCTCCTCAATTCCAATAATCGCAATATTTTTCTCCTCTGATGTTTTCTCATAAATCCTGCATGCATTCTTCATTTATTTTTATCCATTTCTTGTTTCTCCTCTAACTGTACATTTTCCAGTAGCACATCTTTGATCTCACTGATTGTTTCTTCTCCTTGATTTATCCTGTTCATGTTCTCCTTTGCATTTTTATTTGATTCATTACATTTTTAGCTCCAGGATTTTCACTCTATTCTTCCTCTTCCTGTTTCTTCTTTCTCTTTAGTATTTCAATCTCTTTGTTAAATATTTCTGAGTTATTTCTCTGTATTTTCTTGAAGTTCATGTCAATTACTGACAATATTTTTCTTGGAATTTTTTTTTTTAGATAAAACACACATCTCCATTTCTTTAGGGTCAGTTATTGGCAATTTATGTGTCCACTTGATGTTCTTGATGCTTATGGTTTTGTGTCAATTACCGTATACTGATGACGTTGGGTATTTATTCCAGGCTTGTAGTCTGCTTTAGTCTATGTCCTTTCATAGTAGTCCTGTCCATGAAATTTGAGCAGGCTATCTGTTTTGGGTCCTCATGAGTGCTACAGCTGGTGCAGCACTTAGAGCACTCATCTCTGATGTGTTGCAGCTGGCATAATCCAGGCTAGAGTCCCATGAAGGATCTCTGCTGGCATGAAATCTGCTTTATGGTTGTCAAATGGTAGATCTTGGATGGAGCTGGCTTCTTTTGGTTTCTGAGAGGGCTCCTCTTGGATAATAGATTCCTGGGTGGGCCATACTGCTCAGTTCTGTGGATATGATAGCCTGGGAATTGGGAGACAGGGTTGTTGAAGGTTTACAGCTGAGATTCAACTGTTCTGGTGTATCTCCAGGGATAGGTATGTCTTCAGGTAGGTTCCTAGGTAATCAGGTCTTCTCAGACTGTGGTTGAGAAGACCTGGAACCAGTTTATGAGATCATTTCAAAATCTACAATCTGATCAAGGTCAGCCTGCAGAGGTGCTACTGGACATGACTTTCCTTGGGTCTCCAGATGGGTAGCTCTGCTCTCAGGCCGTAGAAAAGAGGGTCTAGGGCTATTTGAGTTTCTGTTGAGGGAAAGAGTTCAGTAAGCCTGCCTCAGGAACTGAGATGGATACATCCCCAGGAGAATTCTGACTGAGTAGAATTGCTCCTAAAACCACAGATGGGAAGGACTTCAAGGTTAAATCAGAACCTATTGTGGGACTAATGTTGGCATTCCCAACCTGATGGTACCAGCAGGCAGAACTATGAGGAATTCCCTGTACAGACAAGATTGCTTGGCATGCTGCCACTTAGAGGCTGGAGGGAACATTCAAGGTCCTTTCTAGAACTTATGTTTGTGAGCTGAAGCAGGAAAACCTGTCCAGAGTCCAGACCTGCTTCCCAGTAGTTATCTGCTTAGGTAGGGCAACTGGGGGTTTAGAAGATAGGGATTGAGACTGAGACAGGAGCCACTAAGGATCTGCTATGAGACAAGACAAGCAAACCCATCTTGGTGCATCTCCCTCTGGGTCCTGGTGTGAGCTATGTTATGCGGAAACCATGACTGAGGGAGACTAGAGCTCAGGTACACAGTAACTTTTGGGTCTGCTGCTGAAATCGATGTCAGGGGGCAGAGGAACATGGCTGGGGCACTGGCATGCACTAATTCCATCTTGGCAGATGGCTTTGGCTGAAGCCTCAAGGCCAAATGGAGCTGTAGCCAAGTACTTCTGGGAACAGCCATTTTTGAGTGTGACCTTGGGAGCAAACTTGGTAAACACTTGGGAGCAAAAACCTAGCTCCAGATCTGTACTCTCAAAACAATCTCAGAAGTACGCTGGGATTTTACAACCTCCTAACTGAATTCAAAGTCTCGCACTAAGAGACTTTTGTTTGAAGATAGATGTAGAATTCTTGTTGTGAGGTGATAAAACGTGGTTGATTTGGTTCTCTGACATCTTTTTTTTTGAAAGAGTTACAGAGAGAGGGATGGAGGGAGAGAGGGAGAGAGAGATCTTCCATCTGCTGGTTCACTCCCCCAGATGGCCACAATGACTGAAGCTGAGCTGATCTGGAGCCAGGAGCTTCTTCCAGTCTCTCACACAGGTGAAGGGGCCCAAGAAATTTGGGGCATCCTCTGCTGCTTTCCTAGGTGCATTAGCAGGGAGCTGGATTGGAAATGGAGCAGTTGGGACTTGAATGGACACCCATTTGGGATGCCGGCACTGCAGGTATTGGCTGTAACCTGTGTGCCACAGCCAGCCCCGGTATTCTGCCATCTTGCTCATGTCATTCTCCATATTGTGATCTTAAAACAATAAATATTTGATCATCAAACCTTCTAGGTTGCAGTTTGTCAGTTTTCTAGGGATGCCACAACAAACTCCTGTAACTTTGGGTATTTAAAGTGATATAAATTAAATCTCACATTTCTGAAGTCCAAATTCAAGGTGGTAGCAGAGTTGATTCTTTCTGGAGGCTCTGAGGGAGACTGTTCTGTGCCTCTCTCCTCCCTTCCACTGGTGTGGGCAATTCTTGGTGTTCTTAGGCTAGTAGAGGCATCACTTCCAGTTCTGTTTCTTCCCTCTGTGTCTGTCTCTGTATCTTCACTGGGGATTCTCTTCTCCACACTTCTCTTCTCGTAAGGACACCAGTCATGGATTAAGGCACAGTGTAATCCAGTAGGACATCTCTTTAATTTGATTATATCCATGAAGATCCTATTTCGAAATAAAGCCACACAAGTTTCCAGATGGACATACAGTGGGAGGGGGGCATTACTCAACCCAGTACAAAGTCCCTTCATTTAATAAATATTGAGCCCCTACTGTGTTTCTTGAGTCCAAAGCCCTTTTATGACTTTTCAGGCCTCAGGATAAACATGAATTTGCTCCTTTCTAGCCTAATGCCAGGCCTACTTTCTCCCTCAGATGTGTCAAGGTCCTTCCTATATTGGCCCATGAGTTCCTTATCCTGGGCTTCTCCTACTTGTCTGTTATACTTTGGATATCAGCTCAGCTATCACTTTTCTGAGCCAGTTCCCCCTGTTATATACTCATGGAATCCTGTTCCCTTCCTTTATAGATCTTACGAGAGTCTGTATTTTCTCCTTTATGCATGTGTTTAATATTTATCTTCTTCCTTGTACAATTTGGGACATGCTCAATCAGTCGTGCCCCAAATGATGGAGTTAGAAATGTGCCAGGGAATTCCAATACAATCCCATCAAGGTGGCATGTACCAAGGCCATCTCACTAGTCCAAGTGATCAATTTCAGTTCACAATTGATCACACTGATAGGTCTAAGAGTCAAAGGGATGACACAAACAAGACTAGTGTCTGCTAATACTAACTGATAGAATCAAAAAAAGGGAGAGAATGATCCAACATGGGAAGCGAGATACACAGCAGACTCATAGAATGGCAGATGTCCTAAATAGCACTCTGGCCTCACAATCAGCCCTTAAGGCATTCAGATCTGGCTCAAGAGCCCATGAGAATATTCTAGGCATGGAAAGCCAAGACACTCTGGAAAAAAAAGAAGACCTAAATGAAAGATCTCTGTGAGTGAGATCCCAGTGGAACGAATGGGGCCATCAAAGAAGGAGGTACCTTTCTCTGAAGGGAGGAGAGAACCTCCACTTTGACTATGACCCTGTCGGAATAAGATTGAAGTCGGTGAACCCTAAAGGCTTCCATAGCCTCGGCAACTCATGACTAGACCCTAGGGAGATTACTGATGCCATAAACAAGAGTGTCAAATTGTTAAATCAACTTCAGGAGTCACTGTGTACTTACGTCTCATGTGGGATCTGTCCTTAATGTGTTGTCCAATGTGAAGTAATGCTATAACTAGCACTGAAACAGTATTTTACACTTTGTTTCTGTGTGGGTGCAAACTGATGAAATCTTTACTTAGTATATACTGAATCAATCTTCTGTATATAGATAATTAAAAATGAAAAAAAAATCTTGGTGTTAAATTGGAAATTGCATAGAAAATTAATCAATTTAAAAAATATATCATGTAGGATCTCTGTCCTTAATGTGCTATACATTGTGAATTAATACTATAACTAGTACTCCAACAGTATTTTTCACTTTGTGTTGCTATGTGAGGGCAAACTGTTGAAATCTTTACTTAATATATAGTAAACTGATCTTCTGTATATAAAGAGAATTGAAAATGAATCTTGATGTGAAGCAAGGAGAGAGGGAGTGGGAAAGGGGAGGGTTATGGGTGTGAGGGAAGTTATGGGGGAGAAGCCATTGTAATCTATAAGCTGTATTTTGGAAATTTATATTCTTTAAATAAAAGCGTTATTTAAAAATATTTATCTTCTTCCTGACATCATACACAGAGATCCTGTTTCCTTTACTTCACTATTACAATCCTGGAGTTAGGTCAATGAAAAAGTGAAGCCACACATGGCACTGAAACTGGGGATGTCAAAGGAAAAGCCAGCATTGTTTACTAAGATATAGGTAGTAAATATGCATTGTTTACCTAATTTTTCTGTGTAGAATTCATGCCTGATATTCCTGATGAGGTGGTTGGCTAGACATTATTCTGGTCATGAGTCTACCTGAGTTACAAACATGGACAAGAGACTCCCTTGATTACTCATTTACTCTCATTTCCCATATGATCACATCCTGGATATTTTGCATCCACAAAGTCTCTCAGTCTGTTGACTGCTGTTTTAGCTGTCACTGGCCTCAGAGATTTTCACCATCTCTTGCCTCCAAATCGGTCTCCATGCTGGCTGTTCCTTGCAGACAACACTACCTCTCTTCAATCTACTCTGTCCACTCTAGGCATGTAAATATCTTTAAAACGAAGTTTTCAATAACTTATTGTGCTAGTTTTGCAAGGCTTCCATAACCAAAGTACCACGAACTGAGTGGCTTAGACAACAGAACTTTGTTGTCCTATAGACCTGGGTGCTACAGGTCTGACATCGAGGCGTTGGCAAGGTTGGTTCCTTCTGAGGGACATGAGGGGAAGGTCCGTTCTGCCCCTCTTTCCTTGGTGTGTAGATGGCTGTCTTCTCCCCACCTCCCACACTGTCTTCCCCTATGCATGGATGTCTCTGTCAACGTGTCTCTTTTTATAAGGACATCAGTCATGTTGGATCTAAGCCCACACTAATGACCTTATTCTCCAAAAACGGCCACATTATAAGGAATTAGGAGTTAGGAGCTCCCACAGAATTTTTTTTTTTTAGAGTTCACAATTCAACTGTAACGGTCTCTTTTATGCTTGACGGTCTCTTTTATGCTTGACGTTACCTGCAGAGGACAGCTCTTCGCTGTGGCTTCCTGGAATTCCCGTTAAGTGGCTCCAGTGGGGCTCATCTCTTGCTGGTCTCCTTGGTTTCTTGCATTCAATGCTCCAGTTGTAAAGGACTTCTTGCTTCCTCTTGCCTTAGGGACTTACTGCTCCACCTATGTGCAAATGCTCATGCCACTTGTCTGTTGGCCCTGGTGATCAGTCCCCACCCTCGGGCTGAGATCAGAAACCTGCCCTGATGCTCCCCTGTCAATTCTGGACCAGGCACTCCTGTTGCACAGTCAACACAGAACTGAATCTCAGCATGCTGTCCTCCCTACAGACCATTAGACGCCCAATTATCAGGACTGTGTCTGGTTCCTCATTACACCACCCAGCCTGGCATGGAGCCTGGAACACGAGTCTCTTGATAAAATACTGTCAGAATGAAAGAATGCCTATGCGATCATTTAGGATTCTGAACAGATAAAAGGAAGAAAGGCAGTCCATCTCAAATTGCTGTCCAAGAAGCAACAGTCCAGTTAATTCACTGTGGGTGGAGCAGAGACCAACCAGGAGTGGGAGGAACCCTCTCTCCTTGAAAAGACTTTGCAATTTCTTATTGCTTCAGCTTTAAAACCCAACTCTAGGAGCTCTGGGATGGAGACACTCTTAGAGCTCTTGTAGTGGAAACTCCTCATTTTTAAAGAAGCGGCTAATTGAAGCTGAGTGGAAGGAAGGACTTCGTTACTGTTCCGGTTTCAATCTGATCTGGCCCCCAGGATGCATATGTTAATGGTACCAACAGTGGCCTGGAGGTGGAGTCTTTGGAAAGTTGTAAGGTTAGATAAGGTCATTAGGGTAGAGTCCCATGATTGAATTCTGCTGGCCTTATAAGGAGAGAGCATGTAGCGATATAAACAGACACGTGCACTCCCTGTCTCTTGCCATGCGATGCTCTGCACTACCTTGGGACTCTGTCAGCAAGAAATCTTCACCAGGGGCTGGTGTTGTGGCCCAGTGGGTTGCGCCACTGCTTGCAGTTCTGACATTGCACATCAGAGCTCCTGTTCCAGCCCCAACTAACTGCTTCTGATTCAGCTCCCTGCGGACGCACCTGGGATAGCAATGGCAGACGGCCCAGGTCTTTCGAGGGCTGGACCCTTGTGAGAGACTTGGTTGGAGTTCCTGCCTCCTGGCTGCAGTCTGTTTCAGCCTCAGTTGTTCTCTGTGTCCACCCCCTCCCCCACCCCATCACTCTGCCTTCCAAATAAATAACTCTTTAAAGAAGTCTTCACCAGAGGCAGAACTAACTCTTCCTGCTTGACCTGGACTGCAACCCTCAAGAACCATGAGCCAACATAAACCTCTTTTATTTATAAAACCAGGCTGCCTCAGGCATTTTATTTCAGCAGTGCAAAGCTGACTAATGTAATTGCTATGCCATTTTTATTGTTAGAGGCTTGTTGATTTCTCCCTGAGAAGAGGAATGCTTAGCCTGTTATACAGAAGTCACACTGATGGAAAACAAGACAACGGACTCGGGTCTGCTCTCCAGGTGTGTGGTCCTGCCCCTCTCCAGGTAAGTGATCTCGAAAGTTAACTTAATCTGCCTGTGACACACAGTCTCTCCATCTGTAAAGTGGGGACAAAGGGAGTACTTATCTCCTAGAGCTATTTTGAGAATTCAATGAACAAAAGCCTGTTCATTGAGTGGCAGGTGGCCAGTATCCTTATGCAAACATTAGCTGTTTATACGTCAAGAGAGAGGAAAATGTTTCAGAAAAGCAACCAAGCAGTTGTTCTTACATGTTGGAAGTCTGCCTGATCTGCACTTAGGTCAAACAAACAGAAAACTGAAGGCTCAGTCACGCTGACCACCCACTCCTCCTTGTACACGTGGGTAGCACTGTTGGATTAGTTTGGACAATAACATGTGGATAATCTTCTCCTGACCCACTGATACCTTTATGAAATCACTCAAAATGATTTTTCGCCCAGGTTAGATGAGCACTTTGAAATTCCCTGTTCTTGCAAGGCAGGCAGTGAGGAAACCCGACGGTGATAGGTAACACATCTGCTTGTGTTTGGACGTGGTTTGTCTCCTCTGTAACTCATGTGGGAATTTGGCCCCCAGTGTGATGCTACCGAGAGGTGGTGGGAAGACGAAGAGGTTTTTGGGTCAGTGATGCCCTGCTCATGGGCTAGGGTTCATGCTCACGGGAGGACGCCTGCCTCTGCAGAACCGGATGAGTTGCTGTAAGAGCAGGTTGTTGTCAAGTGAGGTTGACTCCTCCTGCGTTCTGTCCCCCCTGCATGCGCTCACTTGTCCTGCTTTTCTGACCCAAGATGAAGCAGTACAAGGCCTCTGCCAATTGCCAGTGCCATGCCCTTGAACTATGAGCCAAAATAAACTCCTTTCCCTTATAAATTACCCATCCTTGGGTGTTCTGCTATAGCAACAGAACACACACAGAGACAACATCGCCCATTGCAGCGGCACCCTGGGCTTTCAACTCTCCTCTGCCCATCCTTCTTTGCCCACAAACAGTTCACAGTGGAATGTGGATGGTCACGGGGAATGAGCCCGATTCCCTCAGCTAGGGCATTGCACCGCATCTGGGCTCTCTCTGGCTTTTACATCTTTGATAACATTTTACTTATTTATTTGGGAGGGAAGGTGGGAGGGAAAGCAAGCAAGCTCCCATTCACGGGTTCACTCCCCAAATGCTTGCAATGGCCAGGACTGGGCCAAGCTGAGTCTGAGAGCCAGGAACTCAATCCGGGTCTCTCGTGTGGGTGGTAATTACCTGAGCCACCGTTGCTGCCTCCCAAGGGGCTGCATTAGCAGGAAAGTAGATTTAGGAGCTGGAGCCTATTGAACCCAGGTACTCCAGTGTGGGGCATGGGTATTTTAACTGGAGTCTTGGCTGTTAGGCTGAATGCTTACCCCCACTTTTATGTCTTGATGACCTTGTAGCTCTCTGTAGGATATATTTCCTTTGGTTTTCTATGTATCTGCCTTTTGTCAATTACCATTTAACCCACAGACAATCAACAAACACATCAAGCATGTTGAATCACTACATAGCAGACTTAGTATATTTTTTTTGACAAGCAGAGTGGACAGTGAGAGAGACAGAGAGAAAGGACTTCCTTTGCCGTTGGTTCACCCTCCAATGGCCACCTCAGCTGGAGGGCTGTGGCCAGCGCACCATGCTTATCCGAAGCCAGGTACTAGGTGCTTATCCTGGTCTCCCATGCAGGTGCAGGGCCCAAGCACTTGGGCCATCCTCCACTGCATTTCCAGGCCACAGCAGAGAGCTGGCCTGGAAGAGGGGACCGGCGCCTAGAACCGGGACTAGAACCTGGTGTGTCGGTGCCGGTAGGCAGAGGATTAGCCTATTGAGCCGTGGCACTGGCCTCAGACTTAGTATACTCTTATATAGTCTTTGAATTATTGTTGCAAGGAATGAAACAGAGACAAATCCTCAGGTTTTCTTGAGGCAGAAGAAGAGATGATAGTCTACCTGTTAATTTGTTTCTTGCAGCTTATCCTCAGATTTGTCAACACTTCTTTGCCATGTATTTCTTAGGCATTTAAAAAAACAATTCTTTAAAAATATTTTTAAATTTTTTTATTTGTATTTGTCTTTAAGAAATAATTACATGTATTTATAGGGTACCGTGTGATATTTTGATACATGGATGCTTTGTGGAATGATCAAATAAGGCTAATTAACCTATTCCACCACCTCAAGCACTCATTTCATACTGAGAGCATTGGAAACATGTAACTCGCGGAGCTGTCTTGAAATACACAACTGCTGTCACCATGCTGTGCAGTGGTCACCAGACCCTCACTGTCTCACTGAAACTTTATGCTCTTTGATCAACATCTCTCCTCCAGCCTCTGGTATCCACCGTTCTCCTCTCTCACCTCTCCGAGTTTGACTTGCTTAGACTTCACATGTGTTCTAAACACTGATGCAGTGATTAAAAGTTGTTACTCAGTACACTCTGGGTTCGATCGGGTCTGGAGGCATAATTACACGTCATACACTAAGGAATAGGTTTATACTAACTCGGGCTCCACAGTTCACTGTGGAGTGCTGCCATCTGTCTCCCATGGGAATGATCCACGGTGGCTCATTGATTCAAACTCTCATCAGCTGAATCAGAAAAGCCTATGCTCCCGTCTCCTTGCGGACACTGTGGCTCTGAGGGAGTAGCAGTAAGTGCCAGCTTACCAGTGACATGCTGTAGTGAGCGCTGGCCATAGCAGTCCCACAAAAGGGCCTGCCCTTGCCTGAGCTTGCAGCACAAGCCACTGCTATTTAACACTTCTTGTTTGTTTAGATAGATTGGCTGGTATTGCTGTCAACATGGCAATTATTCCTTGCTCGGTGGGCGTATGTCCATATGCCTGGAGTTATTGACAAGCAAGATGCTGAGTCAGTTTAGTAAAATGCATAATCCATCCAACGACTGTGTCATCTTTCTGGGCCAAATGCCAAGTTCAGCTAGTTCCTGGAAGAAGACTCCCTCTAGTGAACACTTAGACCACACTGGGAGTCTCCAGGAAAGTCACATTGTCTTAATTAACTTTTGCTTTGTAATCGTCTTGAAATCTGATAACAAATGTCCTCCGACTCAGTGGTTTCCCCTTAAGAGGGTCTTTGCTATTCTAAGCACCTTCTATGTCCATTCAGATTTTAGAAGTGGCTATTAATTTCCATAACATCATGCTTCATTTGCTAATTTTTTATCTTATAAGTTTTTAATTTTATAATAGCATTAGATTTATAGAAAAGTTGCAAAGATATTGCAGGGATCATCTATATACCCCTCACGGATTTTCCCCATTGTTTACATCTTACCAAGGTTCGTTGTTACAGCTGAAGGACCAATACTAGTATGCTACTGCTTCTGCCCAGTGTCATTTTCCTGGGGAGTGCCTCCTGTGTTCAGTGGTCAGTTCTCACTAGTCTGCTTTCTTCTGTGACACTTTCTCAGCCTTTCCTTGCTTTTGATGACCTTGGTGGTTTCTAGGGGTTGACTGTCTTGCTGTTTGTGTGGCTGATTTTTTTCATGGGTTTTTTGAAGGATGACCACAGAGATGAAGTGTTGTTTTCACTGTGTTATAATAAGGGTACGTGTCATCAACGTGATTAACATGAGGATGTTAACCTTGATCAACTGACTGAGAAAGCTTTTTCATGTTTGCATTTTGATTGGGATTATATTACGTCTATGGGTAAATTTGAAGAGAACTAACATCTTAATCTTGTGTTTATTTATTTTAATCAATAAACATGAACTGTACATATTAGATTTTTCCATGTACAACATCATGTCATCCACAAACGCGGATGATTTGACTTCTTCTTTTCTAATTTTGATGCCCTTTATTTCTTTCTCCTCCATAATTGCATAATTGCTCTTGCTAAAACGTCTAGTACTATATTGAAGAAGAGAGGTGAAGGTGGACATCCTTGTCTAGTTCCAGATCTGAGAGGAAATGCTTTCTGTTTTTCCCCAGTCAGCAGGATATTGGCTGCTGGTTTGTGACTTACATGCCTTATAATTTTGAGGAATGTTCCTTTTATACCTAATTTGTTTTTTTTTAATCATGAAGTGGTGTTGAATCTTATCAAATGCTTTCTCTGCATCTATTGAGATGACCATATGGTTTTCATTCTGCATTATGTCACTTGGCTTGTTGCTTTGGCAACAAGCTTTTTACTATTGTATTTTGAGCATTTTCTGTGCATTTGAGATACTAGTCCTTGGTCAAATGTATGATTTGCAAATATTTTCTTCTACCCTTCAGCTTTTTTCTTAATCATCTTAACAGGTTCCTTGACAGAGTAAGTTTTTAATTTTGATGAAGTTCAATTTATCAAGTTTTCCTTTATGTATCATACTTTATTTTGGTGTCAAGTCCAAGACCTGTTTGCCTAGAATTGAGAAAAGGCACAGCCAAGAACAACAGCCAGGCTCCTACACTTAGGCTTAGAGTAGAGTAGGTAGAATCGAGTGTGCCCTCTCAAGGTCTAAACAGCAAGAGCAGGGCCTTGCTTGGTGTGCAACATCTATGAAGTGTGCTTAGCAGAGGACACATTAAAGGAACTTGAATTAGAACAACTTCTGCTCCTGACTTAAAACATGTGATGTGGTAGGGTGATGCATACACATCCTTAGAGTCCCAAAAGAAAAGATTTGGGACCTAGAATGCTGCATCTAGCCAAATTATTTATCAAAGTGAGAGCCAAATAATATTTTCAGATATGCAAGTGCCCAGAAAGTTTCTCTGCAGCTAATAATCTACAAAGAGGTCTTCAACCATTGCCTAGTTGTTTGATTAACTCACATTCCATATGCAATACAGAGATTTGAACAAATTTAGATACTATCAATGTGTATAAGGTAGAAATACCTTTCTGTTCTCCCCATAGTTGCCTATTTTCATTTTAGAAGTTTTAAATGTGAGTTGTATATAAGATTACTTTATTCCTGCAACTTCACAACAAATATATTCCTTAAATTTGCCCTTTCCTACTTGGTGAAATTTGGTTTCCATTAAAGAATGTTTTTGTGGTATTTGTCCAGTTTTATTTATTTTTTGTTCAGTTTTAACAGAGATGACCACCTTGTTTGAGTGAATGCCTCCATGCACAATTCTGCCATTCCTGTTGCACCCATTCAATGTAAACGGTATATTTTTTTCTGTAAACCTGGGCCACTTTGCCAATTTGCTGATCATTATAACATCTCTGTGCAGTTTTAACATTCTCAGTCTTTTGGAAGGGCATGAATCCATCCAACATAATGCTTCTGTCAGATCTCTAGATCTTCATGCAAATCTAGGAAGGTTCATTAAAATACTTTTTCTGGTTCTTGCTTTTACCAGAAGTCACAAGGGGATGGAACTTCATTTTGAACAGTGCTGCTTCATTGTGACAGCAGTAAAAGGAGAGAGAGCATGCATTTCCTTTTCACTCCAGTGGCTATACATGTGTGCATTCATATACATTTTTACAATGTAATAGATTCATGCTTTTATGTTTTGTTCCACATTTTAAAAAAATATTTTATTTATTTGAAAGTCAGAGTTACACAGAGAGAGGAGAGGCGGGGGGGGGGGGGCGGTCCTGCATCCGGTGGTTCATTCCCCAGATGGCCACAATGGCCAGAGCTGTGCCAATCAAAAGCCAGGAGCCACGAGCTTCCTCTGGGTTTCCCATGTGCGTACAGGGGCCCAAGGACTTGGGCCATCCTCCACTGCTTTCCCAGGCCATAGCAGAGAGCTGGATCGGAAGTGGAGCAGCCAGGTCTCGAACCGGCGTCCATATGGGATATTGGCGCTTCAGGTCAGGGCGTTAACCCGCTGAGCCACAGTGCCAGACCCCTTGTTTCACATTTTTATTTCCAAGGCAGCAATGGAGAATTATTTTATCCTTTAAATCTGCTCTGTGTGGTTACAATCTATGGAATTAATTATAACATTTCTGTTTCCCTATTGATGGAATTTTCAGTTGATGCCAATTTTTTACATATTTTAAACTAGTAGTCATGGAACATTTTTGGAGATGTACATCTATTGCTATACTTAATAGATATTTCTGATAATATTTATTATATTTCTATAGACTGAACTACAAGGAGTGTAGGGCCCACCAGAATAAAGCATTGAATTATATATATATATATATATATATATATTTAAAGATTTTATTTATTTTATTTGAGAGGTAGTGTTACAGACAGTGAGAGAGAAACAGAGAGAAAGGTCTTCCATCCGTTGGTTCGCTCCCCAGATGGCTGCAACAGCTGGAGATTCACCAAAGCCAGGAGCCAGGAGCTTCTTCCGGGTCTCCTACACAGGTGCAGGGGCCCAAGGACTTGGGCCATTTTCTACTGCTTTCTCAGGCCACAGCTGGATTGGAAGAGGAGCAGCCGGGACTAGAACCGGTGCCCATATGGGATGCTGGTGCCACAGGCAGAGGATTAACCTGCGCCACAGCACCAGCCCCTAAATTATATATTTTAAAGATTAGCTGTAGTGGCAGGTGGGGAGGAGATAGGTCCCAACACTGCCTATGTTGAATGGATAATTTCCATATTTCACTCTGGTTCTTATTCTTTCTGACCATTAGAGTTTTTACTTATATGATAAAAATAATAAGGAATGAAAAAGAAATAAAACCACAATAGAATAATAAAGGGAAATATTACTTTTAAGTATTTTTTTTTTTAGGAATCTTTTTTTTTTATTATAACGCTTTTATTTAAAGAATATAAATTTCGAAAATACAGCTTATAGATTACAATGGCTTCCCCCCCTCATAACTTCCCCCCCACCCGCAACCCTCCCCTTTCCCATTCCCTCTCCCCTTGCTTCACATCAAGATTCATTTTCAATTCTCTTTATATACAGAAGATCAGTTTACTATATATTAAGTAAAGATTTCAACAGTTTGCCCTCACATAGCAACACAAAGTGAAAAATACTGTTGGAGTACTAGTTATAGTATTAATTCACAATGTATAGCACATTAAGGACAGAGATCCTACATGATATATTTTTTTAAAAAATTGATTAATTTTCTAGGCAATTTCCAATTTAACACCAAGATTTTTTTTTCATTTTTAATTATCTATATACAGAAGATTGATTCAGTATATACTAAGTAAAGATTTCATCAGTTTGCACCCACACAGAAACACAAAGTGTAAAATACTGTTTCAGTGCTAGTTATAGCATTACTTCACATTGGACAACACATTAAGGACAGATCCCACATGAGACGTAAGTACACAGTGACTCCTGATGTTGATTTAACAATTTGACATTCTTGTTTATGGCCTCAGTAATCTCCCTAGGCTCTAGTCATGAGTTGCCAAGGCTATGGAAGCCTTTAGGGTTCGCTGACTTCAATCTTATTCCGACAGGGTCATAGTCAAAGTGGAGGTTCTCTCCTCCCTTCAGAGAAAGGTACCTCCTTCTTTGATGGCCCCATTCGTTCCACTGGGATCTCACTCACAGAGATCTTTCATTTAGGTCTTCTTTTTTTTCCAGAGTGTCTTGGCTTTCCATGCCTAGAATATTCTCATGGGCTCTTGAGCCAGATCTGAATGCTTTAAGGGCTGATTCTGAGGCCAGAGTGCTATTTAGGACATCTGTCATTCTATGAGTCTGCTGTGTATCTCGCTTCCCATGTTGGATCATTCTCTCCCTTTTTGATTCTATCAGTTAGTATTAGCAGACACTAGTCTTGTTTGTGTGATCCCTTTGACTCTTAGACCTATCAGTGTGATCAATTGTGAACTGAAATTGATCACTTGGACTAGTGAGATGGCCTTGGTACATGCCACCTTGATGGGATTGTATTGGAATTCCCTGGCCTGTTTCTAACTCCATCATTTGGGGCAGTTCCGACTGAGCATGTCCCAAATTGTACATCTCCTCCCTCTCTTATTCCCACTCTTATGTTTCACAGGGATCACTTTTCAGTTAAAATTTAAACACCTAAGAATAATTGTTAATTACAGAGTTCAACCAATAGTACTAGAATAAAAAAATTACTAAAATGGATAAAGTATTACATTGTACAACAACAGTCAGCACAAGAGCTGATCAAGTTACTGTTTCTCATAGTGTCCATTTCACTTTAACAGGTTTCCCCTTTGGTGCTCAGTTAGTTGTCACCAATCAGGGAGAACATATGATATTTGTCCCTTTGGGACTGGCTTAATTCACTCAGAATGATGCTTTCCAGATTCCTCCATCTTATTGCAAATGACCGGATTTCATTGTTTTTGACTGCTGTATAGTATTCTATAGAGTACATGTCCCATAATTTCTTTATCCAAATGTATGCTTTGAATTCCCTGTGATCTTTTGCTGTGAGGTTCCCTTCGTTTATCTTCTTTCATGTTGATGGCCGTGTTTCTGTGTTTCTGTGTGTAACACATCTTTAAGTATCTTTTGCAGGGCTGGACGAGTGGCAACAAATTCTTTCAATTTTTGTTTGTTATGAAAGGTCTTTATTTCACCTTCATTCACAAATGAGAGCTTGGCAGGATATAATATTCTGGGCTGGCAGTTTTTCTCTCTAAGTACCTGGGCTATGTCTCGCCATTCCCTTCTAGCTTGTAGGGTTTCTGATGAGAAGTCTGCCGTGAGTCTAATTGGAGATCCTCTGAGTGTAATTTGACGTTTCTCTCTTGCGCATTTTAGGATCTTTTCTTTCTGTTTCACTGTGGTGAGTTTAATTACAACGTGTCGTGGTGAGGACCTCTTTTGGTCATGTTTACTAGGGGTTCTATGAGCTTCCTGTACTAGGATGTCTCTGTCCTTCTCCAAAACTGGGAAATTTTCTGCTATTATCTCACTAAAAAGGCCTTCTAATCCTTTCTCCCTCTCCATGCCTTCAGGAACTCCTAGAACTCGAATGTTGGGTTTTTTAATAGTATCCTGTAGATTCCCAACAATATTTTTTAGATTTCTAATTTCCTCTTCTTTTCTTTGGTTTGACTGTATAGTTTCCTGTGCTCTGTCTTCTAAGTCCGATATTCTCTCTTCTGCCTCACCCATTCTGTTTGTAAGGCTCTCTAATGTGTTTTTCATTTGATCTATTGAATTCTTCACTTCATTATGATTTCTCGTCACTATCACAGTTTCATGTTCTACTAGTTGTTTCATTTCAGCTTGATTTCTCCTTAATATTTCATTTTCACGAGAGAGATTTTCTACCTTGTCCATTAAGGATTTCTGTAGTTCAAGAATTTGTTTTTGAGTACTTCTTAGTGTTCTTATCAATTTTTTGAGATCTGCTTCTTGCATCTCTTCTATCTCATCATCTTCGTAATCTTGAATTGGGGTGTCTTTTTCATTTGGGGATGCCATAGTGTCTTCCTTGTTCTTATTAGCTCGGTTTTTGCGTTTGTTGTTTGGCATATTGGTTTCTTCACTGTGGTGTTTTTTTCTTGTTATACTATGACTCTAGATTAAGTGGACTGTCTGCTTTTGATGGAGCCTTAGAGGCTTGAGATGGGTGTGGCCTGAGAGCTCTGTTTGGTTCCTCAGGGTTGAGGGTGTGTCAAAGGAGACACTCCCAGGTTAGGCGTGGTAAATCTCTCTCTGTTAGTTTTTTTTTTTTTTTTTTTTTTTTTTTTGGTTCAAAAGGGAAGTAATTCCACACAGCTGAATGGAATTGGGGGTGGTTAGCAGCCGAATGATATACCCACAGGAGCCAGAGTTCGGAAGCTCTTTCCCAAGGACCAGAGAAGGAATCTTTGCGGCCCTTTGTGTGGGCTGAGATTCTCCTGTAGTCTCCCACTGGGCTGCCAAGGCTACTGAACTGTAGCGTCTCTGGAGAGTACTCACATGAATTCGTGATTTCTGTGAGTTCTCTCCCCCACAGTCTCTTTTTTCACAGTCTCAGTTCATTAGCACCACACATTCATTAGGTTCTAATCTCCTGTTATTTCACCCCTCCCACCCAGAGTCAGGTTTTTCTGCTAGGCTCGGGCTGGTGCCGACCCGAGGTCGCCCTGCTTATGACGTATTCCAAAATGGCGCCTGCTCTTTGTCTTGCTCACCTTTGAGAGGTGAGCGGAGAGAGAGAAGCTAGTGTCCGTACGGGTCACTTTTTTTTTTTTCCCTCTCTCTCTCTCTCTCTCTTCTAGTTAGCCTGGTGAACTTTTCCCTGCAGGGTTTCAAGCCTTGTTCGCTCTAGGCTCCCTTTTCCGCTTCCCTCCTGGTATCTTGGGCTATTGAGATTCTGCTCACCTCGCGTTCCAGCGCTGGTGTGTTGAATCTGCTGCTGGTGTCCCAAACTGCGGGCTCCCACGCTCTCCACGCAGGTCCACTGTGAATCTCCAGTTCCGGAAGGGTTTTCTCTGCTGTTTCTTCCCCTACTCTTCCTTGAACCTGCAGTATCTCCACTTTTATTAAACTGTCTCTCCCCAGACTATCGGTGTGCTCCCTTCCTATTCCGCCATCTTGCCGCTCCTCCTCTACTTTTAAGTATTTAAGCAAGATTATTTCTAGGAAGAAATAAGGATTTATAAGAAGCTTCAAAATTAAAACCAAGCTAAAATGTAAACTTATGTCTCCCTTTCCTCCTCTTCCTTCTCTTTCTCTAATCTTTCTCCATTCAATTTTTAAAAAGATTTTATTTATTTGACAGGTAGAATTACAGACAGACAGGAAGGTCTTCCATCCATGGGTTCACTCCCCAAATGGCCCCAGCAACTGGAGCTGAGCCAATCTGAAGCCAGGAGCTGGAGCTTCTTCCAGGTGTCCCACGCGGGTGCAGAGGCCAAACACTTGGGCCATCTTCCACTGCTTTCTAAGCCCATAAGCAGAGAGCTGATTGGGAAAAGGAACAGCCAGGACGTGAACCAGCACCCACGTGGGATGCTGGTGCTGCAGGCAGAGGCTTAGCCTACTATGCCACAGCACAAGCTCCTTCCCATTAAATTTTTATAAAGGTATTAATAGCTGGGTGCGTGTTGTGGTGCAGTGGGGTAAGTAGTATAATTGAGAGGTCCACATTCCACACTGGTGTGCTAGTTTGAGTCCTGGCTATTCTCTGCTTCTGATTCAGCTCCTTGCTAATACTGCTAGGAAGCAGCAAATCATGACCCAAATGATGGCTCCCACATGGTAGACCAGTTGGAGTTTCTAGCTGCTGTCTTTGGCTTGGCCCAGCTCCCAGTGTTGCAGCCATTTGGGGAGTGACCCAGAGGATGGAAGATCTCTCCTTCTTTCTGTCTGTCTCTGTCTCTCTGCCACTTTGCCTTTAAAATAAATAAATCTTTAAAAAGATGATCATCATTACAAGTTAAACTATTTTTAGCAGTAACTTGAAATGTGGAGAAATTGGAAGAATCAGTTCTTCAAAATTGAGGGAAAATCTTAGATGGAAAAAGATCAATTTTAAGAAGTATTTGGAAGATGAGAAAGTAATGGATCATCCTAGGGAAGAGGAGACAGCAAGAGGGATCATAGCATGACTTAAGCAGGAATAGAGCTAATTGGCAGGCCATCACAAATGGATCTAAGTTTTCATATAGCCTTGCCTCACATGGGCTAAAAATGCTAACATCCAAGAACTTGATGTTTTCATCAAGAACCAGAGTGAGGGCCAGTGCCGCAGCTCACTAGGCTAATCCTCTGCCTGCGGCGCCAGTACCCCAGGGTTCTAGTCCCAGTTGGGGTGACAGATTCTGTTCTGGTTGCTCCTCTTCCAGTCCAGCTCTCTGCTGTGGCCCTGGGAAGGCAGTGAGGATGGCCCAAGTGCTTGGACCCTGCACCCGTGTGGGAGACCAGGAGGAAGCACCTTGCTCCTGGCTTTGGATTGGCACAGCACACCAGCTGTAGTGGCCATTTAGGGGTGAACCAATGGAAGACCTTTGGTCCTTATTTTGAAAGCTGGGGGACAGAAAAGCCATCAGATAAGGATCTCTTTGACTTAGATTCATTCATTCCTATTCAATTGAAAGCATGATCACCTGTTGGGGACACAGCAGTAGAGTAGATAAATAGTACCTCTGTAGGGTTTACATTCTTAATTTTGGAGACAGATCAACAAACAAAATAATATTGTAAAATACAAGGTAGGCATAAATTTTGTGAATAAATCAGTACAAGGTGACGGAGGTAGATGAGGAGTGAGTGTTAAATAGGGAGGTTACAGCCCACTCATTCCTTGTCCAACCAAATTCAGGGTGTCTGCTGGGCTTCATCTTTGCATTGTCATGGAAAACAATGCCTTGCCAAAGTAACCATGAGGGTACACCTCAGAGGGATGGTGTGCCCAGTTCAGTGCACATTTTCTTTGCCTTTGACTTCAGAATGAGAGGTTCATCCCCCTTAGCTCCTGTATGCTGTCATAAGCACTCTGCACAAGCCCCACCTTCTTTGTGGTTTTTCCCTTCCACATCCCCCTGCCCTAAATCATGTTCATACAGGAAGGGCAAACCCATTGCTGATTGCCTCATTCATGCTTTCCTATTCATATGTTTATCTAAAAGTACATATGAGAAATATGTTTTCTTGATATTCTTTTTCAGTCATATCCCGTTACCTAGAAATAGACATCAAAGTGACACTTCTTTATAACACAAAAATCTTCAGTGAGCGTTCCTTTGTCAGTAAATTATTAGAAATCTTTTTCTGAGTGTGTGAAAACATATCTTGTGAGTAGTCCTACTACATGGAGATTTTAAAATATTTTAAGATGTTAATTATTTATTCTTGGCTAACAAAAAATATCTATAATGACATATTTGTATCACTAAAGTGTTCAAAATTATTTATTTACAATCAAAATATTCTTTCACACATTGTAATGGGCCTATTATAATAGAATTTTCCCACATTTAAAAACATCGGATATGTGGATATTTCTCCAATTAAAAGTTAAATGCCTACATTTTTGTTGTAAGTTACTAAACATCTTTGCATCTCCGTTCCCTTCATGTGTAAACTTGGACTCACGGAGGACTTAATGAGATAATACATTTAAAGGGCTTTTTAATACATTTTAGGTTATCATATGCCTCATTTCTGAATCCTCAGACTAACTGCATGACTTTACAAGATTTTATAGTGGGCCACTAGTGGGTTAAGCCACTGCGTGTGATGCCAGCATCCTATATAGACCCTGGTTCAATTCTCGGCTGTCCATTTCCGGTCCAGCTCCTTGCTAATGTGCCTGGGAAAGCAGCGAAAGATGGTCAAAGGCTTGAACCCCTGTTACCCATATGGGAGAGCCAGATGGTTCCAGGCTCCTGGCTTCAGCCTGGTCCGGTCCTGGCTGTTGTGGCCGTTTGGGGAGTGAAGCAGCAGATGGAAGAGTTCTCCCTCTACCTTTTCTTCTCTCTGTGCAATTCTGCATTTCAAATAAAAGATCTTTTAAAAAGAAATTAAGTTTAATCTTTTTTTTTTCTTGACAGGCAGAGTTAGACAGTGAGAGAGAGAGACAGAGAGAAAGGTCTTCCCTTTCTGTTGGTTCACTCCCCCAATGGCTGCTACAGCCAGCGCACTGTGCCGATTCGAAGCCAGGAGCCATGTGCTTCTCCTGGTCTCCAATGCAGGTGCAGGGCCCAAGCACTTGGGCCATCCTCCACTGCATTTCCGGGCCACACCAGAGAGCTGGACAGGGAGAGGAGCAACTGGAACAGAATCCGACACCCCAACCGGGACTGGAACCTGGGATACCAGTGCCGCAGGTGGACGATTAGCCAAGTGAGCCGCAGCACCGGCAGAAATTAAGTTTAATAATAACCAATATTTATTGAAAATGTATGACCCACCAGGCACAAGCTAAGCATCTCACTATGGCCTTAAGGGAGTATGAAACATGTGATATGGCTCTGCTATTTTATGTATCAAGATACTGAGGCTTAGAGAGGTTAAGTGATTTTAACAAAGTCACCAAAGAAGTGGGTAGTAACCAGGGTTTGAGCCTCCACCTGACTCATTCTGATGCTCATGCTTTCAACCCTTCTGCTACCTTATTCTACTCTTCTCCTGTTCGGACACAGCTGTATACATAGGATGGTCCTGAGCCACATAGGAATGTTTTGGTCAACAAGAGAACTCATATATGACAGTGGCCACATTAGATTATATTTCCTAAGAATTTTGGAGCCACCTTAGTTCTCACAAATGTACTTGATGAACACCACACATCAAAATTGCCTAGTGATGCATCTCCCAGAATGTATTTCCATGGTTAAGCAACACATGACTGTGTGGGGGGGGTATGGATGGATGCATATGTGTATACATGTATACATATAATATACATAGAAACTGAGTATTATGGAAAAACTGTGCATGTATTTCAAAATTCTTTTTACCCTCAAAATAAATGTATCTTTTAATTCAGTTTTTCACAAACTTTTTGAAGTACCCTTGTAGTCTATTATAATCATATGCTTTATTTCTATGTGAATTAGTGACCCTTTCCCCTTAACTGACTATCTTTCTTTTCCCTTGTTCTGAATCATCCCTGTATTTGCAAGAGAGTTGAGCTATCTTTCTGTGTTGTCTGGAAGGTTGGATTTGAAATTTGGGATATCCATGATTGACTGGCCATAGATAGAAAAAAAGAATTGGCCATGCAAGGCTGGAGCATGTTTGTTGTGTGAAGCTGTGGTGGTGCAGAGAATGGTGTCCTAGATGTGAGAACTCGTGGGTTTGATTTGTCCTCCATCACCTCCTGTAGATGACAAGTGTTGTTTTACACAAATCGAGGGGAGATACCATGTCTGAAAGTCAGGTTCTCAAATGCAAATTGGTATTCCAAAATGAATCATTCATGAAAGGGATGCCTAGGGAATTTGGCACGCAAAGAAAATGTAGTAGCGATTAGGGCTAATGAAGTGAGGTTGGGAGCCCTGGATCATGAGGATCACCTAGGCTGAATAAGGTGTTGGACCTGAGAATGAGGAAGAATGGTTTTAAAAGCACAGGCTGAGAAGAGACTGAGAGTATGATAGTGATGTTGTGTGTTTTCTACTGATGGAGTTTCGCCTCCTCCAACACCTGTGGTGGGATGACCTAGAAGTCAGATGGGATAGAGATAAAACCCCAAGCTGGTTGGAGGTTACAGTTGGACTCTATCACTTCGTAATCCACAGACTATTTGAAACCATGACAGAGGAAATGCCCAGCTGTGTTTGACGCCCAAGGAATGGTTAATTTAGTGCAGCTCACCTCCATGTCCAGAGGCTTTTCTTTGCTTCAAGTTTCTCCAGAAGCTGATCCTCAGCATAGCTGTGAATTAATGCCAAGTCTGTTCCTGAGCCAAAATGGAGCTTCCTCATGCCTCTTCCTTGAACTTCTGGGTAGATTAGCAAAATGAGAAGGAACAAGGAGGAACCGATCTACTGCTCTGACAGGATAACACATTTCTTGGATCCGGCCTCAAATCTTCCCTAACTGCTGGT
Source organism: Sylvilagus floridanus (assembly GCA_949820135.1). NCBI lineage: Eukaryota > Metazoa > Chordata > Mammalia > Lagomorpha > Leporidae > Sylvilagus > Sylvilagus floridanus. The sequence continues at coordinate 88,195,917 of OX463243.1, forward strand.
CCTCAGCATGACGCTGCCCATCCCAGCTCTGCACTCTGAAGGCAGACGTGCCCTGAGCCGAGTGGCAAGGACTCTGTTGGCTGTGGAAGCCCAGGGAGCTTCTCATGGGGTTGAGGTCTGCTCTCCTGCCCCCAGGACCCTTCTTAGGCTGAGGGAGCTGTGGTGCGCTGACCTCTCGGGGGCCTTTGTGCTGTGCTCTCTAAGCAGAATGAGAATTCCTGTTGCCGCAGGTGACTCCAAGAAGACAGGGGACCCCCGAGGCTCCCTGTGTAGAAGTTAGGGTGACCAGCAGAGCTTCTTAGCTTCATTGCACAGTCTCAGGGGCTTGCTTCAGTTTCTCCCCACTACACATTATCAAGCAGGATTGAGGGTAGATGAATGGTGTATGTGAAAGCTCCAGTGTCTTTGGAGGGATATGGATCAGATTTTTCTGTGTGGAATTAGGTTAGTGTCAGTGTATCTGTGTTTAAAGCACAGGCTCAGGCAAAGGTTATTGTCCTGTTTAGCAAAGGAGCATTGGAAAGAAAATGCATGTATTTTCAGAGTTTAGACTCAGAGTAGTGTTTTGAGAGTTGGTGTTGAGAAATCGAGATATTTATCAGAACACTGGCCTTGCCATTTAGTATTTACTTTTATAAAAAATCACTTAAGCTCTACAGACTTCAGTTTGTTCAGTAGAGCAGGAGAGGCACAACTGAAATAGATGGAAGTAAGTGGGATTGAGACCTGGGAATACTTCAGTTTGAATATGGTGCTCAGGGTGGCCTTGAAGAGACAGTGACATCTGAGCAAGCTTGAAGGAGGCGAGGGGCATCCTGGCATGTTTGATGAGGATCACGGAGGTCACTGTGGTAGGGTAGGTCACTAGGTGGAGGAGATGAGGTCACTGTATTGTTGAGGACCTTTTGGACCATCATGAGGACTTTAACTTTTCCTCTAAAGGAAATGGGGAGAAATGGAAGGGTGTAGCAGAATAAAAGATATTTGTAAAAGAATTGCCATGGGTGCCCTGTTGGGATAGAAAGAGGGAGACCAGTTAGGAGGTGGTTGTTATAATCCAGATGTGATGTGGTAGTGTCTTGGGCAATGAAGGTGGCGGTGGCGGTAGATATTTCATGGTGGCAGAACCAACAGGATTTTCAGACAGATTGGTTGTGGCATGGACAAGAGAGAGATGAGTCTGGGCTGACACTCATTAACTGAGTTGGGGATGTCTTGAGAGGAGCAGGTCCAGGAGAGATGTGGCATTTTGTAACTGAGAAGTCTAGTTATTGATGGCGATTATATATGGAAGCAAACAGGTTGAGCAGGCAGCAGGTGACAGAGTCAGGAGTTCAGGTCCATGCTGGAGAGATACTTTACCTATTCGTTCTTCAGTTTCCTACATGCAGAGTCAAGGATAATTATCCATATTTCAAAGTTTCGTGAGGACTCAACAACATAATACATGTAAAACACTTAATGTAATGAGTGGCAATTACATAATTTTACTTTTTTTAAATTTTTCATTTTATCTGGAACACAGAGAAATATCCGAAGACTGGCCCTGTCCAAGACTGGGCCAGGCTGATGCCAGGGGTCTGGAACTCCATCTGGGTCTCCCCTATGGCTGGCAGGGACCCAGGCACCTGGAATGTTCTTTTCTGCCTCACAGGATGCACATTAGGAAGTAATTGGATCAAAAATGGAAGAGCTGGGACCGGAGCCAGGCACGTCGATATAGGATGGGCATGGCAAACATTGGCTCAGCTGCTGAGCCAAACATCGGATCCATCTTCACTTTACTCCCTACTTATATGTGGTTCAGAGGTCTGTGGTCATTTGACTACTTTATATTTGTACAAATATTTTTAATAGACTTTTTTTTAGAGCAGTTGCAGGGTTCTAGCAAAATTAAGCAGAAGGTAGATATTTTCTATGTAAAACACTCCAACACGGGTATAACTTCTCCAATTAACAACATGCTCCCAAGAGCAGCACATTCATTAGGACTGATGATCCTCCTCTGACCCATCACAGTTGCCTGAAGTCTGCAATTTACATTGGGGTTCAGTCTCGGTGTGTTAGGACAGCTTTATAATGACAGGTATCCACCTTAGAATGTCATACAGAGAAGTTTCACTGCCCTGAAAAACTGCTCTACCTACTCATCCCTCTCTCCTCTGAACTGCTGGCAACAATCATCTTTTCACTGTCTCCAAGTACTCTATTTTGACATAGCTTTGTATTTTTCAGGATGTCATGCAGTTATAATTATATGGTATGTAGCCCTTTAATAATAGATTCTTTCACATAGTCATGAGCACATAAGTCTCCTTAAAGTCTTTTCATGCCTTGATACTTCATTTCCTGCTAGTGCTGAACAGTATTCCCTTGTCTCAATGTCCCTCAGTTTTTTTATTCATTCACCTACTGAAGGATATTTTGTTTGCTTCCATGTTTTAGCAGTTTTCAAATTAGCTACTATAAACATCCATGTGCAGATTTTTCTGTGGATATATTTTCAACACCTTTGGGAAAATATCAAGGAGAGTGTTGGATTATATAGTAAGAGTATACTTAGTTTTGTAAAAAAACAGAAAACCTGGAAAATTTTATTCAAAGTAACCATACTATTTTATATTCCCACTATTTTTTATTAGTTTGTTTTTATTGGCACTCAATAATTGTACATATTTATGCATTCCTACTATTATTGAATGAGAGTTCCTGTGACTCCATGTCCTCACCAGCACTAGGTACTATCACTTCTGGATTTTGGCCATTCTATTAGGTAAGTAGTATAGTAGCATTTCATTATTGTAATTCCAAGTTCTCTAATGACAAATGAGGTAGAGAGCATTTTTATTATGCTTATTTTTCATCTGTATATCTTCTTTAGTCAGTGTCTATTAATATTTGTGATCCATTTATTATTTATTTTTTACATTAAACATTTAAAAATTTTTAAGTTAGTTTAAAAAGTTTTTAATTAATTTAAAGAGAGCAGATTTTACACTTGCCATAGGTATGGTTCCAAGAAGACAGCCACACTTCCCTCACTCTGGCGCTAACCCCCAATGCCCCTCCTTACCTCCTCTCTCATCACCTGTTTTTGTAAAACCATAATGTTAATCTATTCTATATTTACAGGCTTAATTCACCACTAATTATAATATTCAACGAGTAAAAAGTAGGAAGACCCAAGTTCCATAGGAGTATAAGCAAGGGCTAAAAAAGACAATCATATCCCAAAATGACCATTTCATTCCTATACATTTTTGGGTATTCTATATTAATTGTCACATACTAGAGGAAGCAGATGATATTTGTCTTTTGAGACTTGCTTATTTCACTAAGCATAATGGCTTCCAGTTACATCCATATTGTTGCAAAACACAGGATCTCATTCTTTTTTATGGCTGAATAGTATTCCTTATTGAATATATCCCATATTTCCTTTCTTTTTTTTTTTTAAATTTATTTTATTTATTTGAAAGAGTTACAGAAAGAGGAAGAGACAGTGAGAGTGAGTCTTCCATCTGCTGGTTCACTCCCCAGATGGTTGCAATAGCTGGAGCTGCGCCAATCCGAAGCCAGGAGCCAGGAGCTTCTTCCGGATCTCCCACATGGGTACAGGGGCCCAAGGACTTGGGCCATCTTCTGCTATCCCAGGCCATACCAGAGAGCTGGATCAAAAGAGGAGCAGCTGGGACTAGAACCAAGGCCCATATGGGATTCCGGCACTTCAGGCCAGGGCTTTAACTTGCTGCATCATAGCACCGGCACCCTATATTTTCTTATCCAGTCATCAGTTGATGGATTCCTAAGTTGATTCTGTATCTTATTATTGTGAATTTAGCTGTAATAAACAGGGGATTACAGATAACTTTTTAATATGCTGTTTTTATTTCATTTGGGTAAATTCCCAGGAGTGGGATTGTTGGATCATATGGAATATCTATTTTCAGCTTTCTGAGGTATCTCCACACTCTCTTCCACAATGGTGTAAAAATTTACATTCCCACCAATAGTGGACTAGGGTACCTTTCCCCCACATCCTCACCAGAAATTATTGCCTTTTGATTTTTAGAGAATAGCCACTCTTACTTGGATGAGGTGAAATCTCACTGCAGTTTTTATTTGCATTTCCCTGAAGGCTAATAATCCTCAGCATTTTCTCATGTTGGCTATTTGTATTTCATCCTTTGAAAAATGCCTGTTCAAGTCTTTTGCCCATTTCTTTACTGATTGCTTGTTTTTCTTGTTGAGTTTCTTGAGCTCTTTATAGATCCTGGGTAGTAATCCTTTATCAGTTGCATAGTTTGAAAATATTTTCTCCCATTCTGTCAATTGCCTCTTCATTTTGTTGAATGTTTCCTTTGCAGTACAGTACTTTCTCCACTTGATGTAATATCATTTGTCTATTTTTGTCTATTGTCTGTTCTTCTAGGGTATTTTCCAAGAAATCTTTGTCTATGCCAATGTCTTCCAGAGTTTACCAAATGTTCCCCTCTAGTAATTTGGTATCAGGCTGTAGATTAAGATCCTTGATTGATTTTGTATAATGTGTAAGGTAAGGTTCTTGTTTCCTAGCAAACATCAGAGATCTAATTTTTCTCAGCCATCATTTGTTGAAAAGACTGTCCTTTCTCCAGTAATTGATTTCAGCTCCTTTGTCAAAAATTAGTTAGTTGTAGATGCATGGACTAACTTCTGGGGTTTCTATTTGGTTCCATTGGTCTACATGTCTATTTTTATGCCAGAAGTAGCCTGTTTTGATTATAATTGCCCTGTAGTATGTCTTGAAGCATGGTACTGTGATGCCTCTGGTTTTGTTTTTGTTGTTTAAGCTATTGAGAGTCCCTTGTATTTCCATATGAATTTTAGCATCCTTTTGCAAGATCTGAGAAGAATGTCATTGGTTTTTGGTTGGGATTGCATGGGATATGTAAATTGCTTTCTGTAGTATGGACATTTTTATGATATTATTCAAATTCAGGACATCAAAGATTTTTCCATTTTCTGTCTCTTATTCTCTTTCTTTAATGTTTTGTAACTTTTGTTGTAGAGATCTTTTATATCCATGGTTAAATTTATTCCAAGAGATTTAAGGTTTTCTTTGTAGCTATTGTGAATGGACTGATTTTTTACAAGGTCTTTATCAGCCATGGCATTGTCTGTGTATACAAAGGCTACTGATTTTTGTGTGTTGATATCCTGCAACTTTAGCAAAATTCTTTTATGAGTTCCAATAGTCTCTTAGCTGAGTCCTTTGGTTCCTCTCTATATAGAACTATGTCATCTGCAAACAGAGAAATTTTGACTTTCTCCTTTCCAATTTGTATCCATTTAATTTTTTTCCTTGCCTAATTGTGCTGGCTTAAATTTTCAGGACTATTTTGAATTGCAGTGGTGAAAGAGGGCATCCTTTTATGGTTCCAGATCATAGTGGGAATGCTTCCAACTTTTTCACATTTGATAGGATTCTGGCTTTAGGTTTGTCATATATTGCCTTGATGGTGTTGAGGAATGTTCTTTCAATACCCAATTTGCCTTAGGTTTTTATCATGAAAAGATGTCATGATTTATCAACTGATTTGTCTACATCTGTTGAGATAATCGTATGGTTTTTATTCTTCAGTTTGTTAATGTAATGTATCACATTGATTGATTTGTGAATGTTGAACCATCCCTAAATACCAGGGATACATCCCACTTGGACCAAGTTAATGATCTTTCTGATGTGTTGTTGGATTTGATTATCTAGTATTTTGTTGAAGATTTTTACATATATGTTCATAAGAGATATTGGTCTACAGTTTTCTTTCTCTGCTGTATCTTTTTCAAGTTTAGGAATTAAGGTGATTCTGGACTCATAGAAGGAGTTAGGGAGAATTTCCTTCATTTCAATTATTTTGATAGCTTGAGAATAATTGGACTGAGTTCTTTAAATTTCTAGCAATGAAGCCATCTGGCCTGGGATTTTCTTTGTTGGAAAGATCTTTATTATTGATTCAGTATCTGTCTTGGTTATTGGTCTACTTAGGTTTTCTATGTTTTCATAACTCAATTTTGGTAGATTGATTGTGTCCAGAAATCTATCTATCAATTCTAGATTTTCCAATTTGTAGGTATATAGCTGTTTGTAGCAATTCTTGCTGACTCTTTTTATTTCTATGTATCTGTTGTAACATCTCTTTCCTCATCTCTGATTTTTATTTTTAAAAAAGATTTATTCATTTATTTGAAAGTCAGAATTACACAGAGAAGGGGAGAGAGAGAGGGAGGGAGGGAGGGAGGGAGGGAGGGAGGGAGGAAGGAGCAGGGAGGGAGACCCTCCATCTGCTGGTTCACTCCCTAATTGGCTGCAATGGCCCAAGTTGCGCTGATCTGAAGCCAGGAGCCAGGAGCTTCCTCTGGGTCTTCCCACACAGATGCAGGGGACCAAGGACTTGGGTCATCTTATTCTGATTTCCCAGGCCATAGCAGAGAGCTGGATTGGAAGTGGAGCAGCTGGGTCTTGAACCGGTGCCCATTTGAGATGCTGGCACTGCATGCAGCATCTTTACCTGATACGCCACGGTACTGGCCCTCATCTCTGATTTTATTGTCTTGGTGCTTCCCCCTCCATTTTTTTGGTTAGTTGGTCCAATAATATATCAATTTTATTTTCTTCAAGAAACCCAACTCTTCATTTTACTGATCTTGTTTTTTGTTTTATCTTTTGTTGGTTTCAGTTTTATTTATTTCTTCTCTATTTCTTTTCCTTTACTGATTTTGGGTTTGGCTTGCTGTTTTCTAGGTCCTTGAGATGCATTGAAAGCTTATTTATTTGATGTCTTTCCAAATCTTGATGCAGGCACTAATTGCTATGAACTTACCCTTAACACTGACTTTGCTGTATCCCATAAGTTTTGATATGTTGTTTCATCATCTTCATTCATCTCCAGGAATTTTTTTATTTCCCTTTTGCTTTTTTCTATGACTCACTGCTCATTCAGAAGCACGTTTTTTATTCTCCATTTTCTGCATATTTTCTAGAGTTTCTTAAGTTGTTAATTTCTAGCTTCAATCCATTGTGGTCATAAAAGATATGTGGTACGATTTCAATTGTTTTGAATTTGCTGAAACTTGCCTTATGGAGTAGTATTTGACCTATCCTAGAGAAAGTTCCATGCACTGATGAAAACAATGTGTATTCTGAACTATGGAATGAAGTGTTCTGTAGATATCAATTAGGTCCATTTGGTCCACATTGTAGATTAGCTCTGTTGTTTCATTGTTGATTTTCCTTTTTTCTTTTTTGTCTAACAGATCTGTCCATTGATATAAGTGGAGTGTTTGAAGTCCTGGTTATTATTGTATTGGAGTCTGTGTCTCCCTTTAAATCCATTAACATTTGTTTTAAATAGCCAGGCACCCTGGCATTGGGTGAGTATGTATTTACAGTAGCTGTATCTTCTGTTGAATTGATCCTTTAATCTTACATAAAGCCCTTCTTTGTCTTTTAACAAGTTTTTAAACAGTGTATTTTGTCTGATATTAGGATGGTTAATCCTGCTCATTTTTGCTTTTCATTAGCATGGAATGTCTTTCTCCATCCTTTGACTTTCAGTCTGTGTGTATCTTTATTGGTCATGTGTGTTTCTTGTAGGCAGCAAATAGATGGATCTTGTTTTTTAATCCAGTCAGCCAGTTTGCAACTTTTTTTCTCTTCTAAAATTTTAATTTTAATTAGTTGTTAAGAGATTCAGTGTTCTTTGTCGAAACAATTCAAAAAACATAATGATATTCTCCTCTTCCCCCTTTCTCATTTCCATCCTGTCTCCTTCCTTTCTTTTTTAGTTTTTGAGATAACATATTTTAAGTGTATATTATAGTAAAAAGGTTTAATATTTCACCAAATAATACGTATAACAAGTAAAAAGCAAAAAGATCCTAGTCAGTGATGGAACAAGGACATAAGCCTCAGCCAGTTAGGTTTTGTTACCCCTGCCTTCTTTCAAGAGACCAGTTCAGTCTCACACCTATATTGTTCCCCAAACCACCTCCTACATTCTTCCCCAGGCCTGGAAGCCAGTGGGCCAAACTTGAAGAACCAGCATGGAGAAGTTCACCTCCACCTACTGCCCTTCACCACCATCCCAGCCCACCTAAGATACAAAAAGGCCCAGTCTGCTGGGGTTGGGCCCTCTGCCATGTGTTCTTTGGATCTGTGTACATGCTGGCAGTTGGTCAACCTCTGAGAATTTATTTTCTCTGAATAAGTTTGGTCCGGCTGTGAGTTCATATTCTGCCTCCTCTTGGTTCCGTTCCCCCTTTCCTTACATTTGGTGCCCCGTGTGAGTAGGCACCAATCTGCACACTTTTCCTTACAGTTAGTGAAAATACAGACTCAGTTATAAGTAATAATTGAATGGGAAACAAATCACCATTTAAAATATGTATGGTAAATTTTAAATTAATCAAACATCATTAAAATTATAGTAGTATAACATTCTTCCTTTTTGTTTCATAAAGGTATAAAACAAAGTTTCACAAAGTTATTTTTGCAGTAACACTGAAAGACACAGACATTTCTTTATTATTATTATTATTATTATTATTATTATTTTAATTTTAGCTCCCACATATAAGGGAGAACATGAGGTATTTGTCTTTCTGGTCTGGCTTATTTCACTCAACATGATGTTTTCCAGTTGTGTCAATTTTGCTGTGAATGGTAGAATTTTATTCTTTTTTATAGCTTAATGATAAACCATGGTGTTTGTATACCACATTTTCTTTATCCATTCATCTGATGATGAACACCTTGGTTGATTCCAAATTTTGACTATTGTGAACAGTGCTGTTATAAACATGGTGGTGCAGGTGTCTCTTGGATACATTGTGTTCAAGTCTTTTGGGTATATACCCATTAGTGGGATTGCTGGATCATAAAACACATCTATTTCTAGTTTTTAAAGAGATCTCCACACTGTTTTCCACAGTGGCTACACTAATTTATATTCCCAGCAACAGTGTATAAGTGTTCCCCTTTCTCCAGCATTTGTTACTCTCTGTGTTTTAGATTTTAGCCATTGTGACAGGGTAGGTGATATCTCATTGTGGTTTGATTTCCCTTTCCCTGATGGATAGTGATGTTGAGCATTTTCTCATATATTTGTTGGCCATTTGTATGTCATCTTTTATTTTTTAAAATACTATGAATACTTCATGGACACTTCACTTGAAATGAATGTATGTTCTATTTTTGGAAAGAATATTCTTTTTTTTTTAGAGATTTATTTATTATTTGAAAGGCAGAGTTAGAGAGAGGGAGGGAGGGAGAGAGAGAGAGAGGTCTTCATCTTCTGGTTCACTCCCTAAATGGCTGTCCAAAGTTGAGAGTCAGGAGCTTCTTCCTGGTCTCCCATGTGGGGCCCAAGTACTTGGACCATCATCTACTGCTTTCCCAGGCCTTAGCATAGAGCTGGATTGCAAGTGGAGCAGCCAGCTCTCGAATCAGCACCCATATGGGATGCTGGCAGTTCAGGCGGCGGCTTTACCTGCTACACCATAGCACCAGCAGCTGTATTTCATCTTTTGAGAACTATCTATTGAAGGTCTTTGCCCATTTCTGAACAGGATTTGTCATTTAAGTTGCCAATATATTTGGTATATTAATCATTTTCCAGAGAGGAGGTTTTTAAATAATTCTTCCCTATTCTTTTGGATGTATCTTCACTCTATTGATCACTTCTTTTGCTATACAAAAGCTTCTGAGTTTGATATAGTTTCATTTATTTAGTTTTGTTAACCATCATTTAGGGATCTTGTCTAAGAAGTCACCCCTACACCTATGCCTTGGAATGTTTCCCCTATGCTTTCTTCCAGCAATTTCATAGTCTCAAGCCTTAAATTGAGATTTTTGATCCATCTTGGTTGGCTTTTGAATATGGTGAGAGGTATGGATCTAAGTTTTTTCTTCAACATATATACATCCAGTTTTGCCACCACCATTTGTTGAATAGACTATCCTTATTCCGTTGTATGATCCAGAGCACTTTTGTTAAAAATCAGTTAGCTCTATGTATGTGGAGTAGTTTCTGGGCTCTCTATTCTGTCCCATTCATCCATTTATCAGTTTTTATGCCAGTACCATACTGTTTTAATCACTATAGTTTTGTAGTATGCTTTGAAGTCAGGTATTGTGATGCTTCTAGCTTGATTTCTCTTGTTCATGATTGCTTTGTCTATTCTGGGTCTTTTGTGATTCCATGGAAATTTTAGGATTGCTTTTTCTGGTTCTGTAAAGCATGTCATTGGTATTTTGATAGGGATTTAATTCAATTTATAGATTTCTTTAGGTAGTATAGACATTTTAATGATATTGATTGTTCTGGTCCACAGGCAAGGAATCTGGCCTCATTTTTTGTGTGTTCTTGATGATTTCTTCCATAAATTTTTGATAATTTTCATTGTAGAGTTCTTTTACTTCTTTGGTTAAATTTATTCCTAAATATTCTATTTTGTTTTGTGGCTTTGGTGAATGTGATTTCTTTCTTGATTACTCTTTCTGATAGTTCATCATAGCATATAAAAAGCTACTGTTTTTCGTATGTTTATTTTATAACCTGCAACTTCACTGAATTGCTTTACCAATTCTGACAACTTTTTGGTGGTGTGCTTAGATTTTTGCATGTACAACATCATGTCATCTGCAAACTTGGATAATTTGACTTCCTCTTTTCCAGTTTTGATGTGCTTTATTTCTTTCTTTCCCTGGTTGCTCTCAATAAAAGTTCCAGTACTATGTTGATAAGAGTGATGAAAGTGGACATCCTTGTCTTGTTCCAGATCTGAGGGGATATGCTTTCAACTTTCCCCCAATGAGAATGATATTGTTACATATAGCATTTATAATTTTGAAGAATGTTGCTTCCATGACTAACTTTTAGAGGATTTTGATCATGAAGGGATGTTGAATCTTATAAAAACTTTCTCTATATCAATTGAGATGATTATATATTTTTTGCCTTTTCATTCTGTTGATGGGATTTATGATGTTTATTGACTTGCAAATGTTGAACCACCCTTGCATTTCTGGGATAAATCCCACTTGATCATGATGTAGAGTTTTTTGATGTGGTTTAGATTTGATTTGCTAGTATTTTGTTGAGAATCTTTGCATTTATGTTCACTAAGGATATAGGTCTGTAGTTTTCTTTTTGTGTCATGTCTTTGGTTTTGGTATCAGAGCAATGCTGGTTTCATAAAAGAGTTTGGCAGCATTCTATCCTGGTCAGTATGTTGGAATAGTTTGAAGAGTATTGGAGTTACGCCCTCTTTGAATATTTTGAAGAATTCAATAGTAAAGCCATCACATCCTGGACTTTCCTTGATGGAAGACTTCTGATTACTGGTTCAATATCATTGCTTGTTATGATTATGTTTAGATTGTCTATATCTTTTTGAGTTAATGTTGGTAGGTTAAATGAATCCTGGAATTTATGCATTTTTCATGGCTTTCCAGTTTATTAGCTTACAGTTGTTCATAATGGTTGCTTACAATCTTTTGTATTTATTTTAAAAGACTTATTTATTGGCAGAGTTGCAAGGAGAGGGAGAAGGAGAGTCAGAAAGAGAAATCTTGCATCCACTGGTTCACTCTCAATATGGCTGCAGTGGCAAGGGCTGAGCTAGTCTGTAGCCAGGAGCAGGGGTCGTCTTCTTGGTCTCTGACATGGGTACAGAAGTGCAAGCACTTGATCCATATCCTACTGATTTCCCAGATACATTAGCTGCAAGCTGGATCAGAAGTGGAGTAGCTGGGATTCGAACTGGCATGCATATGTGATGCTGGCACTGCTGGCTGCAGCTTTACCCATTATGCTACAGCCCTGACCACAATCCTTTGTATTTCCATGGTATCTGTTGCAATGCCTCATTTTGCATCTTTATTTTATTTATTTTAGTTTTTCTTTTTTTCTTGGTTAGTCTGGCTAGAGATTTATCTATTTTGTTTACCCTCTCAATAAACAAATTGTTTTGTTTATCTTTTTTTTTTGGTTTCAATTTCATTTATTTCTGCTCTGATCCTTATTATTTTGTGCCTCCTGTTGATTGTGGGTTTTGTTTGTTCTTGTTTTTCTAAGTCTTCAAGATGCATCAATAGATCATTAATTTCAGACATTTCTCTTTTTAATGCAAGCATTTAATGCTTTAAATTTACCTCTTAATACTTCCTTTGCTGTATTCCACAGGTTTTGATATATTGTTTTCATTTATATCACAAGAAGTTTTAATTTCCTTTTTAATTTAATCGATGACCCATTGATAGTTCAGTAGCATATTGTTTAATTTCCAAGTATTTGAGTGTTCTATTGTTCTTGTTGATATCTAGCTTTATTCCTTTGTGTTCTAAGAAGATAAATGGTATAATTTCGATCTTTTAAATTTGTTGAGACTTGATTGTAGCCTAATGTGTAGTCTATCCTAGAAAATGTTCCATTGGGCCGGCGCCGCAGCTCACTTGGTTAATCCTCCGCCTGAGGCACCGGCATCCCATATGGGCACCAGGTTCTAGTCCTGGTTGCTTCTCTTCTGGTCCAGCTCTCTGCTGTGGCCTGGGAAGGCAGTGGAGGATGGCCCAAGTGCTTGGGCTCCTGCACCTGCATGGGAGACCAGGAAGAAGCACCTGGCTCCTGGCTTCAGATCAGCACAGCGCTGGCCGTGGCGGCCATTAGGGGAGGTGAACCAACAGAAGGAAGACCTTTCTCTCTGTCTCTCTCTCTCACTGCCTACTCTATCTGTCAAATAAATAATAAAAAAAATAATAAAAAATAAAATGTTCCATATGCTGATGAGAAGAATGTATATTCTGTAGCCACTGGGTAAAATATCCTGTGAATATTTGTTAGGTCTGTTTGCCCTAAAGTAGGTTTTAATTCCAATCTTTATTGATTTATTGTCTGGGTGATCTGTCCATTGATGGGAGTGAGGTGTTGAAGTCACTCACTATTATATTGGACTCTTTCTCTTTAGTTCTAATGGTTTTTTCTGTATATATCTCGATGGTCTTGTGTTAGGTTCATATTTATTATTGTTATGTTTTCTTACTGAATTGAACATTTTATCAAAATATAATGTCCTTCTTTATCTCTTTTTACTGTTTTTGATTCAAAGCCCGTTTTATCTGATATCAGGATAGCCATGCCTGCTCTCTCTTGGTTTCCATTTGCCTCGTATATCTTTTTCCAACTCTTCACCTTGAGTTGGTGTGTATCTTTGTGAAGTGAGTTTCTTGTAGGCAGCATATAGTGGGGTCCCCCTTTTTTTTTAAATTCATTCAGCTACCTAAGTTTTTTGGTTGGTGAATTTAATCCATTTACATTCAAGGTTAGCATTGATAGGTAAGAACTAAGACCTGTCATTTGTTGATTGATAGTGATTCTTCCCGCTCTGTTAGAGAATTTGGTGGTGACATGTGTTTCAAATTTACTTCTAATGCAGGATGCTCTTCAGAATTTCTTGTAAGGCTCATCTGGCGGTGGTGAATTCTCTCAGTTTTGCTTATCTGGAAAATACTTTATTTCTCCTTCATTTTTTTTTTTTTTTTGACAGGCAGAGTGGGCAGTGAGAGAGAGAGTCAGAGAGAAAGGTTTTCCTTTTTCCGTTGGTTCACCCCACAATGGCTGCTCCGGCTGGTGTGCTGCGGCCGGTGCATCACGCTGATCCGAAGCCAGGAGCCAGGTGCTTCTCCTGGTCTCCCATGGGGTGCAGGGCCCAAGCACTTGGGCCATCCTCCACTGCACTCCTGGGCCACAGCAGAGAGCTGGACTGGAAGAGGGGCAATTGGGACAGAATCCGGCACCCTGACCAGAACTGGAACCCAGGGTGCCAGCACCGCAGGCAGAGGATTAGCCTATTGAGCAGTGGCGCCGGCCCTCCTTCACTTTTAAAGGATAGCTTTGCTGGATATTATATTCTTGGTTGAATTTTTTTTTCTTTTAAGGCACTGAATATATCATTCCACTCTCTCTGCCTTGTAGGGTTTCCACTGAGAAATATGATGTTAATATATTCAATTTTCCTTTATATTAGAGACTTTTACTGTCTTTAGGGTTGTTTCCTTGTCTTTAACTTCTGACGATTTGATGACAATATGCCTCATAGAAAATCTTTTTTGGTTCAGTCTGCTTGGGGTTCTTTGAACTTCTTGTAACCGGATGTCCATGTTTTTTTCAAGATCTGGGAAATTTTCAACTATTATTTCATTTAGCAGATTCTCAGTACTTTTTTCCTTTTCTTCTCCTTCAGGAGTACCTATAATACGAATATTAGGTCATTTAATGGAATCCCAAATTCTTTTCCATTTATTTTTGTCTGATTGTGTTATTTTGAAATTCTTGTGTAAGAAATTCTTTATTCTGCTTGATATATTCTGCTGTTAAAGCTCTTAATCTTTTTTTTTTATTTCACTGATTGAAGAGTTCATCTCCAAATTTGCTATTTGGTTCTTCTTAATGACTTCTATCATCTTAGGTAATATTTTCATTCATGTCACTCATTCATTTCCTCATTTTTAAAATATTTCTTATTTATTCTCTTGCATCTTGTTGAGTTTCCTTGAACTCATTTTGAATTCTATATCTGTCATATCATAGGTTTCCTTCAGTTCAGGATCTATTTCTAGAGGAGTACTGTATTATTTGGGAGGCATCATGCTACCTTGCTTCTTCATGTCTTCCATGTCTTTATGTTGACATCTGCCCATCTAGTGTATTTTCCATTCTTATTTATGGAGTTTATGGTTTAGCTGGACTGCAGGGTATCACTTGGCTTATTGCTTTGGCTTTGGTCCTAAGTGACTGCAGGATTGTAGTCTGAGTGATTTCTTCTGTCTTAATCAGTGTCAGCCGTGACTATAATTGACATAGTGGATTAGCCTGCTGCAGTTCATAGGGACAAAAGTGTGGCTTTGAGATGACTAAGAGTTTCCTTGGGTGTGCATCTTTGTGGCTCACAGAGAGTTTGCTGTCAGTCTCCCTGGTGAATGTGATAGCCAAGGCCTTGTTCTTGGGGCTGAGGAGGACAAAGGTGGCTGCCCCCTTGTGTTACGCCAAGCCTGAGTGATACTGGGGCTTGTGGTACCAATTTCTATGGCTCTAGGATTGGGTGATGCAGATGGACCCTTCCTCAGGTACTGCTAGGAGAGTCCAACGCTTATAATATCAAAAACTTTAGTCCTAGGACTAGAGGATGCAAAGTGAACCCTGTTCCAGTCCTACAGGATGACCACAAGGTATACAGGAGATTTTACTTGGAATGAGTCTATAGAAGGTGTTGCATGTAGGTTCTTCCCTATGTCAACAGGGTAGAGTCCAGTGGCACCAAGAAATTTAGAAGTAGTTGTTCAGTTATGGTGTCACAGGGTATAGTGGGTTCATTACCCAGGTTTCCCAGGGTGGGAGTGAATTTTTTTATGAGCTGCTCCTGGTGTTAGTCCCCAGCAGTTAGGCTAATCCCCCTGGTTCATGTAGAGTGTGTGAGCATAGCTTTGGGGCTAATGCCTCAAAATGCCCACAGCTGCAGAAAGTAGGGGATCTATTCTTGGCCCTACACACTGTCCTGACTCTGACTACGAGGCTGGTAGGAGCAGAGTGTGGTGCTCTGGGTGGGTGGGGGAAAGGAGGAAAGGAACACAGTTCCTTCCTTGCTCAGACCCAGATAGCTTTCTAGGCTGAAATAAAAGCCAGTGGGTGACTGGAATTCTTTCTTGGCTGAAGCTTTGAGCAGAAGAGTGCATGGTGATTTCTTCCTACCTACAGTGATGAGATGGCAGCTCATAGCTGGCAGCTGGCTCTGCTATGTGGCTGGCTGCAGTGGTATCTGTCTTCTCTCCTCTTGTTCCACAGAATCTTTGTCTTTTTTTTTTACTTCTTCACTGAAAATTTCCATTAGTCAGACCCTTGGAAATGTAGCCCTGCCTTTGTTATTTTCATATCCCAGAGCAGCCCAAGTTAGTGTGTCTATACCCTATTCAGCATGTTGGATCTCCTCTTTTTAAAAAGTATTTATTTATGCATTTGAAAGTCCAAGTTATAGAGAGAGAGAGAGAGAGAGAGAGAGAGAGAGAGAGAGAGAGAGAGAGAGATCTTCCATCACTGGTTCACTCCCCAGATGGCTAAAACAGCCAAAGCTGAGCAACACTGAAGTCAGGAGCCAGAGCTTCATGTGGGTTTCCCATGTGGGTGGCAGGGCCCCAACATTTTGGCTATCCTCTGCTGCTCATCCCAGGCCATCAGCAGGGAGCTGGTTCAGAAGTGGAGTAGCCAGGACATAAACTGACACCGATATGAGATGATGGCATTGCAGGAGGCAGCTTTACCTGCTACACCACAAAGCCAGCCCCAGTATGTATCCTTTAATTAGAGATTTTAGACCATTTACATTCAAAGTTATTACTGATAAGTAATGACTTGGTTCCACCATTTTTCTGTACATATTCCTATTGTTTGCACTGGATTTCCTTTGTACTTTTACCAGGGGATTTTCTGCCTTCACGTTCTGTCCTAATGATGACTATCATTCCGTTTCTGTGCATGGCACATCCTTAAGAATCATTTGTAAGGCTGGGCAAATGATGACAAATTCTGTCAATTTCTGTTGGTTTCAGAAAGTCTTTATTTACCTTCATTTTATAAGTGAGAGCTTTGATTGGTACAGTATTCTTGGTTGACAGTTTCTTTATTTGAGGATTTGGACTATGTCTTTCCATTTGCTCCTAGCCTGTAGAGTTTCCGATGAGTAACAGCTGTTAGTTTCATTGAGGTTCCTCTGAAGGTAATCTGGTGTTTCTCTCATGAAGGTTTTAAAATCTTAGTATTTTACTGTTGAAAGTTGATTATAATGTATCGTGAAGATCTTTTTTTTTTTTTTTTTTTTTTTTTTTTTTTTACAGGCAGAGTGGACAGTGAGAGAGAGAGACAGAGAGAAAGGTCTTCCTTTTGCCATTGGTTCACCCTCTAATGGCCGCGACGGCTGGCGCGCTGCGGCCGGCGCACCGCGCTTGTCCGATGGCAGGAGCCAGGAGCCAGGTGCTTTTCCTGGTCTCCCCATAGGGTGCAGGGCCCAAGCACCTGGGCCATCCTCCACTGCACTCCCGGGCCACAGCAGAGGGCTGGCCTGGAAGAGGGGCAACCGGGACAGAATCCGGCGCCCCGACCGGGACTAGAACCCGGTGTGCCGGCGCCGCAAGGCGGAGGATTAGCCTGTTGAGCCACGGCGCCGGCGTGAAGATCTTTTCTGATCATTTCATTCGGAGTTCTATGTGCTTCCTGTACTTGGATGTCCCTTTTTCCAAATTAGGGAAGTTGTGCTATTATTTCACTGAATAGGCCTTCTTTTTTTAAAACTTTTATTTAATAAATATGAATTTCCAAAGTACAGTTTATGGATTACAATAACTTCCCCCCCATAACTTCCCTCCCACCCGCAACCCTCCCCTTTCCCGCTCCCTCTCCTCTTCCACTCACATCAAGATTCATTTTCAATTCTCTTTATATACAGAAGATCAATTTATTATATATTAAGTAAATATTTCAACAGTTTGTGCCCACACAGAAACACAAAGTGTAAAATATTGTTTCAGTACTAGTTATAGCATTAAATCACAATGTACAGCACAATAAGGACAGAGATCCTACATGAGGAGTAAGAGCACAGTGACTCCTGTTGTTGACTTAGCAAATTGACACTCTTGTTTATGGTATCAGTAATCTCCCTAGGCTCTAGTCATGAGTTGTCAAGGCTATGGAGGCCTTTTGAGTTCGCTGACTCTGATCGTATTTAGACAAGGTCATAGTCAAAGTGGAAGTTCTCTCCTCCCTTTAGAGAAAGGTACCTCCTTCTTTGGCCCTGTTCTTTCCACTGGGATCTCACTCTCAGAGATCTTTCATTTAGGTCATGTTTTTCTTTTATTCCAGAGTGTCTTGGCTTTCCATGCCTGAAATACTCTCATGGGCTTTTCAGCTGGAACCGAATGCCTTAAGGGCTGATTCTGAGGCCAGAGTGCTGTTTAGGACATCTGTGAATAGACCTTCTAACCCATTCTCTCTTTCCATGTCTTCAGGAACTCCTAAGGCACATATGTTTGGTTGTTTGATAGTATCCCATAAATCTTGAACACTATTTTCCATTTTTCTAATTTCTTCTTTTTTTTTGTCTGAGATATTTCTAAGGATTTGTCTTCTAGCTCAACATTCTTTCTTCTGCCTCACCAAGTCTTTGCTGAGGCCTTCCACTGTATTTTCTATTTGCCATATTGATTTCTTCATTTCTAATATTTCAACTTGATTTAAGTATCTCCATCTCTTGGCAAAATATGCCATCCATATTGTGTATGGATTCCTTTATCTCATGAATTTGACTCTATGTTTGAGTAATCTTATATTTCTTTTGAATTCATTTTCAGACATTTCATCAATCTCTTCATCTTCACATTCTAATGTTGAAGTATTGTTGTATTCCTTCGGGGGAGCCATGGTGTCTTCCTTGTTCTTGTTTCTTGTATTTCTGTGTTTATTTTTAGGCATTTGTGGAAACACTTGGTATTTTTCCTCTGATGGCTTTTATCTTTGAACGATGCTTCTGTGCCTTAGTGGAACGTCTTCTGCTTCAGTGGATATCCTGAGGTATGTGCTGGATGTGGCCAGGTAGTTCTCATCAGTGCTCCAGCGTGGGGTGAGAAATCCGCATGACGTCCAAGTTGGGCATGGTAGATATCCTCTGTTGTCAGTAGCGGGAAGGGTATGATCACGTCTGTGGGCATAATCACAGCCTCACCTCCTCTCTTCCAAAGTGATCAATGCCCAGGGTTAGCCTAGAGTGGCAACAAACCCCCACCCATGCAGGTGCATGAACCACATAAAGAATCTGTGCATTTCCCAGTGTGAGCAGAGAACCTTCTGCAGTGACACACCCCAGGCGATCAGGGAGCTCTGAGGCCAGACACCGCTATTGCCCAGTGATTCAGCTACACCCCACACCCATGGTGCAGTCACAGGATTCCTAAAGTTATAGGGCACAAGGCTTCTACAGTCACAGGGTGCAGGAGTTCCACTCTCAGCCCTAGGAGCCTGCCCCTTCCATAAAGACTGCAGAGGTGCTCCCAGAGCCTGCTACCTGGCAGTTTGAGACCTGGATCCTATGTTTTTTATTTTGAATTGTTTTGAAATACATGTTTATTTTTTAAAGATTTATTTATTTGAAAGAATTACACAGAGAGTCAAGGAGAGTTAGAGGGAGAGAGGGAGAGAGGGAGAGAGAGAGATATTGGTCTTCTTCTGCTGGTTCACTCCCCCAGTTGGCTGCAACTGCCAGAGCTGTGCCGATCCAAAGCCAGGAGCAAGGAGCTTCTTCCAGGTCTCCCATGCAAGTACAGGGGCCCAAGGACTTGGGCCATCTTCTACTGCTATCCCAGGCCACATCAGAGAGCTGGACTGGAGGTGGAGTAGCTGGGACTTGAACTGGTGCCCATATGTGGCAGGTGGCAGCTTTACCTACTACACCACAGTGCCAGCCCCATGATTCCTATGTTAGAGTGGAGGGACGGGAGTGCCTCACAGTCCTAAGTGGGTGCTCAGCCCCTGCCAACCCTCCAGGACAGACTCAGCCAGTGGGGAACACGGCAATAGCTTGAAAAGTAGTGGACTTAGTTCCTCTAACTATTTTGGAGAATTCAGCTGTAAAGCTATTGGATGCTGGACTTTTTCTTCATGGGAGAATGAGGGATTACTTTGCTTGTTTGGGGCCAAAAATTAACGGGTAGAATAGTCCAGACACAGTTCTCTGAGTCCTGAGCCCAGTGGTGATCTCTTGGAAAAGACACTTCGCCATAGCCTGTTGCTTTTCCTAAAGGATTGAGAGATCTGAATGATGTGGGGTTAAACGTGGATTTGTGCTCTCAAGATGGCAGGTGTCAGTGGTGAAGGAGTTCGCAGAAGCCGGACTTTCCACACCTGGATCATCATATGCTGTTGGGAAAAGCTGTTAGTACCTTGGCTACACCAGAGTGGGGCGATTGCCTTTCCACTCTTGCTTCTCAGCTAAAAATATGGGCAGTCTCAGGGGACCCTAGGGTGTCCCTGGAACCCAGGACGTCTTCCCAGATGACTGCAAGGGTGTAGTCCTTCCAGCTACTGCTTGGGCCCCTCCTAAGGTCTGGTAGGAATTGGAGGCAATTAGTCTAGTTTGATTTCTTTCCTTAACCAGGAGCTTAGGGACTTTTCAAGAGTCCTCTCTGTGGTTTGTAAAATGGTGTCCTCTCGGCTCTTGCTCTAGAGCCTAAGACAGATAAAGAAAGCTCAGGAGGTCCTGGACTCACAAGGCTCTTCTGTTACAGTTTTGTTTCTGGTATCCTTAGTAGAAACTGAAGACCCAGAAAGCTGTTTGATGCCTGAGCTTACCACATACTGGTGGAGGTCAGAGTGAGGTTGGAATTCTAGGTGGGCAAGGTGTGTATCTGTGCCTAGGGTCTCCATATGTATTCCTCGTATATTCCATATGCATTCTGTGTGATGTTTCTTTGCTTGTGCAACATAGATATCTGTATCTATTTTTGATGATTCTCTCTCCCTCTCTCCCTCCCTCATCTCTCTCTCTCTCTCTCTCTCTCTCTCTCTGTGTGTGTGTGTGTGTGTGTAATATGTGATGGACCCACAGCCCACTATTTTTCCTCTCTAAACATACAACATACAACTCTAAACAGACTCACATTAAGAAAGTATAATTTTTTTGGTTTTGTTCCTTTCATCTCAAACATTTGCTCCACTCGCATTCTCTGACTCCCTCATTTTTATCTGTGGACAGCCATCATCAGTGTGAGCAAATGAGCTTGCAGAATCTGAAGATACAGAGATGTGTTCAGCAATCTGGAACAGACATCTTCTGAGTTGACTCATGACAGCCATGGGAAAGAAGCCCCATATCTGTGCTCAATGATGTGGGTGTGATCTTAGATCTGTACTTGTTCCTGAGTGAGATTACATGCATTTGAGAAAGTGGGGTGTGTGTGTGTGTGTGTAAGTGCTGCTTGCTTAATTTGTATGTTGTGCTTATGTTTATGTGTTGATGCTTTCGAGTGACAGGAGCTCATGTACCTTTCTGGCTGACAACCTTCACCTGTGTTGGATATGGGTGTGGGGGGGAGGCAGGCTGGAACCTCATCTCCAATGACGTGTGTGTGTGTGTGTGTGTGTGATAATGTATGCTGCTTGTTGCAGTGGGAAGAGGCATGTGTGTGGAGTGGGTGATATTAATGACTTTTGTGTGATATATCTGACTTTGTGTTTACTTTTTACTGTGTGAGTATCCAGAGTGTCAGTGTATTTATCTGAAATGTGACTCTTATGTGCTGCTGGTTGTGTGCCTTGTATTGAGATGATACAAGTGTTTGCATGTGGTTGTGTGCATTGTTTTGTGTATCAGACCTTGTACGTTACTTGAGAGTTTTGATTTATGATTCCATAGATAACTTAGTCACACCTTCTATGTCCTATTGTGTGTGTGTGTGTCTGTCTGTCTATCTATCTATCTATCTATCTATCTATCTATCTATCTATGTATCTGTCTATCAAGAGAACAAGAAAGAGAGGTCTCCCATCTGCTGGTTCACTCCTCAGATGGCTGCAACTGTTGGGACGTAGCCAGGCCAAAGCCAGGAACCAGGAGATTTATCCTGGTCTTCTATATGGGTAGTAGGGGCCCAAGCACTTTAGCCATGCTCTGCCACTTTCCCTAGGCAGTTAGCAGGGAGCTGGATAGCAAGTGGAAGAGCCAAAATTCAAACTGGTACCCATGTGGGATGCTGGCATCAAAGGCAGTGGTTTTATATGCTACACCACAACGATGGCCAAGGTATAAAATTTTTTAAAATTTATGTGCACAATGGGTCTTCAAAAAGTTAATAGAAAATGCATATTATAAAAACTATGCATAGGTTGCATTTTAGGGCCTGAATCAACTCATATTTTAATTTCCTTTTTCTATGAGATTTTGAAGTACACTTGTATGTGTTTCAGGAGCTTCTGGTTAACCTCTATGAACTCAAATACTTCTTAAATTTCTTTAAACAGTGATCATATTTCTGTCTGAGACAGGCAATTTCATGTGCATTTCCACCCTTTGGCAGCTACTGATGCCTGTAGTAAGTCTCCCAGTCCTCAGTCCTGTCTTTGTACCTTTTTATGGCCTTGGGAAGTGACCTCAGCTCTCTGGGGTTCAGACCTCATGGGTAAATGAGGGGTAACTGATCCTCCTGTATGATGGCTGTTAGAAGGATGAATGAGACAATGTATACTAATTCTTCAGCACCATGGCTGGCCAATGGTCCTCAGTGCAAAGGAGGAATTTTTGTTATCTTTCCCCAAATCCTTTGTTGCTGTCATGGAGATTTCTTATTTTCCCATTGTCTAAGGAGGAACAGGAAGATGTCAAAAGCCTGTCCAAATGTTCCCTCCAAAACTTCAAAGTCATGACTTGATTTGCTTTTCACAGCTCATGGCTCTTGCTTCCTCTTGCATGCAAGGTTCTACTTGTAGCAAAGCTGGCTCTTGCCTTCTGGTTCTTTGGTGAGTATGACACACTGTAGCTCAGTGAACAGCTAGGCTCTGCATAGGGGCAATCATTGCCTTCCTCGGTGGTCATGATCTGAGATAACTTGTGCCCCTGAGCAAGTACAAGGTCCCTGAGGAGGATTTGCTGTTCTACTTCTCCACGGTGCTGAATAAGTATTGTCCATTGGGTCACTTACTTCTCAGATGCCATTATAAAGGAGAAATGGTCACCACTCCATTACTAGTGAGAAATGTGGACCTCAGAGAGCTGAGGCCACTTCCAAGATCAAAAACTAGGAGATTCTACTGAATAAACCAAATTAGTAAAGCCTAGCAGATTAACAATGTCTGATACCTCTTTCTTGGTATTGGTTTCATGCTTTAGTCATAATGAATTACTGAGGTTTGCATCTTTTCCTTGATCTCAAGATGTCAACTCCTTCAATCCAGAGACTTTGCATTTCTTGTCCACTATTACTATGCACATGCTCAGGAGTTAGTGTTGTGACTGGACAAGTTTATTCTCAAATAAATACATGTTGAATGAACAATTAATCTCCTTTCATTTATTTGCATAGAAACTTAGTTAATGTGAGGGTTTGATATGTGGTTGGGACTAGAATAGGACAGATTTGTGAATCATGCATCCAGTGTGAGAAAGAAACACAATTGTAGCTGCAACAAGAATTTTGTATCAGAGGATATACTGATAATGGTCTGGTCATGTCCACTGACATAAACTAATCTCCTCGATTCCCAACAGAGAAAACACCAGCATGAGGTGGGAGAACCAGAGCCATGTGTCCACGTTCCTCCTCCTGGGGCTCCCCATCCGGCCAGAAGGGCAGGGCATGTTTTTTGTTCTGTTCCTGGGCATGTACCTGACCACAGTGCTGGGGAACCTGCTCATCATCCTGCTCATCAGGCTGGACTCCCGCCTCCACACCCCCATGTACTTCTTCCTCAGCCACTTGGCCTTCACTGACATTGCCTTCTCGTCAGTCACTGTGCCAAAGATGTTAATGAGCATGCAAACTCAGGACCAATCCATCCCCTATGCAGGATGTATAGCACAGATGTACTTTTTCATACTTTTTGGCTGCCTTGACAATTTCCTTCTCGGAGTGATGGCATATGACAGGTATGTGGCCATCTGCCGCCCACTGCACTACATCTCTGTTATGAGGGAGGAGCTGTGTATCTCATTGGTAGCTGGGTCTTGGATCTTTTGCTGTGCTCATGCCCTGTTACACACGGTCCTCTTGGTCCAGGTGTCCTTCTGTTCTGATGTTACCATCCCCCACTTCTTTTGTGAGCTCACTGCCCTCCTGAAGCTGAGCTGCTCAGACGTCTCCCTCAATGAGCTGGTCATCCTTACTGAGGGAGGAATGCTTTTTGTCATTCCTCTGAGTAGTGTCTTGGGCTCTTATGTCCGTATAGGGACCACTGTTCTGAGGGTCCCCTCCTCCAAGAGATTGTTGAAAACCTTTTCTACCTGTGGCTCCCATCTTTTCGTGGTGTCTTTATACTATGGGACACTTGCAGGTGTTTACTTTTTCTCTTTGTCACAGAACCCCAGTGAGAAGGACATAAGTGTTTCTGTCATTTACACAGTAGTCACACCGATGCTGAACCCCTTCATCTACAGTCTGAGGAACAAAGATATCAAACAGGCCTTAGAAGTACTAGTTAAGAGGGCTAACCTCTTTAAGTGGCCATCACTAAATCCTTATATTTGAGTCATGAGTACTGTGAGATGTGACTCCTAAGACTACTTTATGGAGATAACCGATGTAGTTTTAAAATAATACATTTATATATTCCAATATGTACTGTGTTCTTGACAGGTCATCAGGACCAACTTTATTACTTAGATTGTCAGACCTCTAATCAGTCTTTGCTCATTTATCATTTTTTATAAGATATACGGAAAATCTTAGGCAAACATGTATCATTATTATGGATTTACCTTTTTTCAAATATGTCATTTTTTACCTCATCTATTTTATTTTAAAAATTTTCACACAGAAACCGTTTATTTAATGAGTACAAATTTCATAAGCACAACTTAAGGAATATAGTGATTGTTCCCACCATACCCACTCTCTCATCCCTGCTCCCACCCACCTCCTACTCCCTCTCCTATTCCCAGTCCCATTCTCCATTAATATTCATTTTCAATTAATTTTATAGACAGAAGACCAACTCTATACTAAGTAAAAGAGTTCAACAATTTGCATTGAAATGTAATTGCATGGAAATGGTTTTTGCACATACACACAATACACACACAGAACAAGTTTTACAGTTGATTCTCATAATACAACTCACTGAGGACAGAAGTGTCCAGTGAGCCCTATTGTTAATTTTACAATCAACACTCATATGTATGATATCAGTGATCACTCGAGGCTCTTGACATGAACCACAAACTCTGTCAGCATTTAGACAAGGCCATAAGCAAAGTGGAAGTTCTCTCCTCCCTTCAGAGAAAAGTACATCCTCTTTGATAGCCATTTCTTTGTAGGATTTTTTTTTTTTGCCACAACATCTTGACTTTCCATCCCTGCAATTCTCTTATGGTCTTTTCAGCCAGACCAAAATGCCTCAAGGGCTGATTCTGAGGTCAGAGTACTGTTTAAAGCGACTGCCATTCTATAAGTCTCCTGTGTAGATTGCTTCCCATGTTGGAACATTCTCTCCTTTTAAATTCTATTATTATTACCAGACATTTGATCTTATTTATATGATCCCTTTAACAATCCTATCTCTATGATCATTTTAACACATCATATGGTCACTTTAACACTTACGCTGGCATTTTTACAATCCAACTTAATGGAATTTGGAGTCTGATGGCAAGTTTTTAAATTATTCCCTTAGATGTAAGTATGTAGGAATATATGCAGAGCTATACAGCTTTACAGTTACAAACTTCCCCCTCTCTCTCTTAATCCCAGTCTTATTTTTGATTGAGATCTATTTTCAGTTGACTTTTTTTTTTATTTGACAGGTAGAGTTAGAGACAGAGAGAGAGACAGAGAGAAAGGTCTTCTTTGGCTGGTTCACTCCCCAAATAGCTGCTATGGCCGGCGCTGCTGCACTGACCTGAAGCCAGGAGCCAGGTGCTTCTCCTGGTCTCCCATGCAAGTGCAGGGCCCTAGCACTTGGGCCATCCTCCACTGCCTTCCTGGGCCACAGCAGAGAGCTGCACTGGAAGAGGAGCAACTGGGACTAGAACCCGGTGCCCAAATGGGATGCCAGTACTGTGGGCAGAGGATTAACCAAGTGAGCCACGGCACCAGCCCCTTCAGTTGACTTTATATACATATGATTAACTCTAAGTTAAGAGTTAAACAAATAGTAGGGAGAATAAAAAACTGTTTCTTGACACTCAAGACAAGGACTGTTCAAGTCATTGTTTCTCAAAGTGTCACTTTCATTTCTACAGGTTTCCTTCTAGGTGCTCTATTGGTTTTTACAGATCAGGGAGAACATATGGTATTTGTCCCTTTTGTACAGGCTTATTTCACTAAGTATGATGTTTTCCAGATTCATCCATTCTGTTGCAAATGACCGGATTTCTTTTTTTTTAACCACTGTGTAGTATTCCATGGTGTACACATTCCATAATTTCTTTATATAGTCTTCAGTACATGGGCATTTAGGTTGATTCCATGTCTTAGCTATTGTGAATTGAGCTGCAATAAACATGGGGGTGCAGATAACTCCTTTATTTGCTGATTTCATTTCCCATGGGTAAATTCCCAATAGTGGGATGGCTGGGACATGTGGTGGGTCTATATTCAGATTTCTGAGGTATCTCTAAACTGACTTCCATATTGGCTATTCCAGTTTACATTCCCACCAACAATGGATAAGGTACTTTTTCCCCCCACATTCTTGCCAGCATTTGTTTGTTGATTTTTGTATGAAAGCCATTCTAACAGGTGAGGTAAAACCTCACTGTGGGTTTGATTTGCATTACCTGACGGCTAATGATCTAAACATTTTTTTCATGTTGGCCATTTGGATTTCCTCTTTTGAAAAATGTCTGTTTAAATCCTTAGTTCATTTCTTCACTGGGTTGTTTGTTTCATTATTGTGGAGTTTCTTGATCTCTTTGTAAATTCTGGTTATTAATTGTTTATCAGTTGCATAGTTTGCAAATAATTTCTCCCATTCTTTTGGTTGCCTCTTTTTGCTGAGTGTTTCTTTTGCCATACAAAAGCTTCTCAATTTGATGATAACTTTGCCTTTGATTGCCTGTGCCTCTGGGGTCTTTTCCAGGAACTTTTTGCCTGTCCCAGTGTTCTCTAATAATTTGATGGTATCAGGTTGTAGATTTAGGTCTTTAAACCATTTTGAATTGATTTTTGTGTAAGGTGTAAGGTAGGGGTCCTGCTTCATATTTTTGCATGTGAAAATCCAATTTTACCAGCCACCATTTATTAAAGAAACTGTCCTTGCTCCAGGGATTGGTTTTAGCTCCTTGGTCAAATATAAGTTGGCTGTAGATGCATGGACTAATTTATGGGGTTTCTATTCTGTTCCATTGGTCTACATGTCTATTTTTTTTTTTTTTTTGCCAGAACCAGGCTGTTTTGATTATAATTGTCCTGTAATATATCTTTTTTTTTTTTTTGGACAGGCAGAGTAGATAGTGAGAGAGAGACAGAGAGAAAGGTCTTCCTTTTTGCCGTTGGTTCACCCTCCAATGGCCACCACGGCCAGCGCTCTGTGCTGATCTGAAGCCAGGAGCCAGGTGCTTCTCCTGGTCTCCCATGCGGGTGCAGGGCCCAAGGACCTGGGCCATCCTCCACTACCTTCCCAGGCCACAGCAGAGAGCTGGCCTGGAAGAAAGGCAACCGGGACAGAATCTGGCACCCCGACCAGGACTAGAACCCAGTGTGCCGGCACCACAGGTGGAGGATTAGCCTATTGAGCCGAGGCACCGGCCGCCCTGTTATATCTTGAAATCTGGTATTGTGATGCGTCTGGGTTTGTTTTTGTTATATGATTGCTTTAGCTATTTGAGGTCTCCTGTGTTTCCAGTGAATTTCAGCATCAGTTTTTCTAGATGAGAAAAGGATGTCTGGTGGTATTTTGTTTGGTATTACATTGAATCTGTAAACTGCTTTTGGAAAATGGACATTTTTATAATATTGATTCTTCCAATCTATGAACATGGAAGTTTTTTTGTATCTATTTCTTTCTTTAATGTTTTGTAATTCTCATTGTAGAGATCTTTGACATTCTTGGTTAAATTTATTCTAAAGTATTTGATTTTTTTGGTAGATATTGTGAGTTTTTTCTCAGCCATGGCATTATCTGTGTATACAAAGTCTGCTGATTTTTGTGTATTGATTTTATATCCTGTTACTTTACCAAACTAGTTCCAATAGTCTCTTGGCGGAGTCTTTTGGATCCCATATATATAGAATCATGATATCTGCAAATAGGGATAATTTAACTTCCTCCATCTCAATTTGTATCCCTTTCATTTCTTTTTCTTGTTTCTTTTCTTGTTTCAATTTTGTTGATTCTTCTCTAATTTTAATTACTTCTTTTCTCTTACTAGTTTTGGGTCTGGTTTGCCATTGTTTTTTCTAGATTCTTGAGATACATTGATAGCTATTTATTTGGTGCCTTTTCAATTTCTTGATTTAAGCACCTATTGCTATAAACTTTCTTTTTAAATAGAGTTGAGGCCATTTACATTCAAGGTGATGTTGATAAGTAACAGTTCGGCCCTGCCATTTTTCCATAAATATTCCTATTTTTAACTTTGGATTTCCTTTATACTTTCACTGGGAGATTTCCTTCCTGTATCTTCTTCCATTGTGATGACCATGTTTCTGTGTTTCTGTGTGTAGCACATCCTTAAGCATCTTCTGCAGGGCTGGACAGGTGGGTGACAAATTCTTTCAATTTCTGTTTGTCTTTGAAGGTCTTTATTTCACCTTTTCTCATTAATGAGAGATTTGCAGGGTATAGTGTCGGAGTCCTAAGCCTGAGGCTGGTCCCTGACCGACAGGGGACAGCACAGGCACTCCCCAACAAAGCGAACGGGAGAGGAAAGGTCGATGGGTGATGAACACCCCACAAGCACCTGTGAGTTCTGTTGAAGCAGGAACTACTTTATTCAGGAAGTGTACATGTACAGGCTTATAAAGCTTATGAAAGACATGCGCAGTAGGGGAGCCAATCAGCGAAAAGGTCATGCAGGCATGGTGGACCACGCACAGGGGCATCTTAAGCAAAGTATAGGGATCATGCACTGTCCACGTGTCTGGAACTAAAATGGACCTATCCCTGCCTGTGGTCTGATCTTACGTAGCTTAACTGCAACAGCCGCAGACATGCCCCTCGAACATCCACCAGGCGCCATATTGTATTGGAGATTTTAGGCAATGCCCAACAGTATAGTATTCTGGGTTGACAGTTTTTTTTCTCTTAAGACTTGGAATATATCTCACCATTCTCTGTTAGCCTGTAGGGTTTCTGATGAGAATTCTGCTGAGTCTTATTGGAGATCCTCTGAAAGTAATCTAGCGTTTCTCTTGTGCACATTTTAGAATCTTTTCTTTATGTTTTAATGTTGATTGTTTGATAACCATGTGTTGTGGTGAAGAACTTTTCTAGTCATCTTTGGTAGGAGTTCTATGAGCTTCCTATGCTTGGATGTCCCTTTCTTTATCCAGGTTAGGGAAGTTTTCTGTTATTATTTCACTAAAAAGCCTTCTGATCCTTTCTCTCTTTGTCAGGTTTCTCCTAGAACCTATATATTGAGTCTTTTTATAGTACCTTATAGATTCCTAACATTGATTTTTAGTTTTCTAATTTCTTCTTGTGTTTGGTCTGACTGTATAATTGCCTGTGCTTTGTCTTCTGTGTCAGATAGTCTTTCTTCTGCTTAACTGAGTCTGTTGTTAAGGTTTTCCTTTGCATTTTTTATTTGTTCTAGTGAATTCTTCATTTCCAAGATTTCATTTTGATTTCTCTTTATATTTCAACTTCATGGGAGGAATTTTCATTCATGTCATGTATGGGTTTCATTAGTTCTTGCATTTGTTTCTGATTACTTCTAAGTAATCCTATTTTTTGGATTTTTGGATTCCATTTCTGGCATTTCTTGAATCTCCTCATCTTTGTAATATAGTATTGAAGTGTTGTGTTCTTTTGGGGGCACCATGTTGTTTTCCTTATTCTTGTTTCTTGAATTGGTGTATTTATTATTAGGCATTTATGGAGCTACTTGTTGGTTTCTTCATTGTTTTTTTATTGTGTAGCTTTTATCTTTGGACTATGCAGATTAGTGGAGTTCTCCCTTCAGGGAATACCTAGGGGCATGTGGTGGGTGTGACCAAGGAGCTCTGTTCAGTGCTCCAGGATGAAAGGCATGTCTGAGGTGACACACCAAGGTTTGGCATGGTAAATCTCCCTCCCTCCCTCCCTCCTGCTCTCGCGCTCTCTCTCTCTCTCTCTCCCTCTCTCTCTCTCTCTCTCTCTCTCTTTTTATCAGAGGGGAAGTTTGTCTTGTCTGTTGGCTTAGTCTCAGCTGAGCTCCTCTCCTCAAAGAACACCAGTGTCTGGGCACTAGCCCCAGTCAGTATATAATTCGTCCACTCTGCCACACAAATATCTGTACAGTCCTCCATGTAAGCTCAGATTCCCCAGCAATGTCCCTCACCAGGTAACCAGGGAGACCTGATAGTGTGGAACCTCCCACAGTGACTGCAGTATCCCAGCCACACATTCTCAGTGTTTTCACAGTCCCAGTACACAATCCTCCCACAGTCAGGAGCACTCAGTCTCCTATCTGTTATCCCTACAGGACTTTCGAGTCTCCACTTGGCTGGTTGCTGGGCATGGACATGAGCTAGTGCAACTGTTATATATGTCCAAAATGGTGCCTACTTTCATTCAGTTTGTTATAGGATGCAGTTGCAGTATGATTGGGGAGAGAGAAACACACCTCTCTCTGTTTTTTCTCCTCTAGTATGGCAGGTTCACTCTCCTGCCACTGTCCCCCACAGAGCTCCAAGCCGAATTCTCTCTAGGCTTTTCCTGCAGCTTTTTTTGCCAGTGTCTTGGGCTGCAGTCTTGTCTCACCTCCCTCTCCAGTGCTGGTGCAGAGGTTCTCAGCTGCTGGGGTCCTGAGTTGTGAGTGTTCTTGCCCTCCATGTAGGCCCACTGAGTCCCTCCAATTTGCATAAAGTTTCCTCTGCTGTTTTCTCACTAACTCTTCCCTGAGACTGCACTCAGGACTTCTAGGACTCTACTGGGTTTATTTAAATGGAGTTGGAAGACATCTCTATTTGAATTAAATGATATGCTCTGATTTGAATATTTGAATATTAATTCAAATTCAGTTCTTGTAAGCACTGGTTTCAAAGGGGTAGGGAATAAGTTAAGGGGGGGAGAAGTAATAATTTTAAAATGAATTTTCATTATTAAAATCTTACCCACAAGAGAAACTAATTAAACCCTTTTGAAAGTCATAGTCTAGGAATTCACGCTCATCACAATATCTGAAATTGAATCATAGGTTGTAGAATACTTCCTTTCCCCATAGTTAATCACCACATCAACAGGACTTCAGTTGAAAAATAGTGGATTACAACTGAGATATAAGGCACAGAAGCCATGTAAAAAGAAGTCTCTACAGAAATGCAAAAACAGTAAGAGAGAAAAAGTATGGAAATCAGGAAACATTGGGGCCTCCAACAGCTGAAGCTATTGGAAACGGTACCCACAGCCTAATTCCTAGTCTTCTAAGCAAACATGCTCATGGTGAACATTCTATACATTTTTAAAAGATTCATTTATTTTAAAGGCAGAATTACAGAGAGGCAGAGGCAAAGAGAGAGGGGGAAGTCTTCCATCTGCTGGTTCACTCCCCAAATAGAAGCAATGGCCAGATATGGGCTGATCTGAAGCCAGGTGCCAAGAACTGCCTCTGGGTCTCCCATGCAGGTGCAGGGGCCCAAGGACTTGAGTCATATTTTACTGCTTTCCCAGGCCATAGCAGAGAGCTGGATTGGAAGTACAGCAGCAGGTACTCAAACCAGCACCCATGTGGGATGCCAGCAGGGCAGGTGGTAGCTTTACCCGCTATGCCACAGCACCAGACCCTATTCAGTTCTATTCACTCAGTTGTTACTATCTAAAGCATCAATCCAACATTCAACAAGACATTATAAGATATGCTAACAGGCAAAAAGCCCAACATTCTTACGGTACAAAACAGCCATTGCTGGAAGCCAGGTAGCCACGTGGCCCAACCACCTGTGTCAGCCCCACCCCCATCCTAATGGGATTCACTGTTCCTGCTTCCCTACCTGCCCTCCCTGGCAAAGTTTTAAAGGGACCTGTTCCTGAACACATGGCTCTCTCTCTCTCTTCCTCTCCGTCTCCTGACCTCTGTCTCTGTCTCTGTCTCTTTTATACTCTCCTTCTCCCTCTTTTTCCTTCTTTGCCCCTTCCCTCTGGTCTGTCGGGTTTCTCCCAATAAACTCTTTCCCTTTAAAAAAAAAAGATACAAAGCAAACATCAAAACCAGACTTTACAGATGTTGGAAACATCAGTCACGAATGTTAAAATAACTGAAATAAACATGCCAGAATGTCTAATTGGAAAAGTAGGGAAAAAGTCCAAGGATAGATGGTTATGGTAAACAGAGAGATGGAACATGAAAGCTCTGTAATTTTCCTCATGTAAAAATATAATTTATTCCTAAATCTGTATATTTGAAATACATGAAACTTGTATAACTTAAATAAATTTTTTTAAATGCTAAATAATAAAAATAAAATTTATATTCTGTTGAACATCTTTCCAATCTTCTGATATTATGAACAAGATTGCTATGAACCTTCTTATTTCTATCTCTAGTTGACATAAACACAGGGTATAAATTTGATAATGGAATTGCATCATCAACAGCTATGCACACTTGTTACTGTACATCACAATGGTATCTTGTTTCTCTACTAATAATGATTAAAACCAAATTTACCCAATAGACATTTGCAGTACATTTCATTCAACAGGTGCAGAATATACATTTTTCTCACTAACAAATAGCAAAATCTCCAGGGTAGATCATATGTAGGCCACAAAACAAGTCTCAACAAATTAAAAATGTAAAATCATAGCATATATTTATTATCTGGCCACAGATTAGTAAAACAAAAAATAAATAATAACTTTAGAAATTATAAAAATATGTGGATGTTAATCAGTGTTCCATTGAACAATCAATGAGTAAATGAAATCAAAAGCTAATTTTAAAAAATTTCTTGAAACAAATGAAAATTAAAACACAACATTACCAAAGTCTATAAAATACAGGAAAAGCAGTACTAGAAGAAAGTTTATAACAACAAGTGCCTACACTTAAAAATACTTCAAATAAAGAACATTGAAACACCACTCAAGGTATTAAAAAAGCAAGAACAAAATAAATCCAAAGATAATAGGAGAAAAGACAGAAGAATTGAACAGAATTAAACAGTGACTAAAAAATGCAAAAGATCAACAAATAAAGAGCTGGGCTTTTAGAAAGATAAACAAAATCTTTAGCCAGAGTAACCAAGAAAGTAGAGAGGTAATATCAAGGTAAATAAAATCTGAGATGAAAATGGAACTACCAGACTTACAAAGGATCATTGAGATTGCTATTAGCAACACACCAACAAACTGGAAAACCCAGAAGAAATGGATAATTTCACATTACATACACACCATGAAGACATAGAAAACTAGAGCAGACTAACATAGTAATACTATTTAGTCAGCAATAAGTATCCCAAGAAAGAAAAGCCCAGGACTGGATGGCTTTGCTGCTGCATTTTACGAAATCTCCTAAGAAAACTAAGGTCATTTTTTCTCAAACTGTTCCAAATTATTAAAAGGGGGGAAGCCCTTCCAAATTCCTTCCATGAGGTTAGCATTAGCCTGATATCAAAGCCAGACAAGGACTCACACACATACGAACTACATGCCAATCTCCCTGATCAACATAAAATTCTCAACAAAATACTAGCAAATCAAATACAACAGCACATAAAATCCAACAACATAGCAAAAAGATCACTCACCATGAACATGTGAGATTTGTCTCAGGATGCAGGAATGTTTCAACATATGCAAAACAATATACATCATATCTATAGAATAAAGAATGAAAGCCATGTGATCATCTCAATAAACGCAGAAACGCATCTGATAAAATTCAAGAGCCCTTCATGATTAAAAACAATCCTCAAATAGTTATGTATG
Organism: Sylvilagus floridanus; assembly: GCA_949820135.1. Lineage (NCBI taxonomy): Eukaryota > Metazoa > Chordata > Mammalia > Lagomorpha > Leporidae > Sylvilagus > Sylvilagus floridanus. The sequence continues at coordinate 88,229,783 of OX463243.1, forward strand.
TAGAAGGGATACCTCAACACAGCAGGAGCTGTATATGACAAACCCACTGCCCATGTCATAGAGAATAGGGAAAGACTGAATACTTCCGCCACGATCTGGCACAAGACAAAGATGTCCATTCACCATTCTTATTTACTATGTTAGATGTTTTAGCTGGAGCAATAGACAAGAGAAAAAAACACATTCCCATAGAAAAGGAGGAGGTCAAATTATTCGTGTTTATAAATGACATGATTTTGTATACAGGAAAACATAGAGACTATACCAAAAACTGTTAGAACTGATAAGTGAATTCAGTAAGGTTGTAGGATACAAAATCAACACACAAAATCAACAAAGTTTTAAATACACCAATAGCAAAAGTGTTGAGAAAGAAATCAAGCAGTTCCAGTTTGCATTCCCACCAATGGTGGATTAGGGTACCTTTTTCCCCCACATCCTCACCAGCATTTGTTATTTGTTGATTTTTGTATGAGAGCCATTCTAACTGGGGTGAGGTGAAACCTCATTGTGGTTCTGATTTGCATTTCCCTGATGGCTAGTGATCCTGAACATTTTTTCATGTGTCTGTTGGCCAATAGGATTTCCTCTTTGAAAAATGTCTGTTTAATCCTTTGCCCATTTCTTAACTGGGTTGCTTTATTGTTGAATTTCTTGAGCTCTTTATGTATTATGGGTATTAATCCTTTTCAGTTGCATAGTTTGCAAATAACTTCTCCCATTCTGTTGGTTGCCTCTTCACTTTGCTGAGTCTTTCTTTTGCAGTATAAAAGCTTCTCAATTTGATGTAACCCCATTTGTCAATTTTGGCTTTGATTGACTGTGCCTCTGGGGTATTTTCCAAGAACTCTTTGCCTATGCCAATGTCTTTCAGGGTTTCTCCAGTGTTCTATAATAATTTGATGTTATTGGGTTGTAGACTTAGGTCTTTGATCCATTTTGAGTTGATTTTTGTATAAAGTATAAGGTAGGGGTCTTGCTTAATACTTCTGCTTTCTCATACTAACTACTCTCCTAGCTAGTTACAGAATGCTGGTACTGGGTGGTCAAGTAGAGAGAAATGTATCCCCATTTTTTTCCCTATAGGTTGGCAGGTACATTGTCCCCCACAGGGCTCCAAGCTGGACTCATGCCAGGTTCTTCCCACAGCTTTATTGCCAGTAGCTTGAGCTGATGCAGTCTGGTCTCACCTCACTCCAAAGCTGGTAGTGAGGCTCTTGGCTGCAGGGGTCCTGAGTTGTGCACATCCACACCCTCCATGTAGATCCTCAGGGTCCCTCTAATTTGTGTGGAGTTTCCTCTGCAGTTTTCTCCCCTGAGATTGCACTCTCTTTTTTAAAAACTATCTTCCCCTAGACTAGAGCAGTAACTTGCCTCCTTATTCTGCTAGCTTGGAATCCTTCTGTTGTTTCTTGATTTTTTCTTTGGGATGATTTGTCCACTGAAGTCATCCATTAGTATTGATTGGAACTTATGTCTTCCTTTACATCCATAATATTTGTTTTATAAAACTGGGTTCCCTAGTATTGGGTACATACATGTTTACTATAGTCACATCTTCTTGTTGAATTGATCCCTTAATCATTACATAATGAACATCTTTGTCTGTTAACAATTTATATCTAAATTCTATTTTGTCTGATATTAATATTAGCTACTCCTGCTCATTTTCAATTCCGTTTGCATGGAATATCTTTTTATACTTTCCACATATACAGTCTGTATATATTATTGGTGAAGTATGCTTCATGTAAGCAGCATATAGATGATAGATGGGTCTCTTTTTTTAATCTATTCAGCCAGTCTGTATCTTTCAACTGGAGAATTTGGTCCATTTACATTCAAGGTTATTTTATAGTTCATAAATAGAATTCTGAGAATATAATTGATTTTCCCTCCCTCTCTCTCCCTCCCCCCTCCTTCTACTCTGTCTTCCCTCCCCTCCCCTCCCTTTCCCTTCTTCTTCCCTCCCATCCCCTCCCTTCCCCTCCCTCCCTCAATCCATCTCTCTCCCTCTCTCTCTCTCCCCCTCCCTCCCTCCCCCCCCCCTCTTTCTTGTCAGTGGCTTAATTCACCATAAAATATAGAGTTCAAAAAGTAAAAAGCAAAAAAGATTCTAATTTAGTGGGAATATAGGCAAGGACTATAACCAATAGTTAAATGGAAAGATGAGCATTTCACCTAAAAACAGTAAATTTTACACTTGATCTTAGCCAAAAGGCCAAGAAGCAATACATAGTAAATTTTAAAGTAATCACAGATCATTAAAATGATAGAGATGTAATATTCTTAACCATTCATTTGATAAAGATATAAAATAGGTTGACAAAACTATATTTGCAACAATACTTATACAGGTCTTTGCTTTTTTATTATTTTCTTTTTAAATTTTAGCTTCCACATAGAAGGGAGAACATCTGCTATGTGCCTTCCTGTGTCCAGCTTATTTCACACAACATGATGGTCTCTAGTTGTTTCCATTTTGATGCAAACAGTAGAATTTCATTCTTTTCTGTGTATATATACCACATTTTCTTTATCCATTCATTTGATGATAGTCACCTAGGTTGAGTCCATATTTCTGCTATTGTGAATGGTGTTGTTGTAAACATGTGGTCGCAGGTATCTCTTTCAGATAATGTATGCATGTCTTCTGAGTATATACACAGTGGGATTTCTAGATGGTATGGCAGGTCTAGTTCTATTTCTTAAAGAAATCTCACACTGCTTTCCACAGTGGCTGGACTAGTTTGCATTCCAGCCAACAGTGTGTGAGTGTTCCCCTTACTCCATATCCTCACCAGCATTTGTTACTTTCTTTTTTATATTTTAGAATTTCTGACAAGAGTGAGGTGATATTTCCTTGTGATTTTGATTTGCATTTCCCTAATGGATAGTGATGTTGAGCATTTTTTCATATATTTGTTGGCTATTTCTATTTTTTCTTTTGAGAACTGTCTATTGAGGTCATTTGCCATTTTTTAACTGATTTGGTTGTTTTCTAATGGTTGAATTTTAAATTTTTATTTTTTATATAATATGAACAAATTTCATGCATTGCAAATATATAGATTTAGGAACATATATTGAATTTTTAAGTTGCAGATATATTCTGGACATCAGCCTTTTTTGGATAGGTAGTTTGCAAATATTTTTCCCATTCTATTGGATGTCTCTTCACTCTACTGATCATTTCTTTTTCTGTGCAAAAGCTTCTGAGTTTGATTTAACTCCATTACTTTAGTTTTGTTGGTATTCCCTATACTTTGGGAGTCTTATCCAAGAAGGCAGTTCCTGAGCCAATGTCTTGGAGTGTTTCCCCTACATTTCTTTCCATCAACCTCATAGTCTCAAGTCTTAAAGTTAGGTGTTTGCTCCATCTTGAGAACTTTTGTATATGGTGAGAGGTATGTGTCTAATTTCATTCTTCTATATAGATACATCCAGTTTTGCCAGCACCATTTGTTGAAGAGATTATGGTTACTCCACTATATGGTCTGAGCACTTTGTCAAAAATCAGTTGGCTGTATGTATGTGGATTAATTTCTGGGCTCTCTAGTCTGATCTACTAATCTATGTATCAGTGTTTGTGCCAGCACCAAACTGTTTTAATTACTATAGCTTTGTAGTATGCTTTCAAGGCAGGTATTGTGCTGCCGCCAGCTTGATTTTTTTTGTTGTTGTTCAGGATTGCTTTGGTTATTCTAGTTTTTTTATTCCATGTGAATTTTAGGATTGCTTTTTCTAACTTTCTATATCTTGATTTAATCTTTGTAGATTTACATATATCCAAGAATTTATCCATTTCTTAAAGGTTTTCCAGTTTATTAGCATACAATTTTTCAAAGTAGTTTCTTATGACCCTTTGTATTTCAGTGCTGTTAATTGTAATATTTATTTTTCATCTCTAATTTGTTTTTTTGTTTGTTTGTTTTCCTCTGTTAGACTGGCCAAAGGTTTATGTACTTTATCTTCTTAAAAAAATCAGCCTTTTCTTTTGTTGATATTTTGTATTTTATTTTAGTTTAAGTTTCTTTTTTTAAAATGCATTTATTTATTTGAAAGGCTGAGTTACAGAGAGAAAGGGAAAGACACAGAGAGAGGGAGAGATCTTTGATCCACTGGTTCACTCCCCAAATGGCCATAATGGCTTGAATTAGGCCAGGACAAAGCAGGAGACTGGAGCTTCATCTGAGTTTCCCACCTGGGTGCAGGGGCCCAAGCATTTGGGCCATCTTCTGATGCTTTCCCAGACACATTAACAAGGAGCTGGATCAGAAGTGGAGCAACCAACAGGGACATGTACTAGGGACCATATGGCTGAAACCGAGAACCAGGAGCTTCATTTGGGTCTCCCATGTGGGTGTCAGGGACCCAAGCACACGGGCCATTTTCCACTGCTTTTCTCAGTGCATTAGTAGGGAGCTAGATTGTAAGTGGAGCATCCGGGACTCAAACTGCTGCCCACATGAAATGCTTATGTCATGGGTGGCAGCTTTATCCACTATACCACAACACTGGCTCCTGGAGGATTTTTTTTTTTTTCAGTTTAAGGCTTTATTTCCTGGAAGTGTGCCTCTGGGCTTTGGAATGCCTAAGGAAGGCTTACACTTCAGTTTCAGGGGTGTGTGCTTGGGGCCCAGAGAGCTTGGGTGTGGCAAGAGTCCAGAGTTAGGCCGGTGCCATGGCTCAACAGGCTAGTCCTCTGCCTTGCGGTGCCGGCACACTGGGTTCTAGTCCCGGTCGGGGCGCCGGATTCTGTCCCGGTGGCCCCTCTTCCAGGCCAGCTCTCTGCTGTGGCCAGGGAGTGCAGTGGAGGATGGCCCAGGTGCTTGGGCCCTGTACCCCATGGGAGACCAGGAGAAGCACCTGGCACCTGGCTCCTGCCATTGGATGAGCGCGGTGCGCCGGCCACAGCGCGCCGGCCGCGGTGGCCATTGGAGGGTGAACCAACGGCAAAAGGAAGACCTTTCTCTCTGTCTCTCTCTCTCACTGTCCACTCTGCCTGTCAAAAATAATAAAAAAAAAAAAGAGTCCAGAGTGACACCTCTGGCTACAGTCAGTGGGGGGAGAGGGATGTTAAAGTCAGCTAGCATGTTCACAGTCTCAGCTCTTTTGTGTGCCAGGGTGAACTAACTGATTCACAGCACCCAGGCACACACGTTCTACAGAACCCCGGCCCACTCTACAGTGTGTCCTCTAACCCTTTTCCCAGCATGCAGGGAGCTCTGAGTCTCCCAATCAGACTGGATGGGTGCACAGGAACCCAGCGACAACCCAGGAGCCCCTCAGCTCTATGGCCTGTGTTCAGAATTTCCACAGTCGCAGATGCAGGGGGTCTACTCTCCACCCTGAAAGTTTCCCTGTCCCAGTCCAGCAGCCCCCAGCAGTGGGGGAATGGGCTGCTGTTCTCTGGCTCAGGACACAGCTCTACTATAGCTGTACCTCAGCAGATGGAGTCTGGTGCATTGGTGGGTAAGAGAGGGATGTAATGTGGCCTCACCTCATGGAGCCAAGCAGTCGCCTAGACTCCCCCTTTTTCCCAGGCCAGACTCAAAGCCAGTGAGGACCATGGAAGTCTCCTTCAGTCAAAACCACCAGTGCGAGGGTGGCAGCCTCCTCTCACCTTGTCCTGGGAAGATGGTGTTTCCTAGCCTAGAACCTGCCATGTCCATGCAGGAGTGGCTGGTGGCAGTGTGTCTGTCCTCCCTCTTGGCTGTTCCATGGAGTCTCCTGGCTGTTCTCCACTGAAAATTTCTCTCAGTCAATGCCCTGGGTCCTTCCTTTGTTTTTCCCAGTACTTTCTGTGGTTGAGGTCAGCGTGGCTTCTCACTATTCATTCGTCTTGGATCCCTACTTGTCCGTGATATGTAGTTTTCACTGTGATCTTTCACTTCTAATATTAAACTTATTCCCAAGTATTTCTATTTTGACAGCTATTGAAAATGTGGTTACTTTCTTGATTTCTTTTCCAGATGATTCACTATTGGCATATAACATTACTGATTTTTGTATATTGACTACCAATTATGCTGCAACTTTGCTGAGTTTGTTGATTAGTTCTAATACATTATGGTGGAGGTCTTGGGGTTTTCTAGATTATAAGGTCATACCATCTGCAAGCAGTTATAATTTGACTTTCTCCTTTCTAATTTGGAGCCTTTTTATTTCCTTCTGCTCTCAATGCCCTACTAAGAACCTCCAGTATCATGTTGAATAAAAGCAGTGAAAGTAGGCTTCCTTGTCTTGTACCAGAGAGGGAGCCCTCAGCTTTCCCCCATTCAATATGAAGTTACATTTGTTGTTATAGATGGCCTTTATTATGTCGAGGTATGTTCCTTATATACCTAATTTGATCAGAGCTTTCATCATTAAGAAATATTGAATTTTATCAACACCTTTTCTGTATCTTTTGAGATGATCATATGATTTTTGTCTTTTATTCTGTTGATGTGGCATGTGGTAAGAATTCATTTGCATATCCTGAATGATAATTTACATCATTGGGATAAATCCACTTGATCATGGTAAACAGTCTTTTTAATGTGCTGTTGGATTCAATTTGCTAGTATTTTGTTGAGTATTTTTGCATCAAAGTTCATCAAGGATATTAGCCTGTAGCTTTCTTTTTTCTTGCTGTGTTCCAGTCTAATTTTAATATCAAAGTAATGCTGACCCCATGGAATGAGTTTGGGAGAATTCCTACCTCTTCTAGTTTTTGAAATAATTTCATAAGGATTTTTAAATCTTTAAAAGATTGGTAGAATTCAGAACTGATGCCATCTAGTCCTAGTTTTCTCATTGGTGATAGTTTTTTTTTTTTTATTACTAATTTAATTTTGTTACTCAGTTTGTCCCTTTAGATATTCCAGGCATTGTGAAACAGCAGTATAATGATTTAATCTTCGTGATATGTGTACAAGAATTTGTTCACTCCTTTGAGGTTATAGAATTTGTTGCTATGTAACTGTTCATAGTAATTGCTAACAATCCTTTGCATTTCTGTGGTTTCAGTCATAATGCCTCCAATTTTATCTCTTATTCTACATATTTGAATCTTCACTCTTTTTTCTTGGTTAGTCTAGCTAAGAATTTATCAATTTTTTATTTTTTGAAGAATGCACACATTTCTTCAGTTTCATTTGTATATTTAAAGTCTGTATGTCATTTATTTGGGCTCTGAATTTTATTTATCAATTTTGAGTTTGATTTATCCTTGTTTTCCCAGTTCCTTCAGGTGCAGTGATAAGGTGTTTATTTGAGCTATTTCTTGTTGTTTTTCTTTTTAAGATGTATTCATTCATTTGAAAAGCTCAGTAACATGGGGGGGAGAGCGAGAGGGAGGGGGAGAGGAGGAGGGAGAGGGGGAGAGGAGGAGGGAGGGAGAGGGGGAGGGAAAGGGGGAGAGGAAGAGGGAGGGAGAGGGGAAGAGGAGCAGGGGGAGAGGGAAGAGGAGGAGGGATAGAGGGGGAGGGGGGAGGGAGAGGGGGAGAGGAGGAGGGATGGAGGGGGAGAAAAGGAGGGAGGGGTGAAAAGGAGGGAGGGGGAGAGGGGGAGGGGGGAAAGGGGGGGAGAGAAGGGAGGGGGAGAGAGAAGAGAGGGAGGGGGGAGAGAAGGGAGGGAGAGCGAGAGAGGGGGAGGGGGAAGGAGAGAGAATCATTATATCATTTTTCCATCTACTGGTTCATTCCCAAAATGCTGACAAGAACTGGGGATGGGCTAGCCAAAGTCAGGAGCAGGAACTCTAGTTAGGTCTTTCACATGGGTGGAAGGAACTCACATCCTTGTGTCATCATTTACCACCTCCCAGGTACATTAGCCGAAACCTGCATCCAAAGTGTGGAGTAGCTGGGATTTGAACCATGCATTATAATATGGGATGTGGGTGTCCCAAGCAGTAGATTCAGCTGCTGTTCTCCAATGCCTGCCCTGAGATCTTTACATTTTTAAAAATTCAGTCATTGATTGCTTCCAAGCCAAGAAGTCTCTGCCATACCTCCCCCTGTAACAAGTGAAACTCCAGTCACAAGGAGATGCCATGAGAGGGAGCTTAGGACCATACTTGGGAAGCTCTGAATATTCATTCTGTATATATGGGCCTGAGATCCAGGGCTCTGGGGTCAGCCCAACTAAGTTTTTGTGCAGTGGGCCTGGCATGCCGTTCAGCTCATTCTCCCTCTCCCAAGTAGGAAACATCTCCACATTGTGCGTCTTAGAGCTACAGAATGTTGATATGGGCAACTCTTTCCTTCTTACTATCTTCAATGTGACTTTTCTGACAGTTGTAACAAGATGAGGCACTGTGTCTCTAGCCTAGCTTCCACAGCTCTTGTGAAAGTGGCTAGGCATGTGTATAGCTGTTCACATTGGTATCTCTGTGGGGCGATGGTCATCAGAACCCCTTATTCAGCTGCCATCTTGATTCCTCTCTGCTAAATTGTGTTTTTTTTTTTTTTAAGTACTTTAGGTTTCCATTTGTTGACCATTGTCAACAAACAGCATTCTAGAAATGATTTTTTCCAATCTCCTGATATAAAGAAGAAACTTATTGACACTTTGTTTTTCCCCCCCGGACCACATTTTTATATGGATATTTACCACATTGAAACTCTTTTCTCTGAAATCCCTGTTAATCTCATTTGCCCATTTTTCTTCTTTATTGTGTATTGCATATGTGAATATATGTTATTATTAAATTATAAGCTATTGCCAAAGACAAGCTTTGATTAGGAATTGGAAGGGTGCAGGGGACTGGTGCTGAAGAGGAAGATGAAAGTCCACAAGGTGGTTCTGTTACCTGGAGAAGCATCAACATTGTTTGCTAATTCACGGTGGTATCTTTGCTCATAGCATTTAGTCAAGTAAGAATCTTGCAGAGTCAAGGATTTTATTTTTCTCCTCATGCAGGTAGGCAGAGAGAGATGCCAGAGATGTTCTTCTGGTTTGAGAAGGAAGGAACTTTTGCCAAATAGAAAAAGATCAGGTTAATTGTGGCATTATAATCAGAGCAACAGACTGTCAACCATGACCCACGGGACCAGAAATAATTCCTGAAGTCTAAATATCTTACAAGACTTCATTAAAATAGAATTTCAAAGTACAGATAGATTTTAACACAATCAGCACAAATTGATAACATTCGTGAATATTCACAAATATTTACCTGAGATAAGGAGTACATGATAGTCATTGCTAGGAACCATTGAAGAAATAGAGCTAGAGATCTATGCAGTTAATTTGGAATCAGTTTTAAGAGATTTATTATAAAGCCTATAGTCTATCATGCTGTGAGAATCTTACAGGAATATAATACTGACTTCGTAACTTTTGGGCAAGAGACTGATTTCTAGAAACTAAATTACAGTCCCCAGTGTCCCATGGTGATGGTAGGATGTAAGTCCCCTTAGTCTTGTCCAGAGAATGGTATTAGAGTGTTTCTGCCGTTCTCAAGAGAGCATGTAGTTCAGAAACAAGAGACTTTGCATCCCATTTTCCCCAGTGTAAAGACATAACGCTTAGTGAACCAAAAAGTTCCTTGTAGCAGCCTTGTGGTTATTATATTCCTCCAAGGATGAACTCTCTCATGCCTGCTTCAGTAAGAAGTTCTTCCCCAAAGGGAACCACAGGCAAAGAAGTAATTATTTCCCGTTTGTCTCTAATCTGGAGCTGGGGAGGGGAGAATTGTCCCCAGGTCCTCTCCTTGGTTTATAAAATCAGAACTCACGCATTTCTCATGAGCTGTGAACAGGTATATATCAGTATGCACATGTATCTTACTTGGTTTTAAACTGATAGCTCTTCTGCCTGTTGCAATGTGACTTTGAGACCCTTAGAGACTCCAGCTGTTTTACTGTACTCTGTGTCTTCTAGAGAGAAATGGAAGACCTTTCCAAAGACTTGTAGTCAGAGGTACCTGTGCTCATCACGTAAGGGGTCATGTTGGAGCAGGAGAATTTATACCCAGTAGCGTGATTCTGTGTGTGTATGCGTGTGCATGTGGAGTATGGGCTACTGAGCCCAGACTTGATCCCTTCCCACACCAGAGGATGACAGACAGCTCGCTGTAGAACAACCTACCTTGAACTGAGTATCCACATTTTGAGAAGACAAACCTCTATGTAGAATTTATCTTAAACTGATCCTCTATCTAATTTACTGAGCACTTTTATCTCCTTTTGCTTATTTTTAGCCGATTAACTGTTCTTGGGTTTTCTTCCAAGTTCTAGAACAAAGCTCTGCAATTATTTTCACCTTTGTTGCCACAATCCAGGTGGAGGCAGATATGATTTTGTACCTAAACTGTTGCAATAGCCTCCTGTGCACCTTTCTGCTGACACTCTGGCCTTGCTATAATCTGATCTCTATCCAGTAGCCAACAGCTACTGAAAGAATTGTCACTTCTTTCTCTAACCCGTTTCTTAGGTATACTACTGCTCCAGGGATAAAACAGAAATTTTCTATTGTAAGAGAAAGGGCCTTATATACTTCTGCCCACAGATAATTCTCAAACCCCGTATCTTTCTCATGCTCTTGAATTTTCTGTTTCTCAAATACCATAGTCTGTCCTCACCCAGCACTTAATGAGTGTGCCTGTTTTTATCATCTTTACCGAATAGGCTCTTAGGTTAGACATGTTTCAGAGAACACACAGAATAGGCTTTCTCATCACCTTAGTCTCTTACAATTTGATAATCTATCAAAGTCATGAACATATATTCACTCCAATTCCATTTCTAAGAATTTTTCCTACAGATATATGTGCTATGCAAAATGACATATGAACAATGCTTCTTTTGCAATTAATTGAAAATAGCAAAATATTAGAAACAACCTACATGTTCTACAGACAGCTAATTAGTAAGTTCATTGTGATATACTATTGTTAACATAGTGATGAGTAATATAATTGAATGTGGAATTCATCTCAGGTGATAATATTACCTTAATAGGATTTTTAATGTTGGAGCCTGAAGAATGTATGGATTTTATAGATGATTTTAGTCATGTTGGGAGAATTGGTACATTAATGTGAATTTCAGTTAGTCCCCAAATGAATGATGAGTCATTTAGAGAGACATCTCTCCAGCTCTCAAAGACAAAGACAAAGACTGAACAAGTCTTCGTATAGAAGATGGATTGTTTTTCCAGTAGACTATGATGTTTTCATTCCCTGTTCTTTCTTGTGATTGTTCACAAGGGTAGGTCTAAGACCTGAAGGAGAAAAACAGATAAATTATAGGATTAGAAAGTATAAAATTAAATTTTAAAAAAATTTTTATTTTATTTGAGAGGTACTTACAGACAGAGATGGAGACAAAGAGAGGTCCTCCATCCACTGATTCACTCATCCAATGGCCACAAACGCTGGAGCTGTGCTGATCTGAAGCCAGAAACTTCTTCCGGGTCTCCCACATGGGTGCAGGAGCCCACGCACTTGGGGCACTTTGCACTGCTTTCCCAGGCCATAGCAGGGAGCTGGATCGGAAGTGGAGCAGCCAGGACACAAACTGGTGCCCTTTGATGGGAAAAATATCAACAAAGAGTCACTGGCAGGGAACCTAGGTTAGGAACTGCAAACTGTGGAAAAGGAAACCCTATTGTTTACACTAGATAGACCAAGAACTTTCTGGCGGATTCAAGATGCGACTGAAACACCAGACACTTCCTGGTGTTCTGAGGACTTGAATAAGCATTATTTATTTATTTTTTTTTAGGTGAGCATATAGAAGGTGAGACTTTGAAGAGACTTTTTATCCATATTTCAAGGACAATCCCTTTAGAAAGTGTGATGTAGACTGAAAATTTGAGTGGCAAGAAATCTTCCTAAAGGAAAAACTGATGACTGTCTTACAATGAATGTCATTCGATATTTTATGTTTCTGAAACAGATTCATGACATTGATCCCGTTGCCTTGACCTGCTGGACAGGGCATTTCCACCAAGTTTCCAGAACCTGATAGTTTGAAAGTCCAAAGAAGCCCACTGGATTCTCTTTTGTCTTATCCTATCCATAGGAACAGAGCATTAGCCAAAGCACGTTTCGGCACGGAGAGCAAGAGAGTCCAACAGACTGTTAAATAGAGATGCTCTGTTGTGTAGTATCTAACAGCTAGTTGTTGACTTGCCCTTGCACCCTCATTTCTTAATCTCGCATTTCCACCATGAACTCCTGGACTGATCTGATAATCGTTCCGATGCCTCTGGGTTTCTCTGAATTACGTGCTGATTTCTTGGTGGACCAATGACATCCTTCCCCTAGACCATCACTAGTCCAGTGGTGAGGCAAAAAGCTGGAGACGTTCTGGCTAAAATGGACTGCTAATTCAAAGCTGTGCTTTCTTTATACGATGCTCATAATCATTTCTCATTTTTTCACATCTCCATTTCTTTTTTTTCAACAAAAGAGAAGACCATGAGAAGGGATAATCAGAGCAGTGTGTCTGAATTCCTGCTCCTGGGGCTCCCCATCCGGCCAGAGGACCAAGACATGTACTATGCCCTGTTCCTGGGCGTGTACCTGACCACGGTGCTGGGGAACCTGCTCATCATCCTACTCATCAGGCTGGACTCCCGCCTCCACACCCCCATGTACTTCTTCCTCAGCCACTTGGCTTTCTCTGACATCTCCTTATCATCAGTCACTGTTCCCAAGATGCTCAAGAATATGCACACACACAGTCAATCCATCTCCTATGTTGGGTGCATCTCCCAGGAGTTTTTTTTCTTATTGTTTGGGGGTCTCGACAGTTTCCTTCTCACCTCCATGGCCTACGACAGGTATGTGGCCATCTGTCACCCCTTGCACTACACCACCATCCTGAGTCTGAGTCTCTGCTTCCTGCTAGTAATTGTGTCTTGGGTCTTAGCCTTTGCTATTGCCCTCTTACACACCCTCCTTCTAGCCCGGCTCTCTTTCTACAGAGACAACGCTCTCCCTCATTTTTTCTGTGACCTCTCCGCCTTACTGAAGCTGTCCAGCTCAGACACCCGTGTCAATGAGCTGGTTATCCTCACTGTGGGAACTGTGGTCATTACTTTGCCATTCATATGCATTCTGGTGTCTTACGGCTACATTGGGGCCACCATCCTGAGAATGCCTTCCCTCAAGGGGATCTGCAAAGCCTTTTCCACATGTGGCTCTCACCTGGCTGTGGTTTCTCTGTACTATGGAGCAATTATTGGACTGTACTTCTTCTCCTCATCTAGTACCACTAGTGACAAGGATGTTATTGTGGCTGTGTTGTATAGTCTGGTCACACCCATGCTAAATCCTTTTATCTATAGCCTGAGGAATCGGGACATGAAAGGAGCTCTAGGTAAGGTATTTAGCAGAGGAAGAAGATTCTCACCATGATGGGCCTTCTCTTCTACATCCTCTGCCTGGACTTGTACAACCTCAGCCCCCTGCATGCACATTCTCTCTGAACTGCAGTTTCTTAGTGGATGTCGATGCAGTACTCTTTCTTGAGCCTATGTTTCCTCCTGGACTTAGTTTAATTACGTTAGTGATGTTTAGAACATCTTGGGAAAGGGTTTTACAAACATACCCATGCAACCCTCCCGTTCTATTGTTATTACACTTTTCATTCGGCATGCTTGTCCTCCAAGAATTTTAAAGTTTTACATACATGCAGCTCTTAATTTCTTTGGATAGTTAAAAATCTTTGATAAGCCATTCTTAGGACAGAAATATTTCTTCTTGTAGGTTCATAATTTTATTCTTTGTTTAATTCCATGAAACATTTGGAATTTATTTTGTTAGTAACCTTAATTAGAGATTTTTTATTTTTGTTTAAAATTTCCCATCCATTGCTCCACTGTTTTTTTTTAAATGTTTATAGTATGGTAATAACTAGGCACAAAACTTTTTTTCCTTCTCAAATTGAGTGGGATTAATCACAATTGAAGTGAGATGGTTTTCTGTAGGAGGCTGGGGCAATGGTCCAGACAGAGTTGGTTCAGAGACTTGATTGGATCTCTTGAGGTCCTACAAAGGTCAACTGGGTATACAGCATGGCAGTGAGAGCGGGAGTTAACGTGGCTTTCTGTGTGGTGATGCAATTATGGGTAATCAGTCCATTCTGCTAGAGGCGCTCAGCCTTCCAGGATGTGGGCTGAGGAGTGGCAAGGAGTCGAGGCAATCTGCACAGACTTCAGACAAGACTCCCACACAGCTAGATTTTACTTTAGCTGAAAAAATATCCAACTACGTGAATAGTGCCCATGTGTTCATCTAAAATGGTAGAGTTCTGTTTCTAGCTCTTGAGGAAATATCTCTGCTCAAGACACAGGTAGCTACCTTCTTTGCTGTATGCTGATCACTGTGACAGATGTTTCCATTTCCGTTATTTCACTTTTCCTAGTAATTGGTATGAAGGAAGGAATTCAGACTGAGAGAGTGTTGGTAGCCAGTCCTGTGCCACTAAGCTAGCAATATGTAGTGGAAGTAGTGTTCAAGCTATTGTATATATGCGTTCAAATCCCGAGACCTACCAACCACTTGACTATTTTTCAAACTTGAGCAATATTTTTACTTTTTTTACTGAAATTAAACTTTAATATTAAAAATATCAAAATAGCATTCAAACAAAATGGCAAATAAAACATGTAACTGGATATGTCTTTATACTGTGTGTATGTGTATGTTAATGTGATATAAGATCATATTTTAAATAATAATCTTTAGGTTTACATAATAGAAAACTTACAATACTATTAAATTTCCTGTCTCCTCCTCAATTTTATCATCCTTCCTCTTAAAAAATCCTCAATATTAGTATTATATTGATCCTTCATTTTACCTATTCTAGAACTGCATATAAATAATACTATATTTATTCTGGGGTCATTGCTTTTGCTGTCTAATATTGTCAATGTGAAAATCATCATACAGTATCCAACTGTGAGAATATAGCACACTTCTTCTGTTCTATGTCCAGCACCAGTTTATTCCATCAGCATTTTGAACAATGAGCAATGCTGCAATGAACATTTTTACATGTATCCAGTGTGTATATGAAAGAGACTTGTAAATTATATACACATAAGAATTACTGGATTGTAGGGCATGTGTATGTTCAACTTAACTATCACTGCTATTTTTCCCCCTAAAATCACTATACTAAGAAGCCAATGTGAAAAGCCTACATACTATCTGATCTTAACTATATGACATCCCAGAAAAGGCAAAACCATTGAGATAACAAAAAGATCAGTGATGGCCGGCGCTGCAGCTCAATAGGCTAATCCTCTGCCTTGCAGTGCTGGCACACCAGGTTCTAGTCCCGGTCAGGGTGTCAGATTCTGTCCCGGTTGCCCCTCTTCCAGGCCAGCTCTCTGCTGTGGCCAGGGAGTGCAGTGGAGGATGGCTTGGGCCCTGCCCCCCATGGGAGACCAGGAGAAGCATCTGGCTCCTACCATCGGGTCAGCACGATGCGCCGGCCTCAGCGGCCATTGGAGGGTGAACCAACGGCAAAAGGAAGACCTTTCTCTCTGTCTCTCTCACTGTCCATTCTACCCGTCAAAAAAAATAAATAAATAAATAAAAATAAAATTAAAAAATATCAGTGATTCCTAAGGGTCTGAAGCAGAGGAAGAGGAGGGTTGAATAGATGAAGCAAGGGGGATGTTTTAGGACTGAGAAACTTCTGATTGATGCTGTAACCATGGATACTTGTCACTAAGCATTTGGCAAAACCAGGAAGAAACAAAGCTACATAGTGCAGCATGGACTCCAATGTAAACTGTAGACTTTAGTTAATAACACTATCAATATTCATTCAACTATAATACATTCTATACACTTAAACTGCTCTAAAATAGCCTATAAATGCAAGAGTTATATTAATGTAAACCATTGTCCCCAGAGGATGAAAATTCTTATCACCTGGTATTAACAGACTAATGTCTTGTAAGTCTGGTACATGGCAACTTTTGTTAGCTATTTGTGACAAAAATGGCTGGCTGTCCATCCAAATCTCATGACCTGTGATGTTGACCCTGGGCAGCAGCTGCTATGTTCTCTTCTGGTCTAGGTGTGGCTAGGAGACGTGTCCTCCCTAATAGAGAGATGTGTGTGATTTCTTGGCTGGGAATTCAAAGAATCCTGTGGGTCTCATCTTCTATGTTCTGGAAACAGATGAGTTGTTGCGCTCAAAGGCAGTTGAGCCTGGTGCCTGAGTTACCACACAGTGAAAAGCCATCTACACGTTAGAAAACCAACCTGAGACTCAAAGCAACATTCCCTTATTACAAAGAATTTCTCTGGGTGAAACCCACAGTATGTCTTTTTCCTGCTTTTCTATTGGGTTTTCTTTTGTTTATTGCATTACGGCAGCCTTCAAATAACCTAGAGCTGAATCCTTGTCCACTGACTATATTGTAAGCCTTCCATTATTTGAAGCTTGCTTCTCTTTCCTTTTAATTATCAGTGTTTTATCTTTTTAAATATTTTCTTTCTTTTTTCCAACTCTTATTTAATAAATATAAATTTCCAAAGCACAACTTTTGAATTATAGTGGCTTTCCACCCCATAACCTCCCTCCCACTTGTGACCATCCCATCTCCCGCTCCCTCTCCCATCAAGATTTTCAATTATCCGTAAATACAGAAGATCAACTGATCAACTTAGTATATACCATGTAAAGATTTCAACAGACTGCACCCAAAAAAAACCACAAAAAGTATAGAGCACTGTTTGAGTTGTAGTTTTTTTTTTTTTTTTTGGACAGGCAGAGTTACACAGTGAGAGAGAGAGAGACAAAGAGAAAGGTCTTCCTTTTTCCATTGGTTCATCCTTCAAGTGGCCGCTGCAGCCAGCACGTTGCAGCCAACGCGCTGCGCCGATCTGAAGCCAGGAGCCATGTGCTTCCTCCTGGTCTCCCATGCGGGTGCAGGGCCCAGGGACCTGTGCACCTGCTTTACAGGAAGTTAGAAGTTGTTGACACTCTTATTTATGATGTCAGTAATCACCCGAGGCTCTTGTCATGAGCTGCCAAGGCTATGGAGGCCTCTTGAGTTCACCAACTCTGTTCTTATTTAGATAAGGCCATAGTCAAAGTGGAAGTTCTCTCCTCCCTTCAGAGTCTTTTTTTTTTTTGCCACAGTGTCTTGGCTTTCCATGCCTAAAATACTCTCATGGGCTCTTCAGCCAGATCTGAATGCCTTAAGGGCTGACTCTGAGGCCAGAGTGCTGTTTAGGGCATTTGCCATTCTATGAGTCTGCTGAGTATCCTGTTTCCCGTGTAGGATCATTCTCTCCTTTTTAATTCTATCAATTATTATTTGCAGACATTGGTCTTATTTATGTAAAGCCTAACTTTTTGATCAATTATGAACTTAAACTGATCACTTTAACAAGTAAGATGGCATTCAATCCCTTGATGGGATTGAATTGGAATTCCCTGACACATTTCTAGCTCTACCATTAGGGGTAAGTCCGAGTGAACATATGCTGAACTGTACATCACTTCTCTCTCTTATTCCCACTCTTATATTTAACAGGGATCACTTTTCAGTTAAATTTAAACAACTAAGAATAATTGTGTGTTAACTAATGAGTTCAACCAATGGTATTAAGTAGAACAAAAAAACACTAAAAGGAATAAAATAGTAAGTTGTTCCTCGACAGGACAAGGGCTGATCAAGACATTGTTTCTCATAGTGTCCATTTCGCTTCAATAGGTTTCCTTTTAGGTGCTCAGTTAGTTGTCACTGATCAGGGAGAACATATGATATTCATCCCTTTGGGACTGGCTCATTTTACTCAGCATGATGTTTTCCAGATTCCTCCATTTTGTTGCAGATGACCAGATTTCATTTTTTTACTCTTGTATAGTATTCTTTTTTCTATTTTTAATTTTGACAGAGTTAGACAGTGAGAGAAAGAGAGACAGAAAGTTCTTCCTTCCGTTGGTTCATTCCCCAAATGGCTGCAATGGATGGTGCTGCGCCAATCCGAAGCCAGGAGCCAGGTGCATCTTCCTGGTCTCCCATGTGGGTGCAGGCACCCAAGCACTTGGGCCATCCTCCACTGTCTTCCCAGGCCACAGCAGAGAGCTGGACTGGAAGAGGAGCAACCGGGACTAGAACCTGGTGCCCATATGGGATGCTGGCGCCGCAGGTGGAGGATTAACCAAGTGAGCCACGGCTCCAGCCCCTCTTGTATAGTATTCTATAGAGTACATATCCCATAATTTCTTCATCCAGTCTTCTGTTGATGGGCATTCAGGTTGATTCCATGTCTTAGTTATTGTGAATTGGGCTGCAATAAACACTGAGGTACAGACAGCTCTTTTATTTGCTAATTTAATTTCCTTTGGGTAAATTCCAAGGAGTGGGATGGCTGGGTTGTATAGTAGGGCTATATTCAGGTTTCTGAGCAATCTGACTTCCATAGTGGCTTTTCCAGTTTGCATTCCCACCAACAGTGGGTTAGTGTCCCCTTTTCCCTACATCCTTGCCAGCATCTGTTGTTAGTTGATTTCTCTATGTAAGCCACATCTCCACAAAAGTGGAAAATTCTTTGGAAATGGGAGTGTGAAAGGCCAAACACAATTTTATAATAATTTTAAAGTTTGGGCAAAAACTACTCCTGACGGCTTCCTTTTAATTAATATGAGCCTCAGCAACATAGCACCCTCAAAGTATTTTCTAATCGTGTTGTCCAAGATAAGAGCAAATGAAGTTCTATAAAATCTACCCTGGAGCAGGCATTTGGTCTAGTGATTAAGACATTGGTTGTGACACCTGCATTCCATATGAAAATGCCTGGATTTGAGTCCAAGCTCTGTTCCTGATTCTAATTTCCTATAAATGTGCACTCTTGGAGGCAGCAGGTGATGGTTTGGTAGCTGAGTCCCTGCCACCCATGTAGACCACCTAGATTTAGCATCTGGCCCCTGGCTTTGGCCTAGCCCAGACACACCTATTGGACCACTGGGGGAGTGAGCCAGTAGGTGGAAGCTGTGTCTCTCAAGTAAATAAATTATTTTTTTATAATCTCATTTTATATACCTCGGAACAGGTGTAAGATAATATCAGAAAGGCATTTTAGAGTGACAGTTGTAGAAGGAAGACAAGTAAGCTATATTTTCAATAATTTGTATTTATGTTATTGAGAGAACAGGATCATGTGGCTGCTGTAATGAAAGCTAAGTATCATTTGGGAGGATGGGTTTTCTTTCTCAAGAGTTTTCTTAAAGCCCCTTTCATGTCTTTATTTCTCAGGCTATAAATGAAGGGGTTCAACATGGGCGTGACCACTGTGTATATCACAGAAGCAATTATGTTGTTGTCATTGGTGTTGCTGGATGAGGGAAGAAAGTAGAGACCAATAATTGTGCCATAATAGAGAGTCACCACTGAGAGGTGGGATCCACAGGTGGACAAGGCTTTACAGACGCCCTGGGTGGAGGGAACCCGGAGGATGGCAATCCCAATACGCACATAAGAAGCCAGAATGCATAGGAACGGAAGTATAATGGCTGTCAATCCTGCAGTGAAGATTACCAGCTGGTTGAGGGAGGTGTCTGAGCAAGACAACTTGAGCAGCACACCAAGGTCACAGAAAAAGTGGGGGATAATGTGGTGAACGCAGAAGGAAAGCCGGGCCAGAAGGAGGGTATGCAGAAGAGCGCATGCATAAGCAATGATCCAAGACCCAGCTACGAGTGTGATACAAAGGCTCTGACTCATGACGGTTGCATAATGCAGAGGGTGACAGATGGCCACATATCTGTCATAGGCCATTGAAGTGATAAGGAAACTATCCAAGTCAGCAAAGAATATGAAAAAATATGTCTGTGAAATGCAGCCCTTATAGGGGATGGCGAGGTGTTGGGTGTGCATGTTCAAAAGCATCTTTGGCACAGTGACCGACGGGAAGGCGATGTCAGCGAAGGCCAAGTGGCTGAGGAAGAAGTACATGGGGGTGTGGAGGCGGGAGTCCAGCCTGATGAGCAGGATGATGAGCAGGTTCCCCAGCACCGTGGTCAGGTACATGCCCAGGAACAGGGCAAAGATCACTCCCTGCTGCTCTGGTCGGATGGGGAGCCCCAGGAGGAGGAATTCGAATCCATTGCTCTGGTTCTCAGGCCTCATACTCGTGTATCAGATGAAGGGGCTGTGTTGGAAGTTGAAGGAGAAATGTAGGATGTTTCAGGATGAGAAATAATGATTGTGGTATAGGATAATAGAGAGATGCTTTAGACTCTGGAGGTGTATTTACCCATATTTTCTCACATATTTCACTGCAAATGTGATAGAAAAAAATGCAGTTTTGGGATATGCAGCCACTTTCTTTCTCAATCTTGTCCAAGTTTCTGTAAATGATAATATTAACAGTTAATGTTTACTAAATCTTTCCTTGAACATTGTTCTAACGGCTTATTGTAGTAGCTGATTCATTAGTCTTAAATATCTGAACTAGCTATGTACTGTACCAACTCTACTCTGAAGATAGGATAACTGAAGCAGTCTTACAGTGGAAAGCATAGGAGGGACTTCAGTGTTTTAACTCCAGAATTTGTTCTTGGAAGCAAAGAGATTATTTATTAATTTTTCAGACATATAAGGAGTATATGTGTTTAGGGGGTATCATGTGATGTTTTAAATATACATACATACATATACAAACATGTAATGTCCAAAAAGGGTAAATACATCTAAGCAATCATTTAGCACTTCTTTGTGGTAAAAACATTTTTTTCTAGCTTTTCTTTAAAAGAAAAAATATATAGTACATAGCCATTATCTGTAGTTACCCTTTGTGCAGTAGAATACTGGAACTTCTTATTTGCATCTAACTGTATCTATCCACAAAATGAACATTCCTACTTTCTACTTGTATTTTTTATTTAGTGGAGAGTTAACCTTGTGATTATAAAGTAAATGAAAAAATGTCATTGAAAAAATTAAAAGAAGAATAAGAATAGGAGGAGGGAGGAAGATGGGGATCCATAAAAGAAAGAAAAATAAGTGTGGGCAACAGTCCCATATCCAAGGGGTTACAATGAATTTCTTTGCAAGCATCAGGATTCTGTGAACTCACAAAATTAGAATGTGTAATCATGTATATAAGACCTGCTGCATTTAATCACTTCTAAATTCAAATTAATGCAGGTAGAAGCAGAATATGGAAGATATTGAAGTTAACTATGTCCTATTCAATCTCTAAATTAAACAAAAATTCTATAGGGAATTTTTAGAGACTCATTTCTTTGGTCATATCTCCAAATTACATGATCAACAAAGAAGAAAAAAAAACCCCTCCTCATCCCTCACTCCTTGACTCTCTGTCCAGTGTCTGGAAACCACCATTCTTCTGTCAACGTTGATGAGCTCACCTTGTTTAGATTCCACATATGAGTAAGATCATGTGGTTCCTGTCTTTCTGTGCTTGGCTTGTTTCACTCAACATAATGACCTTCAGTTCAATCCATATTGTTGCAAATGGCAAAATCTGGTCTTTTTTTTATTGCTGAATAGTACTCATTATGTGTATGAAACACATTTCCTTTATCTATTCATCAACTGATGACATCAATCTCACTGCCCTTCATAATCTTGTGTTAATGACCTATTTAATTCTGTATCCCCTGCTGAGCTACACATTTCATGATGATTTCTAATTATTCATTGGCTATAGATCCAGGATCTGTTATAGACAATTAATGTAGGCACAATATAAATTTGTTGATCAAATAATAAATGCCACATCCAAGGAAATCTAATATGACAACTTCATTAAAAAACTTACGCTAAGCATAGTTGAAGAATCTGGAGTCATCCTAACAATACCGATGGTCACAGGGTAACACAAAGAACTGCAATCTGAAAACCCAAAGTAATTTTAACAGGAATTCTAATCTTCACAGTGACACTGTAATAGTTTATGAAATATCTATTTCTTAACTCAATATGAAAATAGCTTGAAAAAATTTTAGATATTTTTAGGAAGGTAGGAGTTCACAACACTTATTATAAAGCTACAATGTTTACAACAAATATACTGTATTTTAACAAAGGTAAACCAATTAAGCCACAGAGGACAATAAAGAGCCTAGAAACAGGCTTGCAACGAGGATTTTTTGATTGACAGGGTGGTATTACAAGTTGGTGAAACAAGGGTGTGCTCTTCAATGAATGGTGCTGAGGCTGTGGGCCACCCACAGCAGAAAAGTATCATCACACCTACCTCACACGACAACATAGAAAGTGCCAGAGGGATTAGCAGCCTTAGGATGAGAAGCAAAATTTCAGCACCAATAGAAGAAAATGTCATAGTTTATATTTATGATTTTATAGTAGCAATACATTTCTTAACTGTCTCCCCCGAGAATAACAAATGAAAATTCTACTAAGTTTAATTATGTTAAGGTTGTTTCTATGACAACCACCACGACAAAACTATAAAGAGGCAAGCTGTGAATGGGATAATTTGTAATACCACAAAGCAATAAAATATTCATATTCAGAATACATAAAAATTCTATTGAGAGGGAAAAGATGAAAATCTCAATAAAATATGGCAAGCAATATGAACTAGAAAGTTGCAGAAAATGAAGTCCAAATGGCCAATTAAAAGGATTTAATTTTATTTATTTATTTATTTTTGACAGGCAGAGTGGACAGTGAAAGAGAAAGGTCTTCCCTTTCCGCTGGTTCACCCCCCAATGGCTGCTGTGGCCGGCGCGCTGTGGCTGGCGCACCATGCTGATCCAAAGCCAGGAGCCAGGTGCTTCTCTTGGTCTCCCATGCGGGTGCAGGGCCCAAGGACTTGGGCCATCCTCCACTGCACTCCTGGGCCACAGCAGAGAGCTGGACAGGAAGAAGAGCGACTGGGACAGAATCTGGTGCCCTGACCAGGACTAGAACTCGGGGTGCCCGCGCCGCAGGTGGAGGATTAGCCTATTGAGCCGCGGCACTGGCCAAAAAGGATTTAATTTTAAGTGATAAAAGAAATGCAAATTAAAATAACAATGAAATATTATTGAATATGTGGTAAAAAGTTAAATATTTCTATTAATCTTGATGTAGTGATTTTTCCCCATCCCTGCCTGGGAAAATGCTCACTCTTCCTCACAAAGAAACAGCTTTGTTGCTAATAGTGAAGAATTGAATCAATTAACTGACAAGGAGTCAAGAATCAAATAAATGTTAGTTTATCATACGATTCTATCCATTGATAAAACAGAATGGGCTCCACACTATATATGTTTACATGCATAGAAATTTAAAATCAATTCTGAGTTAAAGTAGATAAAAAATTATGCTTACAGTGTGATGTATCCATGAAAACACTGAAGAACACAGTATTATGACTTATGGGTACAGAAAAGTATGTGTGTTAGAAGTTAAAGGTTATTGGGCCGGCGCCGCGGCTCACTAGGCTAATCTCTGCCTTGTGGTGCCGGCACACCGGGTTCTAGTACTGGTCAGGGTGTCGGATTCTGTCCCGGTTGCCCCTCTTCCAGGCCAGCTCTCTGCTGTGGCCAGGGAGTGCAGTGGAGGATGGCCCAAGTGCTTGGGCCTTGCACCCCATGGGAGACCAGGAGAAGCACCTGGCTCCTGCCTTCGGATCAGTGCGATGTGCCAGCCGCGGCGGCCATTGGAGGGTGAACCAACAGCAAAGGAAGACCTTTCTGTCTCTCTCACTGTCCACTCTGCCTGTCAAAAAAACAAAGAAAAAGAAAAAAGTT
Source organism: Sylvilagus floridanus (assembly GCA_949820135.1). NCBI lineage: Eukaryota > Metazoa > Chordata > Mammalia > Lagomorpha > Leporidae > Sylvilagus > Sylvilagus floridanus. Next base: position 88,253,482 of record OX463243.1, read on the forward strand.
AAAGGTTATTGAAAAACCCTTCATGATGGTGAGAACCTGAGAGAGGGAAGAAGGAAAACAGGATGGGTGGGCTATTGAAAAGGGTGAGGTATAGAGTATGAGGTATGTTCACTAGGAAGAAGGATGTCAAGCTTAGGAGAAGTGGGTACATCTACCAGCTTTGTTAATTCACTACACATTTGGGGAAAATTTGCATCTTTAGAAGTATGACCTCTTGGAATAATAACTGTTACGAGACCAGTGTGGTTCTGTCTCTTCATCCTTGTCAGTTTAAGGTTTCCTTGTTGCTATTCTTTCCCCTAGCAGAATTCTTTTTTACTGATAAAGGTTTTTTTTTGCAAATCATTTTGTATTTATATAAAGGAAACAAATTCCATGTATTTCATGAATACAGTTTTAAGAGCCTAATGATACTTCTCACCTACCCTCCCTCACTCCCACCCTTTTTCCTCCTTTTAAAAAAAATTTCTTTTATTTTTACAATGGCATACTTTGATTTTTTTCAATAAATACACACTTAACCCTCAACTAATTAAAGAATTCAATGAGTAGTAAGTAGAAAACCACAATGTCAAAGTTTAATGAAACTACTTTGGCCAACTGATTGAGCCAATGGGCAAATTATTAATCCCCCAAGTCAGTGATAATGACCAAATCTCTGCCTGCAGCCCAGCTGATCAAAGCTGAGGGGTTTATGGACAGAAAGAAGCTACAACAAAGCACAGAATCCATGACTTGATCTCTCCTATTTAATGAAGAGGCAAGAATTGCTTCTGCCTCATTGGCCTCCAGTCACACTATCAAGTGAGAGGCAGATACATAGGAACAAGAGGACAGTGTCCCAGGGCCTCACCATTGTCAACTGGATTCAAAGGCAACTGTGTAGCAACAGGCTACGTCCCCAGCTGAAGAGAGTGATTATGAGGCAATTTAACCCATGAAAAGTCATGTCAAATGATAACGTGCAGTGACTGTGTGAAGTAGCCAGCTGGCTGTGTACGACATCTGGAAGCAGAAACAACCTTCATGAAGATTTTGCCAGTAGATGTTACTGAGCAGATCGGAGATGGCTTGCTGCTTAGTATTTGAAACCGATGACTTTCCGTACAGATTCTAGAATATTGGACACAGACCTAACCCCAGAATCTTCATGAATTACGGAAAACGAGTGACAGAATCCTCTCTATTTCTTGAGATTCTTCATGTTATCTGGCTCAATTTTTTTCCTCCAAGGGAGCATAAAAAACTATACCCATTTAGTGTGATTTCCAGAACAACATTGAATGTTCCATATCCCTACCCAAAACACCATACTCGAAAGGATGCTGATACCTGGATTTCTTTTAGCAAGAAAAAAAGACTTTAAATTTCCAACTAAAAGCTAGGTTTCTAAGTAAACAGTCCTGGGATAGAAAACTCCATGGCCAGCACTCTCAGTGAGATGGAACGACTGAGAGCAGTCCACCGAGGGGACCAAGTTTGGAAAGCAGAACAAAGGCACTGGCTGCCTCCAACAAAGGGAGGAGCAGAGAAGGTTGGAGTTCACGGGGAGGATGAAAGAAGCCGGTGGGCACACACTTACCATCTTCCCAGTTTAGGACTGGGCTGTAGAAAGGATCCCATTGTTAATAAAATCTAATAGAATGCTTCATTTTCACCAGACACCTTACGAGTAGGATTACTGTTCCCACATTTCAACATAGAGGTTTGAGCCTCATTTTGGAGAGAACTCTGGCACCCAATAATGAAACTTGCTCCATGTCCTACTACCACTATATGGATTTGAAGATTGGAGGTGAATGAGAAATTAGGATACCAGCTTCTGAATTCATAAAGACAGTTGCCTATAAAGTCACTTCTCAGGGTTCCAAAAGCAATGGAGACCCTGACCCCAGTTTCTGATGGACCACTTGGTTTCCAGCAACAAGGGGAAGGTTAAGGCCATTATGGTGCACAGCCATTGGAAGAAATATTATGTAGCCAAGAAATGAACTCAGAATGCAGGATAAAATTTTTGAAAGGATATCTCAGAATTAAATGTAGGTATTTGGCAAACTTTTTCCAAAAAAGAAACGTTCTTTAAACCTGGATGGATGTGTTTACAGTTGGGATGCTGGGTACATATTTAACAAAACTGTGACAGATAATATTTTCTTAGGAAGTATAAACTACTCCTCCCAAAATTTCAATTATTGTGTCTACATAATTTGAAAGTTATACAAAGGGGGCCGGTGCTGTGGCTCACTTGGTTAATCCTCTGCCTGCGGTGCTGGCATCCCATATGGGCACTGGGTTCTAGTCCCGGTTGCTCCTCTTTCAGTCCAGCTCTCTGCTGTGGCCCACGAGGGCAGTGGAGGATGGCCCAGGTGCTTGGGCCCCTGCACCTGCATGGGAGACCAGGGAGAAGCTCCTGGCTTCGGATCGGCGCAGCACGCCGGCCGTAGCGGCCATTTAGGGAGTGAAGACCTTTCTCTCTGTCTCTCTCTCTCTGTCTACAACTCTACCTGTCAAATAAATAAAAGATAAATTTAAAAAATAAAAGGTATACAAAGCATACCTGGCACAAATGTACCATGTGGAAGATTTAGTGAATCTAAATCATTAGTGAATGCATGTGCACATGTACACACACACACACACACACGCACGCCACTGAGCAGAATCTACAAGCACTGCCCTTACCTAGCTTAGTGAGTGATATATTAAAATGCTGTCAGCTCCATGTTAAGAACTCGTTTTGAAAATCCCTCGTTTTCTCTCCAAGAGACTTGGAGCTGAGGAGGGAAATAAGTCATGAGCTCAGTCCTGATGTGGGAGAGACTCACTCTCTTCACCAGCGCCAAGGCGATGACAAGGGTGTCGCTCCCTCCTTACTAGCCATGTTGGGAAACCCTAGGGATGAATGCAAAGTTACTAGTGAGAGACAATTAGGGACTCATTATCCCACTTCTCTGAACATCCCCAGTGGAGATGTACATTTGCTGGATGCTAAAGATAGTCAATTCCTTTGAGAACATAAATAAGGATTTTCATTATTTTCATAGTCTCACTTATGAAGAATTTTCACATCTATGAGCTGACCTAACCATCTGTCATCCTTTTAAAAAAAATATTTATTTGAGAAGCAGAGTTACAGACAGAGGGAGATACAGAGAGAAAAGTCTTCCACCTGCTGGTACACTCTCTAAATCATCGCAACAATTGGAGCTGGGCTGATATGAAGCCAAGAGCCAGGTGGTTCTTTCAGGTCTCCCATTTAGGTGCAGGGGCCCATGCACTTGGGCCATCTCCCACTGCCTTCCCAGGCCATTAGCATGGAGCTGGATCAGAAGAGGAGCAGCCAGCATACAAATCAGCAACCATATGGGATGCAGTCCTGCAGGTGGAGGCTTAACCTCATACACCACCGTGCCAGCCCCCACAGTCATTTTTTTTTAAAGATTTATTTAATTTATTTGAAAGAGAGAGAGAGAGAGATCTTCCATCTGCTGGTTCACTCCCCAGATGGCCACAATGGCTGGAGCTGAGCTGATCCGAAGCCAGGAGCTTCTTCCTGGTCTCCCATGTGGGTGCAGGGGTCCAAGCTCTTGGGCCATCCTCCACTGCCCTCCCAGGCCATTAGCAGAGAGCTGAATAGGAAGAGGAGCAGCCAGGACTGGAACCGGCACTCATATGGGATGCCAGCACTTCAGGCCAGGGCTTCAATCCACTGCACCACATAGCTGGCCCCCACAGTCATTCTTGAGGCGGGTAGCATTTTCCCATTTTACTGAGTTTTTGAGAGTGTTTCAAAAGAATGCTACATGAGGATTCAAACCCAAACATATTAACACCAAACCTAAAGCCTAGCTCCACTGAACCATCATGTCTCCCTTATGGCGTGCCCTGAGGCGACTGCACTTCTTACTGTACCCAATTTGAAACCTGGAGGAATGTTACTACTCATCCCTGGATAACAAAAACACAGATCAAAGAATATAGAAAGTTTTCTTCCTACAGAGCCATCTGGTATAGGTAGAGCTCTGTTTAGCTTTGACATGAAATAATGGATGTACTCAGGACTCAACAAGTATTTTCGCTGTGAGAGTGAATGTGAGAGCTGCTCTTGTTTCTTGGCCAAACTTTTGGTTGAGGGACGTCCTGCACCCAAGACAGGAGGATGGTGGCTGAAAAGATGAGAGAGCCATAGGAGCCAGTCAACTCAGGCCTCCAACAAGTCATGAAACTGGAGAATGCATGCTGAAGCACAAGTGATCTCCAAAGACAAGGCAACGTGAAATCCTTGCTAATGACTGCCCCAGCTCTGAGGAAATCCACAACAGAGTACTGCGCTGTGTCGGCACAAACTGATATCCATCTCAGTGAGATGGGCACAACCTGTGGAAAATACTACAGGACGTTCATACTGGCTGTCACTGACTCTGGTATCATTAGAAATATGCCAGGGTGGATGATGAAAAGTAAACCCTAATGGATTTGTAAGGAGAGAGGCAAAAAAGACAAACATGCTTCTGCCAGGGTGTGATGTAGTCAGGACAGGGCCATGCCAAATCTTGCACCGCGCTGTGGGATTATACCTTTAGAACTTGTGAGTCAAGCATGCATATCTTTTGTTTGTGAAGCATCTGCTTCTGGTATTGTTTTATAGTAATGAAAAATCTGATGAATGGACCATAGAAAGATTTCTTCAGAAGGTTGACAGTATTATATTTAAAACTATCAGTATAGGCTAGGAATGGATAATGGCCTTATATTTGCAGTGTTCAGAGAACACGTTGGCAAGAGGGCCAGTGAGGAAATGGTCCAGTCATTTAGGTAAGAGGTGATTACAGTGTAACTACACAATGGAGTTAGAGAGGACTGTGTTTAAGTCTCCGTCAGATTCGGAATGTAAGTAATGTGTTAATTTTGATGTGAGCTCATTCTGATTAAGACTAATGGAAGTGAAGATAAGGAAAGTCAAAAAATTCTCTAAATCTATGACGTGGATAGCTGATTGTATGGTTGTGCTATTCACTTAGATGGGGGGGGCTATAGAAGGAAAAATAGATTTCGGAAGTTTTAATATATTGAGAGTTAGAGCCCCAAGGGTCATCCATGAGAAGAAATTCAGTAGGCACATGGATATATTGTGGGTAGAGATAGAAATTCTTGGACCATCAACATAGGACAGAGTTATTTTGCCTAAAAAGAGATGAATAGGAAAAGTTGAGAAAAGAGAAGAAGATGGGAGTAGAGAGAGGGAAAAGGAAGGGAAGGGAACCGTTGCTGAAGAGAGCAGGCCACACAGAACATTGCCAGTTAAGGAAATGGCAGTCAAAGTGTTGTGTCCCAAAAAGGACATCAAAGAACCAGAGAGGAAGAAAGAAAATATACAAATGTGAGGTTATGAGATCTCGGGGAAGAGAGGTTAAGTGCTGAAACCACCCCTTGCTAGTACTCCCAATCGTTCTCCATCTTCATCAGAGGAAAGAATAGCAGGAAAGGAGAACCAGAGATGCATGGCCAAGTTCATCCTGGGGCTCCCCATCCAGCCAGAGGGGGTGGGCATGTTATATATATATATATATATTTTTTTTTTTTGATAGGCAGCGTGGACAGTGAGAGAGGTAGGCAGAAAGGTCTTCCTTTGCTGTTGGTTCACCCTCCAATGGCCGCCGAGGCCAGCGCGCTGCAGCTGGTGCACCATGCTGATCCGAAGCCAGGAGTCAGGTGCTTCTCCTGGTCTCCCATGGGGTGCAGGGCCCAAGCACTTGGGCCATCCTCCACTGCACTCCCTGGCCACAGCAGAGAGCTGGCCTGGAAGAGGAGCAACCGGGACAGAATCCGGCGCCCCGACGGGGACTAGAACCTGGTGTGCCAGTGCCGCAGGTGGAAGATTAGCCTATTGAGCCGCAGCACTGGCCAGGCATGTTTTTTGTCCTGTTTCTGGGAGTGTACCTGACTATGGTGCCAGGGAACCAGCCAATCATCCTGCTCATCAGAGTGGATTCTTGCCTCCACACATTAAGTTCTTCTTCCTCAGCCACTTGACTTTCAGTTCTCTCTCTCTCTCATCTGTCACTGTCCCAGAGATGTGTATGGTCATGTACATAATCAGAAGTCCATTCCCTTTGCAGGGTGCATTTCCCAGATACAAGTTTTGGGAGTGAGTTGGGGGAGACATGGAGGGAGAGAGGAAGGGAGAGAAGAAAGGAGAGGGAGGGAAGGGGAAGGGAGGCCAGAGAGAGAGAGAGAGAGAGAGAGAGAGAAACAAAAATATCAATCCCATCTAATGGTTCATTCCCCAAATACTGCAGATGGCTGGAAATGGGATAGTCAAAGTCAGGAGCCTGAAACTCAATCCAAGGCTCCCACATGGGTGGCAGGAACTCAGTTATTGGAGCCCCTGAGCCATCAGTGTTGCCTCCCAGGTCTGCGTTAGCAGGAAGCCGGAATCAGAAGAACCAAGCATCAAACCCAGGAACTCTGATGTGGACTGTAAGGATCCAAGGTGGCATCTAAATTGCTAGGCTAAGCACCTGTATCACCCAAGCACATTTTTTCATATTTTTGTAACTGACCTGGACAGCTCCCTTTTTGCCCCAAAGGCACGTCACTGATATGTTGCCTTACCTCAGCTTCTCCACTACACTTCCATCATGACAGAATATCTAGTACCATGTCAGCGGCAGCATCCTGTGCCAGCTGTGCCAGCTCCCCTCTGTCACACCCTTCTCCCGACGTGGCTGTCATGCTGTGTTGCTACTGCCATCCTTCTCCTCTCCTGTGACATTGCCACCCTACTCGGGCTGTCCTGTTCAGACTTCTTCCTCAGGGAGTTGGTCACGTTCACGGCAGGGGTGGTAGTCACTGCTCTGCCATTCACATGTATCCTGGTACCTTGTGGCTACACTGAGACCATCAGCCAGAGGGTCCCTCCAACCAAGGGGACCTGCAAAGCATTTTCCACATGTGGTTCTCTCTCTAGTGTCTCTGTGTTAGGGGGCAAGATTCAGGCAGTGCCTGTTCCCAACATTAAGTCGTTCCATTGACGAGGACATCATTGTGGCTACCAGGTACACAACAGTTGCATACACGTTGAACCTCTTTATCTACAGCTTTAGTAATACAGACATGAAAGAAATGTGTAAGAAACTCTCCAGCAGAGCAACACTTCTCTCACATGGCACTGGCTTTTAAAAAACTCAGAACCTCATTTTGATGGATTGCTTGCATTGGAGTTTCCATTTAAATAGGTCTCGAAACTCTTTATGTCCCAAAGCATGAAGACAAATGACGGTATCTTACTGAGTAATATGAAGATTTATTGGCCAAATTTCATTGTTAATAATAAGGCTTTCTCATATAAATTGCCTTTGATCAGTAAAAGGTAAATTAATTTTTATTGCTTATTTCTGCCAAATTGAGGCATATAGATAATATAATAATATACGGTTGGTTAATCTTCATTTTAGAAAAATTTTGGAGACTCATATTTTTGGCCTGCAATGCCAAGCTTTAATATAATCCAGAATCTTTTTAAAAAAGATTTAGTTGAAAGTCAGAGTTACAGAGAGAAAGAGAGAAAGAGAGAGAGAGAGAGAGAGAGATCATCCATCTGCTGGTTCACTCCCAGATGGCTACAACAGTCTCAGCTGGGCCAGGCCCAAGCCAGGAGCCAAGAGCTCCTTCCGGGTCTCCCACGTGGGTACAAGGGCCTAAATGCCATCTTCTACTTCTTTTTCCAGGCTATCAGTAGGGAGCTGGATCGAAAGTGAAGCAGCTGAGACTCGAACTGGCGCCCCTATGGCATGCTTGCGTCACAAGCAGCAGCTTTGCCTGCCGTGCCACGAGGCCAGCCTGTAACCTAGAATCTTAAGAGTCCAAGTATAATCATGAGTTGCATAGTGACAGTTCTGTCAACAGCAGACTATTGGTTCTATAACATCCCAACGGAGCTGAGAAATTCCTACTGCCTAGTGACACTGTAGCTGTGACACTGTAGCTGTGACACTGTAGCGGTCACACTGTAGCTGTCACACTGTAGTGCAATGCATTAGTGATGTGTTTGTGGTGATGCTGGTGTAACCAAACCTGATGTGTTGCCAGTCATATAAAAATGCAGTATAAATTATCATGCTGCATAATACTTGGTAGCAAATAAACAACTGTAACTGGCTTGTGTATTTGCTGCACTCTAGTTTTATTTAGACTGTACTCCTTCTACTTATAAGGATATGGCCTACTGTTAAGTCAGTTTACCATGTTATGCCAGCAATGGCCTCATATGTCTCTTGATTGCATTAGAGGCCTCACTGAGTGACCTGCACCACTGAGGTTTGTCTAAGTGCAATATATTATGTCCATACAAAGACAAGATTGCCTGACCATGATCTCCATCACAAAGTAACACATGACTGGATATAACTTTGCTATCCTCTCCTCTGCTGACGAAGTGGGTTCTATCTGCCTTTTATGGATCTACTGACATCAAAGACTACATATTGCTACATATATGGGGAGATCTCTTCCTGTCTGTCCATGGTGTAAAATGTTAAACAACTCACAAGATTGAGGGCTTTGTAGGAAATCAAGAAAGGACAAGTTAGAGACGCCCTCTTTGGTAACACTGGGTGATTGATACAGCTTAACAGTACCCAACCCTATTCAATCATTAATGAGGCAGGCTTTATGCTAAATCAGAATGCAGGCTCTGCAAACACCGGTTATCTTCAGATGCCCCTTTGAACTGAGCACCCTTCTTGGATCTCCTGCTTTTCTGATGAAGACTGCAAAGCAAATCTTCTCAAACTTCAGGTGCATTGGGTTCTTAGGAGGCTTATGAGAACACTGAATCCTAGGATCCATCCTGCAAATTCTGATTCAGTACTTCTTGGGTAGGCTCCAAGAATTTAAAAATCTTTTATTTATTTTCATTTTATTTGAAAGGGAGAAAGACAATGAAGGAGAGAGGAATGGGAGAGAGAGGGATGGGGGAGGGAGGAATGGGGGGGCGGAGAGAGAGAGAGAGAGATTGGTTGGTTGGTTGATTTTCCATCCACGGGTTCACTTCCCAAATGCTCACGACAACCAGCCAAGAGAAAGCTGTCTCTCCATGTGTTGAGCCATCACCTGCTACCTCCCAGGATGTGCATCGCAGGAAGCTGGGATCAGAACCTGAGCTGGGACTTGAACCCAGGCACTCCAATGAGATATAGGCATTCCAAGTGTTATAGCTTAACTGATGCCCCAATGCCTGTCCCAGAATGTGTATTTCTTTATTAAATTTTATTTAAAGTATGCAAATTTCAGGAATTTCATATTTACAGATTTACTAACATAGTGATACTTCCCTACCTTCCCTCCTGTCCGTGCCCCAACCCTTCTGCCTCCTTCCTCTCCTATCTCCTCTCTTAATTTTTACAAGATCTATTTTCAGTTTACTTTATACTCATAAGATTAAACTTACACTGAGTAAAGAGTTCAACAAATAGTAAGAAGAAAACACACACTGCTTACACAGTGACACGTGTTGCTAATGTGGTACAAGAGTGAACCATGCTTTGAAAAGAATGGGTTTAAGAACTAATCTTGGGGGCCGGCGCCATAGCTCACTTGGTTAATCCTCTGCCTGTGGCGCCGGCATCCCATATGGGCGCCGGATTCTGTCCCGGTTGCTCCTCTTCCAGTCCAACTCTCTGCTGAGGCCCGGGAGTGCAGTGGAGGATGGCCCAAGTGCTTGGGCCCTGCACCCCATGGGAGACCAGGGAGAAGCACCTGGCTCCTGGCTTCGGATCAGCACAGTGTTGGCCGTAGCAGCCATTTGGGGAGTGAACCAGCGGAAGGAAGACCTCTCTCTCTGTCTATAACTCTACCTGTCAAAAACAAAAAAAAAAGAGAACTAATCTTGGAAGTTATGGGATTCAAACTTAGAGCACCTTAGATGAACTCTGGTAGTAGGCAGAATGAACAAAAGATGGCCAAATCTTTTAATAATAAAGAAATTAGTGACTCATATTGATATTTTCAGATTAACTGTAGTTACAGCACATTCCCTTCTTCTGCTGTAAGAGATAATATCCCCATAATACATGGGCTGTAATATTCTTTCCTAAACTATCACCCTTTTCTTCTCTCTTATTTGTGATGTATACATGTCAGATGCTACACGTCATGCTTTTTTCTTTTTTCTTTTTGGACAGGCAGAGTTAGACAGTGAGAGAGAGAGAGAGACAGAGAGAAAGCTCTTCCTTCCGTTGGTTCATCCCCCAAATGGCTACTACAGCCAGCACGCTGCACCGATCCGAAGCCAGGAGCCAGGTGCTTCCTCCTGGTCTCCCATGTGGGTGCAGGGCCCAAGCACTTGGGCCATCCTCCACTGCCCTCCCAGGCCACAGCAGAGAGCTGGACTGGAAGAGGGGCAGCTGGGACAGAATCTGGCGCCCCGACTAGGACTAGAACCCAGAATACGGGCACCACAGGCAGAGGATTAGCCTGCTCAGCTGCGGTGCCAGCCACATGTCATGCTTTATATCATCAAATCAAACTACATGTTCAATGAAAATAAAGACAAAGCTTTAAAAAATGACATCTCATGTCTATCCGTGGTTTCTCTTTCCCAGAAAGCCTTCTGGGATTTCAGTATGACTTGTAACTTTGCTAATGTCACTCAGAATGCTCTGATTCTCCTTGAAGGGTTAGGACGTATTCACATGTTCTATAACAACTCTACACCAAATTTTTATATTTTCAATGAGCAATTATTTCATACATCACACACAATAAAATGCACATTGCTTTACAGTTCTAGATAATTTCAGAAAAGCAATGCCTCCAGATAGCTACACTTGACTTCTTGGCAGGATCCTGAACAACTTTATGCCATATAATGTCATTCATTTCTTTCTTTCTCTCTTTTAAAGTTTTTGGGGCTGGCTGTTTTTGTGGTGTAGCTGGTTAAGGCGCCACCTGCAATGCCAGTGTGCCATATGGGTGCTGATTTGAGTCCGGCTGCTCCACTTCTAATCCAGCTCCCTGTTAATATGCCTGGGAAAGCAGTGGAAAATGGCCCAAGTGTTTGGGCCCTTGCACCCATGTGGGAGACCAGATGAATCTTCTGGCTCCTGGCTTCCATCTGGCCTTGCCTGGTCACTGCAGCCATCTGGGGAGTGAACCAGCAGATGGAAGATACCCTTCCCTCTCTTTCTCTCTCCTTTTCCTTCTCTGTAATTCTGCCCTTCAAATAAATAAGCTAAATCTTAAAAAAAAACTTTTATTAATATAAAGAAAACAGATTTCCTGTATTTCACAGGTATAGCCATACTTCCCTCCCTGAATCCCCCTCCCTCCTTCTCCTTTTTTCTTTAATCTTTGCTAAAAATGTCATTCATTTATAAAAGGTCTCCTTTAACCTGTCCCATGTTTCTTGACACAGCCATCACAGAGCATTTGTATTGAATCCAACCCATATTATTTTTGTTACATGCATCAGATTTTACTCCAGTCTTTATAGCTCTATTTTTTGCATCTGCCCTCTGCAAAATACAATGTTGACCAGTTTTATAATACCACATGACTAATAAATGTATAGACAGACTTGACATTGAAAGCTAGGTTGACATTATGTTCCATCATCCTATACACATAATATCTATAAAGACTTAACTTTAGCAATAATTATATCACTTATGGTAACTTTGAAATAAATAAATCACTGAACTATTTGCAGAATTGAAGTCTTGGCCTTAAAGGTTTAAACAAGAGTCTGAGTTGTGAGGATAGAAATCAAAACATTCTGAAGGGCTCTGCTTGGTGATGACTGTGTGGAATGTTGCAATGGCAACTTTGCTATGTTGCTGTCTAATCTCATTCCATAATTTTTTACCTAGGCTAGAACCTGATCCTCTGACCCTCCTTTTCAGAGTTCAACCTGAACTTGTACTATTAACGTACTGTTACAACTGGGTTCCTCTCTTTACAAATAAGCAAGCCACAGGCACTGAGGAACCAAGAGAAGGGAGCCATTAAAATAAATGCTTTTAGAGATATTAAAGTAACTTTAATCAGACAATTGACAAAATAGATGCTGTAAAGTCTCCATAGTCTTTCATAAAGTTTTATAGTAAGTCTTTGTGTTAATTCATTAGATTAACTAAAACTTAAAAATTTAGTAGGTATGTATATATTGATGTGTGCACAGAAGTAGAAATATTAAGTATGATTGCAATAACATCATAGAAAAAGAAAAGCTATAAAATGAATCCCACCTATGCAAGTATACATGTTTATGAACAAGAACATCTTAGAAGGCTAGAAAATGAATAATGGAAGGGTGAGATACTTTGACTTCTCCATTGCTTTTGTGTCTGTAGTTTTTGGAATATTATCATGAAGAGGAATTAATTTTGTAAGCAGAAAATAAGAACTTCCACTTGACAGGAAAATCCCTCTCCATCTTTGAGACTAAGACCTAACATGGGGAAATTGGAGTCTTGCTCCTAAGAATGATGTTCCTCACATTCTGCCCTTAGAACTGCTTGTACCAGAACTGCTTGGCTCAAATGTCATAATTGAGCATGCTATGGTGGTGCACTTGGGAACAGCATCTTTAACAAGCTCCCCTGATGACTCTGATGAACATCAAAATTTGGGGACCACTGCCCTAGGGCATGTGTCCTGGAGGGAAACGAGGAAAGCACAGCAATTATCCACGTTTTATGCATGTTTCTAACCAAGGACGTGGTCTCTTGTCCCACTACGTTTCTCCCTGGAGTCTTCACATCTCCATTTCGAAAGCTGATAAGTTGAGAAGAATGAGCTCCAGGTTCATGACTTTTCTCTCTGATGTCAGCAAGAGGGTTAGCACCATAGGAATTACGTGCTGACTCTGGTCTCTGAGTCTTCTAGAGACAAGCTGAGAGGCCAGTCCGTTCTCCTGGGAGCTGGACAATGCAAGCATAAAGCAGGACTAAATGTGCTTCGTTAGTAGTAGGTGTGTGTGTGTGTTCAGGTGCTTGTCACTTCTCTGTCCCTTGCTGAAGTCTTCTCTCGTTCTGGTCACTGACTGACTGCTGGTCACTGACTCACGTTGTTAACCCCCAGCCCGAGGGAGGTGAGGAATAGAGCCGTCTCATCATTCACGGTCCAGGTATCAGAATGTGTGTGTCTGCTGCAAGCAATGGTGGCCAGCCCTCCCTTGCTTCCTACTGATGTTTCTGATCATTCCTCCCCCTTTAGACATCACTGCTACTTTCGCCTGCAAATGTTTAGAGGACGCTCTGGTACCTGAACCTGGCTCAGTATCTGCCCAGAGAGTGAGCACCAGACCCTTATATGAAGAGTGGGAAGACAAGGGTTAACTTGTGCCAATTATCTGACATTGTTCTTTGCATATGCTATCTTATTAATACTCACAATATTCTTTTGACTTAGGCTGTTAGTGTCGTTTTATTTTTTAAACTTTTTTTTCCTGAGGACATGTTTCACATTTTATTTACATTTTAGGACTAACTTTAATCTGAACCCACATATTCATACACTTCTTCCTTTTTTTTTTTTTAACTTCGCTTGAACTTAAATGCATGGTTTGTTAAACTAAGATTGTAAAAAATATTTACCATGTCTGATACACATAACACACACAGGAACAGCTTTTAACAGAAATTCATTGACCCCCCTCTTTTTTTTTTAAATTAAAATACAGGTATCAAAACAATCCTGAGCCCGGTGCCGTGGCTCACTAGGCTAATCCTCCGCCTGCGGTGCCGGCACCCTGGGTTCTAGTCCCAGTTGCTCCTCTTCCAGTCCAGCTCTCTGCTGTGGCCCGGGAAGGCAGCGGAGGATGGCCCAGGTGCTTGGGCCCTGCACCCGCATGAGAGACCAGGAGGAGGCACCTGGCTCCTGGCTTCGGTTGGTTGCAGCACACCGGCTGTAGTGGCCATTCAGGGGGTGAACCAACAGAAAGGAAGACCTTTCTCTCTGTCTCTCTCTCTCTGTCTAACTCTGCCTGTCAAAAAAAATCCTGAGCATATTTCTATACTATCAGTAGTTAGCACCTTTATCACCTTCAAAATTTAACACAATTTGTGACGATACTCATTGCACCTGCTGCTTTAGACGGTTTCAGCTGCAGCCCCTTCACCAAGCAGGATGGATAAAGCGTGCTGTTTCTCTTTGTCCTACTTGGGATTCTTACTTTTCAGAAACACACGTTTCCACTGCCATCTGACACTTCTCGCCATGCTTGTGTCTTGTGGACCCAAATCCTACTTGGAGCACTCCAGGTTTATGTTCAAACGACAGTGCCTCCACAAGAGAAAAAAAAATTGTGCTGCGTTTTTTTCCTCCCATATCTGAAAACATAGTGGGTGTATAGACATGAAATATATTCTTACAAATGTCTGGGTCATGTATCCCTGCTGGAATGCTTTACCGAATATGTATTTTGCATTGCAATGTTTAATCAGGACATAAAGTAGAAGGTTGTTGGTTTAAGGCAACAAGTCTGAGATCCACTAAAGTTAAGTGTTGTATGTTTGTCCTTCTGGTTGCTGTGGAAGCTTCATATTCTCTTCAGTCATCATTAGACATTGTAGCTCTTGAAGTACAACTTTAATGTTATATGAAGTTTGCCATTTTGCTAATACTGGCATGCTCCATGCATCCACCATTCCACTGGAGTTATTTATCCATTCATATTACTTTTTGTTACAAATCTGGTGGAGGAGCTTCTGGGTATTTAGGTGCACATTCTACTTTCAGGCTATATATTCTCTCATAATTTGTCCTTGGTGGCCTAATAATCATGCCTGTCCACTTGTATGTGTCATAGCTTCCCATCTCAAAGCCCCAGCTAACTGTACCATCACCTACTCCTTTTTGTCTTTCTTCAAGTTATTCCAACAAGCAAAAATTATGAGGAACTTTAACTCTTGTGGATACTGCCACCTTCTCCCGCAGCCGCTGGGCTCCAAGTCATACCTTCAGTTTAGAAATGGGAAAACTGATTCACTTGTACAGAACTCACAGTTACGAAGTGACAATGCCAGGATTTGAATCCACCTCTAATTGCAATGCTTTTCTCCATATACCAGGCAGTCTATAGATGCAAAGGCTTATCCGTAAGGTCACAGCCTCAAGGAGCCCCGAGAGGCTTGAGTAAGTAGGGACAGACTGGGAACCCGGGGCAGGAATTCTCACTTCTCTTCACTATGGATCTATTCTGAACTCTTATGTTGGCTGATTTTTGGTTACTTTGAAATGGAGAATAGCATAACGAATTAGGGTAGGAATAAGCTCAGATTATCATCTTACAGAAATAAAGCATTTTTTAAAAGTTATTAACGATAATGATACATATTTATAGGCTACTGTGCAACATTTCAGATACACGTGTGCTGATCAAATCAGGCTAATAACATTACATCTTCTTTTACATTACTTGATGATTGGAACCTTAGAGTACCTTCTTTTGTTCAAAAATATATAATACATTATTGTGAACTACAGTCACCCTGCTACGCTATGGAGCACTAGTAACTTATTCCTGCAATACAGCTCCAATCTGGGACGTGTTATCCAAACTCCCTCTGTTCCCCATCCCAGCTTCTAGTAATCACTATCATGAATTAGCACTCAGTGCTCAGACTTTTGTTTTGGTGTCCTTTTCTGGCTTTTTATTTTTTAGCTTCTACATACGAGTGAGAACATGTGTTGTCTGTCTTTCGGTGTCTGGCTTATTTCACTTAACGTGATGACCTCCATTTCCATCCATTTTGCTGCCTAAGTCAGGATTCTTTTTTTTTCCTAATGGCTGAAGAGTATTCTTTTTGTGTATCTACCATATTCTCTTTATCCATTATTCTGATGATAGACACCTTGTTTGATTCCATATATTGGCAACTGTGGATAATGCTGCCAGTAAACATGGTGGAACAGATATCTCTTTGATCCAATTATTTCAAGTCTTGGATATATATCCACAAGTATGATTGCTGGACTCATACAGCACTGCTAGTTTGTTTTTTAAGGAATCTCCATACACACTGTCTGTACTAATTTACATTTTCATCAACAGTGCATAGGAGTTCCCCTTTCTTCGCATCATTGCCAGCATTTGTTACTTTCTTTCTGATAGTCGTCATTCTAGCAGGGATTAGATGATATTTCATTGTGGTGTTGATTTTCATTTCCCTGGTGGCTAGCAATATTGATCATTCTTGTATATATTTATTTTCCATTTGTATTTCTTCTTTTGAGAAAGGTCTGTCAGGTCCTCGAAGCAAAGAATTTTAAGCCTACCCTTAGCCTGCATAACACTCTGTTGAAATTTTCTTTTGTAATTGGAGCCACTATAATGATATCCTAACATCTTACTATTTGTATGCACAGGTAGTGGGCATTTGGCATTGATCTTGGCTTAAAGGGGACTTCTAAATTGGAATACTAAAAGCATCAACTCTTTCCTTCTTTCTTTACAGGATTTGGGCTCTACAACATTTTAATGGGTAGATAGATAGTGGCTGCTGGCAGGATGAGTTGTGTTTGGCACAGTAGTGAAGACCCTGCTTGGGATACCTGCAGCCCATGTATGAGTGCCTGGGTTCCAGTCAAAGCTCTGCTTCCTATTCAGCTTCCTGTT
Source organism: Sylvilagus floridanus (assembly GCA_949820135.1). Taxonomy (NCBI): domain Eukaryota; kingdom Metazoa; phylum Chordata; class Mammalia; order Lagomorpha; family Leporidae; genus Sylvilagus; species Sylvilagus floridanus. Next base: position 88,270,103 of record OX463243.1, read on the forward strand.
AATGTGCACCATGGGGGCAGCAGGCGATGGCTCAGGTAGCTTGGTCCCTGGCACCCACGCGGGAGACGTGGCCTGAGTGTCCATCTTTTGGTTTTGACCTGGTTCAGTCATGGTTATTGTGGGGATCTGAGGAATAGACCAGTAGATAGGAGATTTCTATCTTCCTCTCCTCTTTCAAATAAGTCAAAATTTTTTTTAATTAAAAGAGAAAGTAGCAGTTGGGGCAGGACATAACCAGATCTTATAAGACACTTGATACTGATGACCAGGGGACTTGGATACATCCTTTGTTGGGGTTTGGTTACCAGCTACTATAGTTCAAGATGCCAGAATCCAAAATGAAAAAGCTAAGAAGGGGTAAGGACACCAATGGTCCCTATCTTTGTCTCTCTCTTGATAAACAATTTCTACCATGGGTTGTGGATTTTTATGATGTTGTCAGAGCTTGCTGAATCAGGAGATTGGTTAATGATTTAATAGAGCCCAATAAACATTGTAATTGCTGATAATATTTTTCCTATTTTATAGCATGATACTATAATCAGTGGATATGCTATTTTTCTAATTTACTTTATACATGGTGAAAACTTGGTTACTAATTTTTGATCCAATTTTCTTTAAGTATATATTATTGAAACTTCCTCCCTCTACTTTGTTACTGGGTTTTGATGTCATACTTTGGAAATTCAGTGTGTTACAGCTTGAAAGCTCATTTAGCTTGTTGACTGTTTTTAAAAGTACAGAAACAGAAAAGAAATTGAGAAGGTTTTTAACCTAATAGTCCTCTGCTAAGACATCGGGAAGCTGTTTTCTGACTACACACAGCTGCAAATTATGTCTTGAGCTGGGCTGCCACGCAGACAGTGGAAAACTCCAGTGGAATTCTCTTCTTCTCTAAATCAACGTTTCTTTTTGTTGGCAAGTTCTCTCACTTTATGATAATGCAAAGTACTTAAAATGTTTTTTTGGTAGGGATAAAGCAATGCAGATATTGGCGTACATACCAATAGAAAGGATCTCATTTTTATCTGCCTGCTATAAGTCAACATTTGTTTATGCTTTTTTTCAAAGACCCTCCATGCACAACAGAGAGAATAGCAGGATGAGGAGTGAGAACCACAGCAGTGTGTCTGAGTTCCTCCTCCTGGGGCTCCCCATCCGACCAGAGCAGCGGGGAGTGATCTTTGCCCTGTTCCTGGGCATGTACCTGACCACGGTGCTGGGGAACCTGCTCATCATCCTGCTCATCAGGCTGGACTCCCGCCTCCACACCCCCATGTACTTCCTCCTCAGCCACTTGGCCTTCACTGATATCTCCTTCTCGTCGGTCACTGTGCCGAAGATGTTAATGAGCATGCAAACTGGGGACCAATCCATCCCCTATGCAGGATGTATAGCACAGATGTACTTTTTCATCTTTTTCACTGATCTGGACAATTTTCTTCTCACTGCAATGGCATATGACCGGTATGTGGCCATCTGTCACCCTCTCCACTACAGCACCATCATGAGAGAGGGGTTGTGCACCTTGCTAGTGGCTGTGTCCTGGATCCTGTCTTGTGCTAGTGCCCTGTCGCACACCCTCCTCCTGGCCCAGCTGTCCTTTTGTGCTGACAACATCATCCCCCATTTTTTCTGTGACCTTGCTGCTCTGCTCAAGCTCTCCTGCTCGGACACCTCCCTCAACAAGCTGGTTATTTTCACAGTGGGGGTGGCAGTCATTACTCTGCCGCTCATATGCATCTTGATTTCTTATGGCTGCATTGGGGCCGCCATCCTGAAAGTTCCATCTACCAAAGGGATCTGCAAAGCCTTGTCCACTTGTGGCTCCCACCTCTCTGTGGTGTCTCTGTATTACGGCACAATTATTGGACTTTATTTCTTCCCCTCATCTAGAGCCTCCAGTGACAAGGGCACAGTTGCCTCTGTGATGTACACAGTAGTCACCCCATTGCTGAATCCCTTCATTTACAGCTTAAGGAACAGGGACATAAAGGGGGCTCTGGAGAAACTCTTCAATAAGGCAACAGTCTCGTCTCAGTGACATTTCCGCTTTTTACAACAGAGATAGGTATCAATCTATCTTCAAATGTTGGACCTCTAATCTCGCTCAACCTAGAATAAGGTCTCATAAATATTTGATGATTCTCTTTTCCTTAGAACTCTTTGGTGTACATTGTGAATTCTGGGTTGATATTACCCATCATTGCTCTTGCCTGTTATATATGAAATTATAGAGCTAGTAGAACTTAAGCCTCTGCTCTCATTTCCTGGGAAATTATTAATTTTTATGAATTGTTGAATATTTTGACCCATGGATTTCTTGGTATAGAAAAGTTACAGAATTTGGAATTGTCTTTTTCCTTCCTCACCTCTCATACAATGTCTTTCTTGAATTTTTTATTAGTGGTGTTGAAGATGGGAAGTCAGGAAAAGAAACTGGATAGTAGCCACATAGTATGGGAACACTGTCCACTGTTATGATTTCATCTTGATAAGTTCATGGAAATGTACAGGCCGGCGCCACGGCTCAATAGGCTAATCCTCTGCCTGTGGCGCCGGCACCCCGGGTTCTAGTCCAGGTCTGGGTGCCGGATTCTGTCCCGGTTGACCCTCTTCCAGGCCAGCTCTCTGCTGTGGCCAGGGAGTGCAGTGGAGGATGGCCCAAGTGCTTGGGCCCTGCACCCGCTTGGGAGACCAGGAGAAGCACCTGGCTCCTGGCTTTGGATCAGCATGGTGCGCCGGCTGCAGCGCACCAGCTGTGGCGGCCATTGGAGGGTGAGCCAACAGCAAAAGGAAGACCTTTCTCTCTGTCTCTCTCACTGTCCACTTGCCTGTCAAAAAATAAAAAAAGGAAATGTAAAAAATGTAGTGCTATTGAGCATATGTGTGTTTTTGTCGAGGGAACACCAGAGATGATTCTACCTGGGCAGAAAAACACTGTATTGTGAAGGGCTGGGCTGCCCTGTTTAGAGACTCCCTTGCAAGCAACAGGATCCCATCAGCTATAGGATTAAACCTGGGGAAGATTATGTTTACTTTTGTGAAACATTTCTCAGGCAACTGATGCATCAGATGGTTTGGCCATGGATGGAGGCCTGAAGACTGGGAGCCCAGTCAGAAGTTCATCATACATCCCAGTGACAGAGGATGTGTGTCAGGACGAAGACAGTGGTGTGGGGAGAGAAGAGAAGACCTTTGAAGCTAGACCTGTAGGTTTTAGTAATCGATGAGAAGTAGGTGGTAGAATAAAGTCTTATTTTTTATTTCTAACTCTGAACTGATATTGAAGAACAGAATGGATAGATAGGCACCTTGAATAATTTTAATTCTTTTTTTTTTTTTGACAGGCAGAGTGGATAGAGAGAGAGAGAGACAGAATTCATTTTTATAATCTTAAGGAAGCAAGGAAACAAGTTGGAAATCACCCAATTTTTCAAAAAAGTTTAAATGAAATCAAGTACCCCAAATAGGTATGGGGACCCCACTTCTGATCCCAGCAAAAACATATCCTGTTCACATTACACTACCAAAATGTAAAGATTTATAAATAATCTGTACTTCAAGGTGGATTATTTTTAACACCAAAGTAACATTAAGCCTTTTTGAAATATATGAGCTTGGGGATTTAGATGGGGGGTATATTAGAGCACATCAAGTGGGGAATAAGTTTGGAATTCTGAATGCATTGTTAACTATTCTGGCTGGATAGAAACTAAGAATGTTATATTTTTGAACTGTAATAGGCAAGTGTCCTTTGCGAAACTTTATATAACTTGATCAGACCTAACTTCTAACTGCCACAGAATTATACTGGGGAAGCCAAAGTGGACACTCAGTCACAACTCTTAGTTTGCTTGAACCTAATAGAAATAACTTAACCTGGCCTCAAACAGAATTCAGACTTGTATTGCAGTATCAATGGACTGAGAATCCCTGGGGGTAAGAAGGGAGAAACAAGGAGGCGACCTACAGAAATCACCATGAGTTATGAAGGGGGGAATGGTTGGGTCTGTCTGTGCAGTAGGTTTAGGACATCAGATGGGATGTGGGTTGTCGGGATAGTGTGCACCTGAGTCTATAGCCTCATGTTTCAGGCTCCACCAACTGTGTCACAAGGGACCTCAGAATGAGGCCAGTGGGGCTGCTCCTGAAAGAGGGGCTCTCTGTCTCTCTCTCACTGTCTAACTCTATCTGTCAAATACAAAAAAAAAAAAAGATACTAAACAAGTGTTGTTGGGATAAGGAAAGATCCAAATGTTTATGTATCAGTATTGCTACCACATGCCAATCGCTCTGCAAAGTTAAAGTTGAACACACGCAAAACATAAGACCAAAAAATTCTACTTCTAGTCATATCTTCAACCAAATGAACATTACCCAAGGCCATGTACTAGAACGTCACTATTTTTGTAACATGCCAAACTAGCAATCATTCAAATACCGGTCAACAGAATTGAGATGAATTGTGCTGTATCCATCAGAGGAAGATTAGCAGCAACGGAAATGAATGAAACATAGCTTTTACTTCCTGTGGTCCTCTCTGTGCTACTCACCCCCTCCCCCAACCAACCTCTAGCATCAGGATGTCCAGGGCTTCATTTTAGCACAGCTGGTTCAGTTGCTGCCTGGGACATGCTGTGCTCAGCAGGGCAGGGGGTCAGGTTAACCAAAAAGAGGAAGTGTTGCAAAGATTAAGGAAGCAGACTCAGATTAAAGATTTTAATGTGGGGAAACTAGGGGACACTCTGTCCACTGTCAAGGTGGAAGCAGAAGCAGAGGCCCAGATGTCTGGTAACTCCAAGTATTTATTACCAACAGAGAGAGATGTGATCAATTAATCATACAAAAATGTGCAGTTTCATGGAAACAGGATTTCATGATGAAGGAGTTTAAACATAGTGAAAAAGGAAACAATGGGGAGTTTGAGTGTTTACAGGAAGGACTTGTTTGCTTCAAAGCTGAGATTAAGAGAAAAATCACAATGTGGAGGAGTCTTGAGGGGGACAATTATTAACTGGGGCCAACACACCATTTGCTGTTTACCAGAACCCAGAGCACTTCCTTAGCTGCTTCAGCATCATGTCAAATGACCTTTGCCATTGGCATAACTCCACCGATCACCTTTGCAATCTGGTGAGCTTGCCTTCAGCAGAATTCAGGCCATGAGGTGGTCTCTGAAATCTAGGCCTTTAACAGAATTCAGGCCATGTGGGGGTCCCCAACAGGGACACCCATATCCCACGTCAAAGTGCAGGTTTTAGTTCCAGCTCCTCCACTTCTGATCCAGCTTCCTGCTAATGTATCCTGGGAGGCAGCTGATTATGGCTCAAGTGCTTGGGCTCCTAGGGAACCTTGATGAATTCATGCAGATTAAAAGTCAGTCAGTCTTTCTGTCTCTCTCTCCTTCCCTCTCTCCGTCACTTTGTATTTCAAACAGATGAAAATAAAATGAGCATTTACAAAAGAACTGGGATGTCTACTGTAGTTCTCCCATGTCTGTGTCACCATTATGTTGAGTATGGGGAGAGAGGAAGGATGATTTTTCTCTTACCTAGATAGACAGGAACAGTTCCCAGGGAATGAAATCTGAAGAAACTGATTTTTCCTTGGGACCTCATTTATATGCAAGATCTTAGACACTGACCTGATGTTGCAATGAGATGTTACCTGAGGCCCTGGGGAAAGGATGGCCAATTTTGAATGTGGGAGGTGGGTATATTGTCCGTAGGCTACGGTATGCTAACAATGGCCAGAAATTGTTTGCTACTCTTCCTGTTGGGAGATGGAGCTTAGGTTCCTCCCCATGGTGACTGGCTGGGTTCATGACTTGTTTGGCAGTGAGATTCTGGGCTCTATGCAAGCAGGTTCCAAAGCTGGTGAGGCCATGCAGCTTCCACCTTGGTCTCCTGGAAGCTTGCTCTCGACTGCTCACTTTCAGAAGTGGCTGCTCTGCTGTGTGTACCCAAGTGATGTGGAGAGACCCCCCCCCCCCCATAGGAGCTCAAACCTTACAAACAAATGGAGAATGCACGAGTTTTTTTTAAAAATGGCACTGATACAACTAATTATTTGTTTAAAATTATAAATAAAGGCAGGCCTGTCTCTTATTGTACCGCAATGTAAAATGCAGGAAATTCTGTAGTATGTGAAATTTAGAAGCAATAACCAAATGTAATGTCTCTGATCTATCAGTAAAGGGCTTTTGAGTATGAAGAATTTTGTTTCTCTGTATTTTTTATTCCCCAAAGGAACCTTTTATTTAAGGAATACAAACTTCATGCATTTCGTGAGTACAACTTTAAGAATATAGTAATTCTTCCCACCGTACCCCCCCCACTCCCACCTCACCTTCTCCTCCCTCTCCCATTCCCAGTCCCATTGTCCACTAAGATCTATTTTCTTTTCTTTTCTTTTTTTTTTTTGACAGGCAGAGTGGACAGTGAGAGAGAGAGACAGACAGAAAGGTCTTCCTTTGCCGTTGGTTCACCCTCCAATGGCTGCCGCGGACGGCGTGCTGCGGCTGGCGCACCGTGCTTATCCGATGGCAGGAGCCAGGTGCTAGGTGCTTTTTCCTGGTCTCCCATGGTGTGCAGGGCCCAAGCACCTGGGCCATCCTCCACTGCACTCCTGGGCCACAGCAGAGAGCTGGCCTGGAAGAGGGGCAACCGGGACAGAATCCGGCGCCCCGACCGGGACTAGAACCTGGTGTGCCGGCGCCGCAAGGCGGAGGATTAGCCTGTTGAGCTACGGCGCCGGCCAGATCTATTTTCAATTAACTTTATACACCGAAGACCAACCCTATACTAAGTAAAAGAGTTCAACAATTTGCATGAAAAAAAAAAAAAAAAAACCTGTTCCTCAACAGTAGAGACGAGGACTGTTCAAGGCCATTGCACTTCAAAGTTAATTTCATTTCTTTTTTTTTTAGAAATTTAATTAACTTTAAAGAAGCACCCAAGAATGATACATCTTTTGAGAGCACTTAGATATAGCTATAACTATTGAGACATAAGAACATCCTCCACTTAACACATTAAAAGAAAGTAAGTCCTTGAGAACAATTTTTATCATTAATTAAGGAAGCACCTAAGAAAACAAGCAATGGAGTTGGACACTGAGGCATAAGTAAAAAGTATGAGACATAAGAATATCCTCCACTTAATACACTAAAATGAAATAAATCTTTGAGAACAAGTTTTACTGTTAATCTTCCTAATACAACTCTTCGAAAAAGAGGTCCTACATGGGAAGTTAGTGCACAGTGACTCCTGTTGTTAATTTAACAAGTAACACTTTTAGGTATATCAGTGATCACCCCAGGCTCTTGACATGAAATATGTAGGCTATGGAAGCCTTTATTTTTAAGTTTTTAAGCTTTTTTATTCAGTGAGAGATATGCATAGGAGAGTGAGGGCTCTATCTAGCCACATGGAGGAGTAAGAAGGCCAGAAAGCATGGAGCTTGTGGCCCCGAGGCCATGTGCTCCGAAGGCACATGGCAGCCAGAAGCCTTTTGAATCCACAAACTCTGTCAGCCTTTTGAATCCACAAACTGTCAGTATTCAGACAAGGCCATAAGCAAAGTGGATGTTCCCTCCTCCTTTCAGAGAAAAGTGCCTCCTTCTTTGATGACCACTTATTGCCACCTGGGTTTCACCCACCAAATTGCTTCATGTAGGACATTTTTTTGCCACAATGTCTTGGCTTTCCACGCCTTAAATGCTCTTGTCAGCTTTTCAGCCAGACCAGAACACCATAAGGATTCTTAGGTCACAGAGCTACTTAAGGCAATTTTCACACTATGAGTCCACTGTATGGACTGCTTTCCATATTGGAGCATTCATTCCTTTTTAATTCTATTTAATATTATTACCAGACCCTTAATCCTATTCATATGATCACTTTGACACTTAAAATGGCATTTTTACCACACAGTTTAAGGGGATTTTGTTGTCCCATGGCAAATGAATCCAAAGGAATGTATATAGAACTATATAACTTTACAGTTATAAACTTCATACATTTCATAATTACAACTTTAGTGGTGATTCTTCCCACTGTACCTGCTCTCCCACCCACTCTCACCCCTCTTCCTCCTCCCTCTTTTATTTCCACTCTTATTTTTATTAAGATCTATTTTCAATTAACTTTATACACATATGATGAACTCTGTGTTAAGAGTTCAACAAATAATATGAAAAATAAAACAAGAGCTGTTCAATTCATTGCTTCTCAAAGTGTCAATTTCACTTCTATGGATTGCCTTTTAGATGCTCTATTATCACAGGTCAGGGAGAACATATTGTATTTTTCCCTTTGGGACTGGTTATTTCACTAAGTATGAAGTTTTACAGATTCATCGTTTTGTTGCAAATGACTTGATTTCATCTTTATATATATATATATATATATATATATATATATATATATATATTTTTTTTTTTTTTTTTTTGACAGGCAGAGTGGACAGTGAGAGAGAGAGAGACAGAGAGAAAGGTCTTCCTTTGCCGTTGGTTCACCCTCCAATGGCTGCCGCAGACGGTGCGCTGCGGCAGGCGCACCGCGCTCATCCGATGGCAGGAGCCAGGTGCCAGGTGCTTTTTCCTGGTCTCCCATGGGGTGCAGGGCCCAAGCACTTGGGCCATCCTCCACTGCACTCCTGGGCCACAGCAGAGGGCTGGCCTGGAAGAGGGGCAACCAGGACATTTTCCGGCGCCCCAACCGGGACAAGAAACCAGTGTGCCGGCGCCGCAAGGCGGAGGATTAGCCTGTTGAGCCACGGCGCTGGCCACTTGATTTCATCTTTTAACTGCTGTGTAGTATTCCATGGTGTACATATTCCATAATTTCTTTGTCCAGTCTTCAGTTGATGGACATTTAGGTTCGTTCCATGTCTTAGCTATTGTGAATTGAGCTGCAATAAACATGGGGGTACAAATAACTCTTTCATATGCTGATTTTATTTCCCTTGGGTAAATTCCCAGGATTTGGATGGCTGGGTCATATGGTAGGTCTATATTCAGATTTCTGAGGTATCTCCATACTGTCTTCCATAGTAACTTTACCAATTTATTCCCACCAACAGTGGATTAGGGTACCTTCTCCCCCATATCCTCACCATCATTTGTTGATTGTTGATTCCTATATGAAAGTCATTCTAACTGCTGTGAGGTGAAAACTTATTGTGGTTTTGATTTACATTTCCCTGACGGCTAGTGATCCTGAACATTTTTTCATATGTCTGTTGGCTATTTGGATTTCTTCTTTTAAAAAAATGTCTGTTTAAGTCCTTTGCCCATGTCTTCACTGGGTTGTTCATTTTGTTATTGAATTTCTTGATCTCTATATATTCTAGTTATTAATCTTTTATCAGTTGTATAGTTTCAAATAATTTCTCCCATTCTGTTGGTTGGCTCTTCACTTTGCTGAGTGTTTGTTTTGCAGTGCAGAAGCTTCTCAATTTGATGTAATTCCATTTGTTAATTTTAGCTTTGATTGCTTGTGTCTCTGAGTCTTTTCCACAAACTCTTTCCCTGTGCCAATGTCTTGCAGAGTTTTCTTAATGTTCTCTAATAATTTGATGGTCCCAGGTTGTAGCTTTAGCTCTTTAATTCAGTTTGAGTGAATTTTTGTGTAAGGTATATTGTAGGGGTCTTTTTTTAAGATTTATTTATTTGAAATTTAGAGTTACTAAAGAGAGAAGGGGAGGCAGAGAGAGAGAGAGAGATGCCTTCCACCCACTGGTTCACTACCCAGTTGGCTGCAACAGCTAGACCTGTGCCAATCTGAAGCCAGAAGCCAGGAGCCTCCTCTGGGTCTCCCACATGGGTTCAAGGCCCAAAGACTTTGGCCATCTTCTACTGCCTTCCCAGGCCATAGCAGAGAGCTGGACCAGAAATGGAGCAGCTGGGACTTGAACCAGAACCCAAATGGGATGGCAGCACTGCAGGTGGTGACCTTATCTGCAATGGCCAGAGCTATGCCGATCTGAAGCCAGGAGGCAGGAGCTTTTTTCTGGGTCTCCCATATGGGTGCAGGGGCCCAAGGACTTGGGCCATTTTCCAGTGCTTTCCCAAGCCATAACAGAGCCTGGATTGGAAGTGGAGCAGCCAGGACTCGAACTAGCATCCATATGGGATGCCGGCACTGCGTGCAGTGGCCTCACTCACTATGCCATACAGCACCAGCCTGCATGATGAATTTTTTGAATTCCATTTCCACCATTCTTCACTCTTCATTTTCACATCCTTGAATTGAAGTGTTGTCTTTGGAGGCATCAGGTTGTCTTCCTTATTCTTGTTTTTTGAGTTGCTGTGTTTATTTTAGGCATTTGTGGAGATACTTGTTTTTTCCCCTTTATGACTTATCTTTGGACTATTCCTCTGTGGATTAGTGGAGTGTCTGTTCTTTCAGTGAATACCCAGAGGCATGTGGTAGGCATAGCCAGGGAGCTCTGTTCAGTGCTCCAGGGGGAGGGGAGTGTCCACAGTGACACCCACATTTGGCATGGTAAATCTTTTTTTATTTTTTAATCTTTTCTTCAGAGGGGATGTTTAATCTGCTCTGTTGGTGTGGTCCCACATTTACCTCCTCTCATCTAAGGAGACCAATGCCTGGTTGCTAGCCCCAGTGGATATCATATTCATTCATGCTGCCACAAGAACCATACAAAGGATCCACACAGTCCTCAGCGTGAGCATGGATCCTGCAGCAATGACTCTCACTAGGGAATCAGGGAACCCTGAGCGTGTGGAGCCACCCACAGTGTCTACCTAAAGACCCAGCCATGCCCTGCACCCTAACACACAGCCACTGTGTTTTCACAGTTCTGGCACACAAGGTTCCCAGTCACTAGTACCTAGTCCCCTGTCAATTCTCCCATCCAGACTCCAGCATCTCCCCTCGGCTGGGTGCTGGGTACATGACATGAGCTGGCGCAGCTGTTATGGGTGTCCAAAATGGCACCCACCTCCTTTTGGCTGGTTACAGGATGCTGGTGCCAGGTGGCCATGGAGAGAGAAATATCCCCCCCCCCATTTTGTTTTTTTTCCCTCTAGGTTGGCAGGTACACTATCCCACATAAGGTTCCATGCAGGAGTGCCTCGGGCTCTTCCTGCAGCTTTATTGCCAGTGGCTTGGGCTGCTGCAGTCTGGTTTCACCTCACTCCAAAGCTGGTGCTGAGGCTCTCGGCTGCAGGGGTCCTGAGTTGTGCACATCCACACCTTCCATGTAGATCCTCAGAGTCCCTCTAATTTGTGTGGAGTTTCCTCTGTTGCTTTCTCCCTAACTCTTCCCTGAGACTGCACTTTCTCCATGGGTTTTCTTTTAAACTATTTTCCCCTAGACTAGAGCAATAAGCTCCCTCTCTATTGCTCCATCTCAGTGCCTCTCTCTGTGCTCTACTAAGCACTCCAGTGATTCTACATGTTTTTTCAGACTGATTTATTTAACTTAGTAACATATATTTAACATTTCTCCATGTCTTTTATCACTGAGTAGTTTTTTTCTTTTTAAAGATGAATAATATTCCATCATATAGAATATTCAACAAGAGATACAAGTTCTTTGGCTGAGTTCATATTTTTCATGATGATGTCCAGTTTTCCCAGCACCATTTGTTGAAGAGACTATCCTTTCTCCATTGTGCTACATTTACTTCTCTGTCATAAATCAGTTGACTATGAGAGACTATTTCTGCTTCTATTCTATTAATTTTCTATTTAACCAACAGTACACTGTCTTCATTGCTGTAGCCTTATGATAAGTCTTAGAAATGGTAGTGTCGGCCGGCGCCGTGGCTCAACAGGCTAATCCTCCGACTTGCGGCGCCGGCACACCGGGTTCTAGTCCCGGTCGGGGCGCCGGATTCTGTCCCGGTTGCCCCTCTTCCAGGCCAGCCCTCTGCTATGGCCCGGGAGTGCAGTGGAGGATGGCCCAGGTGCTTGGGCCCTGCACCCCATGGGGAGACCAGGAAAAGCACCTGGCTCCTGGCTCCTGCCATCGGATGAGCGCGGTGCGCCGGCCGCAGCGCGCCGTCAGCGGCGGCCATTGGAGGGTGAACCAACGGCAACGGAAGACCTTTCTCTCTGTCTCTCTCTCTCACTGTCCACTCTGCCTGTCAAAAAAAAAAAAAAAAAAAAAAGAAAAAAGAAATGGTAGTGTCAGTCCTCTAACTTTGGTCTTATCCTTTTGTAACCATGTTAGCTATTCTTAGGCTTTTCCCTCTCCATGTAGACGTTAGAATATACACAAAATAAACTGCTGGGATTTTGGTTGTGTTGAAATATAGAATTGACAAAATTTTTCTACAAATATGGGATATCTCTCCATTTATTTAGTTCATTTTTCCATCAAAATTTTTCAAATCATCTCAGATAATTGACATATTGTGATAGACTTATGTCTATTCCATTCCTTAGAGGATAACAGTGTAATTAGCAACTTTTTTATCTTATATGAAAAAATTTAATAAATGGTGTACCATGTACATGTGTACATTGTGTAATCTAATCAGGGTGTGTGTGTATTTTTTATATATATATATATATATATATATATATAATTTATATCCCCAACATTTAATATTTCTCTATGGCAAAAGTGTCCAAAATGTTTTAAATTTCAAATTCCATAAGTTCATTTCTGATATGTAAAAGGAATTGATTTTTGTGTGTTAATCTTTTATCCTGAAACCTTGCTCTAATTGCTTATCAGTTCTAGGGCATTTTTGGTAATTTCTTCTGGATTTTCCACATGGATCATGCCATCTACAAACAAAGACAGCTCTATTTCTTCCTTCCCAATCTGTATACATGTTATTTCCTTTTCTTATTACATTATCTACGACTGCCAGTCCACTGTAAAAGGAATGATGGAAGTGATATCTTTGGCTGTTCCTGATCTTGTTGGTAAAGATTTTAGTTTCCTGCCATTAAGAATGGTGATAGCTGGGTTTCGTTTCTTTTTTTTCTTTTTTTTGAGTTCTTTATCAGGTTCAGTTCTCCCTTTATTTGTAGTTTGCTCAGGATGTTTGTCAAAAATGAATGCTGGATTTTTCTAAATGTCTTTTCTAGATTACTTATTTATTTTTAATGACCTATTTATGTATTTCAAAGACACAGGTAGAGAGAGAGAGAGAAAAGGATGTGGGGGAGAGAGAGAAAAAGGAGGAGATCTTATATCTGTTGGTTCACTTCCCAAATAGTCACAATAATCAGGGATGGGCCAGGCAGAGGCCAGGAGCCTAGAACACCATCTGGATCTCCCTTGTGGGTAGCACTGGCCCAAGTATTTTGGCGATCATCCATGGCTTTCCCAGGTGTATTAGCAGAGAGCTGGATCACAGGTGGAGCAGAAGTGACTCGAACTGGTGCCCATATGGGATGCCAGCATTGCAGGAAGTGGCCCAGCCTGCTGCACCACAATGCTATCCCCTTCTACTTCTATTTATATGATCATGTTGATATCTGAAATGTCCCCCTAAAATATATACGAAAATGTGGCCCCTAAAGTTCCCCAGAAATCCCATCTGGGGTGCCACATATGCTATTGAAATTTGGGGTGCCATATGATATCACCATATGCTTATTAATAAATCCCCAATATTAATAAGCCTGAGAGGGTTCTTGTCTGATATTTAGAGAAGAATTCTAAATATCAGCATAAATAAATGAGGCAGCTTGGTACATTTGAAGCTTTTATTTAGTGTGAAAGATGCATAGGAGAGTGAGAGCTTTATTTAAGAGAGAGAGGTAAATCTGGGTTCATACCGAGCACCAGGAACCAGCCACGTCTAGGAGCATCTAGGCCAAGAAGCCTAGGATAGGTGGCTAGAAGAGGAGAACGGGTGGACACACCTTGTCCCAGGCTTTTATCCAGCTTCCAAAGGGAAGTGGTTAATTAACCTGATTGGCTGGTGGGCACTCAGGTGTGGCCAGATAGGGGCATGAGGTCACACAGGGGCGTGGCGAAGCTATCAGGTAGGGCATGAGGTCATACAGGGGCGTAGTGAAGGGATGGTCTTCCAGCTCACAAACCTAATCAGTGTTAGCCTGTATGCCTGCCTACTTCATTTGTTAGAATCCTGCTTCAGAGTCAAAAACGACAGACAAATAGATAAGGGAGAGCCAATCTGAAGATGAAAATAACAGACTAAAATAATGAAAATATGATTTAATCCCGCTTCAGATGTAGAAATAACAAGGGAAATCTGCTCTGAAGATGAAAATAACAAACTAAAATAAAGAAAGTATGATTTATATCACACTTCTTCTTCAGCTTGTTGACATGATTACATTAATTTGCGTGGGGCCTTTGGTGCAGTGGTTAAGATGCTACTTGGGGGTGGGCCTTGTGGTATTAGTTGTGGTTACGTTTCTACTTAGGATGCCCAGACGCTACATCAGAGTGCCAGTTCAACTCCTGTCTACTCTGCTTCAAATCCAGCCTTCTGCTAATGCATATGGGCAGCATAAAAGAGCTCAACTGCTTACGCCCCCGCCACCCATGTAGGAGACTCAGAAAGGGTTCCAGGCTCCTGGCTTTGGCTAAAACCTGTTCTGGGGATTTGGTTAGTGAATTAGCAGCTGGAAATTGATCTCTCTCTTTTATAAATAAATATATACATATATAATCTATAAGTAGATGAAATAAATAATAAATACTTTTTAAAGTCAGTATATGGGACGCCTGTATCCCATATCAGAGAGCTTTGTTGAGTCCTAGCTCCTCTGCCTGTGGGACAAATTCCTGCTAAAGTGCACCCTGGGAGGTGGCAGGTGATAACTCAAGTATTGGGTCCCTTCCACCACATGGAGGACCCAGATGGACTTCTGGGCTCCTGACTTCAACCTGGTCCAGCCCTGGCTACTGAGGGCATTTGGGGAGTGGGCCAGCAGATAAAAGATAACTCTTCCTGTCTCTTTCTTTCCCTTTCAAATAAAGCAAATATTATGGGTTAGTGGTGAATTAAGACTGATTATCAGAGAGGATTAAAATTATGTCGTTGCAAATATTAATGAAGAGTCAGATGGGTTAGTAGATAGTCATGGGATCCCAGTGGAATTTGGGGTATAAAATACTTGCTTCCTTCCCTAAAACATTATCTTTAGGAAGAAAAAACAGGCCATCCCTCCATCCTCCTTCCTTCAGAATCTCCAATTTTACCACGAGAATAGCAAGGGAGCTACTCCTGAGCTCCCACCCTTACTTAGCAGGCAGGATAAAATGGAGAATTGTAAATGAGGTCTTTTGTGGTTGTTGTCCTCGCCTGGTAACTAAATGCCAATGTGGTTGTCAGGTTTTTTTTTTTTTTTTTTTTTTTTTAATTAAGCCAACTGCACCAGTCCCCTTTTGGTTGTCCTCTCTTGGAATTCCCCTCTGACTGGAGATCTTTGATTCTAATACTTTTAAATCTCTTTGCAAAAAATGAAAGAGTGGGAAAGAGAGGGATTAGGGGAGGGAAAGGCGGAGGGTGAGAAGTATGGTTTTCTTCTTAGAACTGTACCTATAAAATACATAAATCTGTTCTCTATATAAATAAAAATAAAAAAGGAAAAGAAACAGAGCTGCATTTGGTTTAAAGAAAAGTTTACATTAATTATTTTCAAATGTTGATAGAGCCTTGTATAGCTTAGATAAATCCCTTTGTCATTGTGTATGATTGTTCTAGTTCTTTGGATTTGATTTCCTAGTTTTCTATTGAGGTGTTATGCATATATTTTCATGAGAGATATTGGTTTGTAGCCTTATTTTCTTGTAATGTCTTTGTTTGGTTTTCATATCAGGGAAACACTGATAGAATTGTTATTAGAATGAGGTTGTATTCTTCCAGCTTCTATATTCTGGAAAAGATTGTATGTAACTTCTATAAATTCATCCTTAAATGTTAATAGAATTCATCAGCAAACCCATCTGGGTCTGGTACTTTGTTTTATTAATTAGTAAGTCAATTTTAAATAGATATAGTGTCTTAGTTTTTTAAAAATATTTTGTTTACTTAAAGTCAGAATTACACAGAGAGATGAGAGGCAGAGAGAGAGAGGGGTCTTCCATCTGATGGTTCACTCCTCAACTGGCCACAAGGGCCGGAGCTGTGCCAATCCACAGCTGGGAGCCAGGAGCTTCTTCTGGGTCTCCCATGTGGGTGCAGGGGCCCAAGCACTTGGGCCATCCTCTACTGCTTTCCTAGGCCATAGCAGAGAGCTGGATCGGAAGAGAACAGCCAATACTCGAACCGGTGCCCATATGGGATGCCGGCGCTTCAGGCCAGGGCGTTAACCTGCTGCACCATAGCGCTGGCCCCATAGGTGTATTAGTTTTTTTAAAAATAGATTTATCTATTTATTTGAAAGTTAGAGTTACAGAGGGAGAGACAGAGAGATCTTCCATCTGCTGGTTCATTCCCCAGATGGCTGTAATGGCAAGGGCTGAGCCAGGAGCCTCCTCCGGGTCTTTCAGGAGCGCAAGCACTTGGGCCATCATCCACTGCTTTTCCAGGCGTATCAGTAGGGAGCAGGATTAGAAGAGAAGCTGGGACTGAAATGGGTGCCCATATGGGATGCTGGCGTTGCAAGCAGTGGCTTTCCCCACTGTACCACAGCACTGGGCTCAGATACAGGTGTAGTAGTATTGAGGTGTAGTAGTATTGTCTACATCTTCTTGGGTGGGTTTTAGCAAATTGTGAATATGAAGGAATTGGTCCATTTCATCTGTGTCAAAATCTATGGGCACAGAAGTGTCCATAGTATTCCTTCATTATTTTGTTTTTAATATTTGTGAATTTGTGAAGATGTTCTTCTGTTTATTTCTGATATTATTGTGTTTTCTGTTTTCTTCTCTTTTTCTAAGCCTGGTGAGATGCTTATCAATTACTGATGTTCTCTACTGATTTACTGTTCTCAATTTTAGCTCTAATTATTATTAATTTTATTCTGCTCACTTGGGATACAATTTTCTCTTTTTCTAGTTTCCTAAAGGTATAAATTTAGATTATTTATTTTAGCTTTCTATTCTTTCTAAAAGAAGCTTAAAATCAAGTAGCATTTTACAGATCCTTCTTTTTGGATGGGTTCAGGATTCCTACTTTTGTGTAAACTCTGTCTAGTTTCACAGAGTTTCTCAAGGTTTGGCAACTGCCTTCATTACTAGACTGGCTTGAAGCTATGGGCTTTTCTATTTGAGTTCACACTTTCTACTACAGATTTTACAAGTAATTTCTCATTTTTTTGTTTGTGTTGATTTCAATAATCTATTTGAAAAATATTCCATTTGTCCTTTTCAGCTTGCCATCATTGAAAAAGTTGGTCCAAGTTATCTAGTTGGACATTACAGAAAATTTCTTCATCATCTATGATATTTGTGTCTTGTATAGGTCTGTGAAGTTTTTCTTTCATGAAAATTAGTCCCTCGTATCTGCATAACCTGTGTATTTGGTTTTAAATTTCCCTCTTCCATTTTTCCTTTTTTCTTACAATTTTTTTATTTTTCTTTAATTTTTCCCACTTTTTAAAAAGATTTATTTATCTATTTGAAAGCTGGTTACATAGGTAGAAGAGGAGGAGAGAAGACAGAACTTCTGTCCATTGGTTCACTCCCCAAGTGGCTGCAATGGCCAACTTGGGCTAGGCCAATGCCAAGAGCCACGGGCTTCTTCCAGGTCTCCCACGTGGGTGCAGAGGCCCAAGCACTTGCCATCTTCTGCTGCTTTCCCAGGTACATAAGCAGGGATCTGGATCAGAAATGGGGCAGCTGAGACATGAACCAGTGCCCATACATGATGCGAGTTTCACAGGCAGCTTATCCTGCTGTGCCATATGCTGGCCCCTTCCTCTGTTCTGTGTCCCATTCTCTGATGATTTGAAGTCTTACATCTTATTTTATACTTTCTAACCACTGCTCCTAATCAGTTTCAATGTGTAACTGGAAGTATAATTTTAATTAAATTTATTTTGAGATAACTGCAGATTTAAATGTAGTTGTAAGAAATAATAGAGAAACCATGTATATTTTGCCTAGTTTCCCCTAGTGATAACAACTACAAAATTATTGCACAGAATCACAACTGGGATGTTGTCCTGGGACATTGCCATCATCCTTAAGCCCCCTCTCATAGCTACATTCATTTGCATCTTGTCCTTGCCCCCAGGCAGAGTCAAAATCAAAATGGAGTGAGTGTGGCTAAAAGCTAATTGCAGATCTCTTGCTTCTGTACATATTAGGGTTGCTTGCTAATGGCTAAGGATGTATCTTGTGAAACCATGTGGACCCAAATGCCAAGGAATTAAATTGACAGAAATGTGCCCTTCACTGTTATCCTACAACCATAACTTGGATTTGTTATGGTTCCTGGGTTTGTTGTTGTTAACTGTTACAACCATATTCTATGTTTTTTGTTGTTGTTCACTGCATACCAGGGGTTCAAATGTGAGGCCTAGTGGAATAATGCTATAAAAAAAAAAAAACCTGTGCAACGTGCTGTTGGGGCCGCACTCTGGTAAGGAGTATCAGTCCTGATTGGTTGCCTTGCCTCTCATTTTCGATACAATTTGTGTGTGACTGTCACTGGTTTTTGTAATATTCTATTTTAGCTGACAAGTGGATGCCACAATGGGACAGTTCCATCATCAGGAAGCCCTCTAATACTGTCTTTTCATAGCTACATTCATTGGCCTTGTGCCCTTGGCCCCTCTTAAATACTGTCCACTTCTATCATTTTAAGAATGTTATATAAATGCAACCACACATCTATAACCTGCTGGGGACTGAATTTTTGAACTCAGCATAATTCTGTAGAGATTAACCTAGGCTGTTGCATATATCAATAGTGTATTTTTTTAAAAAGTTTTGTTTATTTGAAAGGCAGAGTTGCAAAGAGACAGAGAGGTCTTCCATCCGCTGGTTCACCCACCAAATGGTCAAAATGGTTAGAGCTGCACTGATCTGAGGCAAGGATCCAGGACCTGCTTCCAGGTCTCCCATAAGGGTACGGGGGCCTGAGGACTTGGACCATCTTCTACTGCTTTCCCAGGCCATAGCAGAGAGCTGGATCGGAAGTGGAGCAGCTGGGACTCGAACAGGCGCCCACATGGGATGCCAGTGCTGCAGGCAGCAGCTTTACCCACTATACCATGGCAAAGGCCCCAATAGTTTACTTTTTAAATTGTTGAATAATATTCCATGGTATGGGCTGCCACAGTCTGTTAAACATTCATTGGCTGAAAGACCTATGTTTTTTCCATTTGTAGTTATTACAAATAATGTCTCAGAAGATGTACAGAATTGTACCTGTTTTAGTGTAAACGTAAGTTTTCATGACTTTGGGATAAATGTAATTTCTGGATTATATGATAGCTGCATGTTTAACTTTTAAAGAAAACCCCAAACTCTTTTCAGAACAGCTATATTATTCTCTAGTTCCACCAAACAAAACATCAGGGAAAGATTCTCTGTATCCTTATGTCTGTTTGATGTTTTTTACTTTTACTTTTTATCTTAGTCATTGTCATTTTAATTTACATTTCCCAAATAGCTAATGTTGTTCAATATCTTTTCAGGTTCTCATCTGCTACCTGTACAAATTATGCTGTGAACGTCTCTTCAAGTCTTTTGCTCATGCTCATATAGCATTGCTTACTTTTTGCCGGTGAGTTGGGGCCATTATCTATGCATTCTGAATATTAGTCCTTGGTCAAATGTGTGGTTACAGATATTTTCTCCAACTCTGTAACTTCTATTGTCATCAGAATCCTTTAAAGAAGAGTTTTAGATTTGATGTGTTTCAGCTTATCAATGTTTCCTTTTATGAATCATTTCTTTTGGTCTCAAGTCCAAGTCCTGCTTGCCTCGGGCTTCTTACCTTTTTGTTATGTGTTGGCACCTACAGGCCTAAGCACAGTTAAGAGCAATTCTGGGCTTCTGCACTCAGGCGTGGGTAAAATCAACAGAACAAGGGTCTGCTCTCAAGGCCCAGGCAATGGCAGCATGGCCAGAGAGGCATCGATGGAGTGTGGTGGAAGAGGCAACCCATACAAAGAATAATGAATTACAAAGACCCCCCATTTCTCACTGAAGACACCTGATGCAGTAGCATAATGTAGGCATACGTTTAAAGATCCAAAAGAAAAGCTTTAGAGCCTAAAAGTCTATATAGTAGCAAATCAGCAAATTATCCACCAATGTGAAATGCAAATAGTGTTTTCAGATAGATACGTGCCCACAGAGCCTCTCTTCAGCTGCTAACTTACAGACCCACCACTGGGTTGATCTTTTTTTGTTTATATTTATTTATTTGTAGTCAGAGTTACAGAGAGGGAGAGATCGAGAGAAAGGATAATGCTTTCTCCCTATTAACATTTTTTAGAGATCATTTTTTTGTATTTATTGACAAACTAATTTTACATATTTATGGGGGATAATGTAATATTTCAATATATACATACATTTTAATGATCAAATTAGGATAATTAGCATCCAGTGCATCATATATTCATGGTTTCCTTGTAGTGTGAACATTCAGAAGCCTTTCTTCTACCTATTTAGAAAAGTACAGTATGTTATTATTAACTATTATTACCCTACTGTACAATAGAACACCAACAGGATTGTTTTTACAATAAGGAATTATTTTTTAAATCAATAAATGTAAATCTTTCTGAGATTTTATATATATATATATTTTTTTGAGAGAATTAACTTTGAAGAAGACCCAAGAATGGTACATCTTTCGTGAGCCCTTAGACATTACTATAGCTTATGAGACATAGATAATATCCTCCACTTAATACATTAAAATGAAGTAAATCTTTGCAAACAAGTTTTACTATTAACTTTTCTAATCCAACTCTTTGAGGGCAGAGGTCCTATATGGGAAGTTAGTGCACAGTGACTCTGTTGTTAATTTAACAATTAACAGCCTTATGTATGATGTCAGTGATCACCTGAGGCTCTTGACATGAGCTGCCTTGGCTGTGGAAGCATTTTGAATCTACTGACTCCTTCCATATTTAGACAAGGTCATGAGCAAAGTAGAAGTTCTCTCCTCCCTTCAGAGAAAAGTATCTCTTTCTCTGACCACTTCTTTCTGTTGGGGTCTCAGCCACAGAAGTCCTTCGTGTAGGACATTTTTTGCCATGGTGTTTTGGCTTTCCATTCCTGAAATGGGTTTTTTCAGCCAGACGAGAATGCCTTAAGGGTTGATTCTGAGGTCGGAGTGCTATTTAAAGCAATTGTCATTCTATGAGTCTATTGTGTGGACTGCTTTCCATGATGGAGCATTCACCTTTTTAAAATTCTATTAGTATTATCAAACACTTAGTCCTATTTATATGATCAGTTAACACTCAATCCTATCCCCATACTCACTCTAATACTCAAAATGCTATTTTTACCACCCAGCTTAAGGGAGTTTGGGATCCCATGGTAACATTTTTGATTGCATGATAAAATAGGACATTAAAGAAAATAAATCACACAGTAGAATAATACAGAAAGGAGAGCAAGGAACGAGAAGAATAAAAATCAAAACTTAAAATTTAAGCAGGAAAACATTTTAGAAAGAGAAAAAATAGGCTGGCGCCGTGGCTCAACAGGCTAATCCTCCACCTTGCGGCGCTGGCACACCGGGTTCTAGTCCCGGTCGGGGCGCCGGATTCTGTCCCGGTTGCCCCTCTTCCAGGCCAGCCCTCTGCTGTGGCCCGGGAGTGCAGTGGAGGATGGCCCAGGTGCTTGGGCCCTGCACCCCATGGGAGACCAGGAAAAAGCACCTGGCACCTGGCTCCTGCCATCGGATGAGCGCGGTGCGCCGGCCGCGGCGGCCATTGGAGGGTGAACCAACGGCAAAGGAAGACCTTTCTCTCTGTCTCTCTCTCTCACTGTCCACTCTGCCTGTCAAAGAAAAAGAAAGAAAGAAAGAAAAAATAAGAAATTATAAAAATCCTCAACATGAGAAAATTTAACTAAAATATAAGCCTCCTAGTCATCTTCCTCCATTCTTTCCCTCTTCAAATGCTTGCAACACCTGTCAAATCATTTAGGTATTCAGTAGTATATTATAATTAAGAATTCCAGAGGACCAGTCTTCATAAAGAGAAAGATGGTCAGGAAATATTTGTGGGAAAAGGCTTAGTTTCAAGCAGGATTTGAAAGGTGAGAAAGTAGAGAAAGTGATAGATCTTCCAAAAAAATAGAATAGAAAGGAGGAGTGTTGTGATTTAAGCAGAAGCAGAGTCCCTTGTATGTAGATATTCCCAATAGCCTTATCTCACCAGGTGTGAAATGACACCTCCAAGAGAGCGAATGGTCCGGCGAAACGGGGTCCACGTGCATTTGTCAAAAGGGCCAACTTAGGATCTCCTTCTGCACATGAGCTTCCTCAGCCCACGTTTCAGGTCTTTGTTCCTCAGACTGTAGATAAATGGATTTAGCATGGAGGTCAAAACTGTGTAGACAACGGTTGCCATGTGGTCCTTGACAGTGTAGGTGGACACAGGTTGTAAATAGACATAGAAGATGCTGCCATAAAACAGTGTTACCACAGTGAGGTGAGAACCACAGGTGGAGAAGGCTTTGTGCTTCCCAGCAGCGGAAGGAATCTTGAGAACCGTGATGAGGATTCGTGTGTAAGAGAAAACAATGCATAGGAAAGGGGTCACCAAAACTACAGATCCTTCTGCCATTATCACAGTTTCATTGACAACTGTGGGGGAGCAGGACAATTTCATGAGGGGGCTGAGGTCACAGAGGAAGTGGTGGATAACGTTGGAGTCACAGAAGGTGAGAAGGTTCAGTAGAAGTGTGTGCAGGAGTGAGTGGAGGTGTGGGAGTGAACAGGAGAAGGCCACCAGCAGGACACAGCGGCGGTGGCTCATGGTGGTAATGTAGTGGAAGGGGTCGCAGATGGCCACATAGCGGTCAAAGGCCATGACTGCCAGAAGGCAGCTGTCGCTGTTGCCGAAGGCATAGATGAAGTACATTTGAGTCAGACAGCCTGCATAGGAGATGGTCTTCCTTTCTGACAGGAAGTTCGCCAGCATCTTGGGGACGATGGTTGTTGTGAACCAAATGTCAGTGAAAGACAGGGAACTCAAGAAGAAATACATGGGAGTCTGCAGCGGGGGGTCAGAGCGGATAGCCAGGATGATGAGCAGGTTCCCTGTGATGGTGACCAGGTAAATGGTAAGGAAGAGGACAAAGAGTGGAGTTTGGTCCTCGGGCCTGGAGGAAAGGCCCACGAGGATGAACTCGGAGACAGTGCTGGTTTGGTTGACCCTTTCCATCGGCTCGTGCCCTGTTCCTGCAAGCAGTTTTGTTTTTAAATGCACTTCAGTTCCGTAACTCACAGAATGAGAACTCTGCAAGTCTTCACTTGGTGTGTGAGGTCACAAGTATCCGCTATGCACAGGCAGCTATCAGCCACATGATCTTCGATGTGCTTGCCCCTGGTCACATCTGGGCATCACGAGGGCTCCGTATCCAAGCTGGGGGCACAGAGAAGCATTTCCGCATGAATCATTACAAGTGGACCCCTCTGATTCAGAGTCATTCCTGTTTTGTACGAACTACTAGTCTCCTACTGGGAACAGCAATGGAACAGACAGACACATTCTTGACTTGTGGAGCTCATGTTCTAGTTTGGGAGTTAAGTCATCAACAAACCAAATATGTAGCACAGTGTTAGGCAGGGATGAATTCGCTGACTAAAGCGGATGGGGATTGAGGGTGGAGGTGTTTTTGATAGGGAACAAACGGCTGTGACCTCTCTATCAAAGCCAATCACTTGTGTCATGCTGAACTTCGGCTCTGTATTGTCTTGAAAAAAACAATGGTTTGGCACAACAACTCCCAGGGTCTGTAAGAGGACTGCTGAACTCAGCTCAGCAGAGTGGTTTCATCTCCTCTATCTTCAGTGTGCACAAGTCCTGGCTTTTTTATAAACTTTCATTTGCTTCTTTATCCCCTGTCCTAAGTCACATTTGTATAGAATGAGTAGCCAGTTTGTTTTTGCTATCTTCATACGTTTTTATAGATAATGTGGAAAATGTTACCTTGCTTTTGTAGACATACTTTTCGAGTCCTATCCAGTTACTTAGAAAAGGACATCAAAGTGGACACCATTTCTTTCTACCACAAACATTCCTGCAATGAGAATTCTTGTACAGCAAATTGTTAAGTCATTTTTTCAGAGCTGGCATGTTTATCTGTACCGTGTGACTAGATATACTACACAGTGATTTTTAATAATTTTAACATATGGGTTACTTCTAATATAGTCACTTCTAATTACTGTTGACTACCATAAAAATCTCAACAATGAACATATTTGTTTAAAATAATTTTTGAGAGTATGTTCTTTCATACATTATGGATAGGTCTATTACATTGGAATTATCACACATTTCTTTTTTTTTTTTTTTTTGACAGGCAGAGTGGACAGTGAGAGAGAGAGACAGAGAGAAAGGTCTTCCTTTGCCGTTGGTTCACCCTCCAATGGCCGCCACGGACAGCGCGCTGCGGCCGGCGCACCGCGCTCATCCGATGGCAGGAGCCAGGTGCTAGGTGCTTTTTCCTGGTCTCCCATGGGGTGCAGGGCCCAAGCACTTGGGCCATCCTCCACTGCACTCCTGGGCCACAGCAGAGGGCTGGCCTGGAAGAGGGGCAACCGGGACAGAATCCGGTGCCCCGACCGGGACTAGAACCCGGTGTGCCGGCGCCGCAAGGCGGAGGATTAGCCTGTTGAGCCACGGTGCCTGCCACACATTTCAAAATATATATTTTCTTTAAAACCAAATAGCTACATTTTCATTAAGTTACTAACCTGCTTGAAATCTGTTTCCTCGTGTGTTAAATTGGACACAAATATCCACACTGTCACAGGATTTAATGAGGTTATATATTTAAAAGACATAGAGGAGGGTCCAGCGTGTTGTAAACACTCAGAATGAGCTGTTGGTCACCATCAACCCTTGAGTCATCTTCCCTTACCTGTAATTCCTGTATGCTCCAACAGCTAATTAACTTGCATATTCAAAATATTGTATACCTCACTAATTATCAGACTTATTTCATGATTTTGAAAGTTTTTATAGAAAAAAATTTGCTGATCCATTAAATGATTTGAGTGAATGCATAATCAAGGTTGATCACTGTTACTTATTCAAGATCTATTAATTGTGGACACATGCTCAGTATCTCACTAAATCCCCAATAAGGGATGATGAAGCATGCACTATTACTACTGCCACTTCATACCAGGAGAGTGAGGTATTGAGGAGAAGTGAGGGTGTAGTGCATGGTAACGTGGGTTAAAGTCCCATGGGATTCACTCAGAAGCCCATCCTCCTATGATTCTATAAATCTCCGAATTTTGACAAAGATACAAATGCATGGATATGTATACATGGGAGCTTCAAAAAATTCATGGAAAATAGAATAAAAATATGTTAATTTTGGTACAAAAAGTTTTAAAATCCATGCATAGTGGACAGTGAGAAAGACAGAGAGAAAGGTCTTCCTTTGCTGTTGGCTCACCCTCCAATGGCCACTGCAGCTGGCGCACTGTGCTGATCCAAAGCCAGGTGCCAGGTGCTTTTCCTGGTCTCCCATGGGGGGCAGGGCCCAAGCACTTGGGCCATCCTCCACTGCACTCCCGGGCCACAGCAGAGAGCTGGCCTGGAAGAGGGGCAACTGGGACAGAACCGGCGCCCTGACCGGGACTAGAACCCCGTGTGCCGGGGCCACAGGCGGAGGATTAGCCTATTGAGCCGTGGCGCCGGCTGCATAGTGTTTTCATAATACACATTTGCATACAAATTTTGAAGACTCTGTTGATGTACCAAAGTAAAATTGTCTTTTACTTTCATTTTCTGTGACCTTTTTGAAGCTCCATTACAGTATATGAGGGAGTGTCAAGGAGTTCATGGGAATGGAAATAAAAGATGAGTTCATTTTGATGTGAAAAATGTTTGAAATACATACATATAAGGAGTCCTCAAAAAGTTCATGGAAAATGAGCATTGTAAAAAACAAAACAAAACAGGCAGGGATCCATTTTCTTGTCCCATGTTCAGAATATGCCGTCGTATTGCAAGAAAGGCAATGTGTCTTTCTATATTGAGCAGGTCATGGCATTTGAAATTTTGAATATGGGATCAGCATTGTGGTATAACAGCTTAAACTGCTGCCTGTGACACTGGCATCCCATATGGGCACAAGTTTGATTCCTGGCTCCTCCACTTCCCATGCAGCTCCCTGCTAATATACCTGGGAAATCAGCGGTAGATAAGCCGAGTACTTGGGCCCCTGAATCCATGTGGTAGACCCTGATGAAGCTCCTGGCTTTGTTGAGACCCAGCTCTGACTGCTGTGGATATTTGGAGAGTGAACCAGCAGATGGAAAATTTCTTTCTTTCTGTCTCTCCTTTTTTCTCTGTAACTCTGCCTTTCAAATCAATACATGAACCTTTCTTAAAAGAAAGAATGTTTGAATATCTATGAATGAATGGCTAAAATAAGGTAGAAAATCTGTGGCCATGCATGGTGTGTGTGTGTGGCATTGGTAGTGCACAGAACAGACCCTGGACAGACAGATGAGGCAGGTCTGATTTATCTTCTATCCTCTGCTCATTGTCTGATTCCTTTTTTTTGAATAGCAAGTGAGAGAACATGTCTGAGAGCAATCTGTCAAACACAAACCAGTATTTAATAAAGGGGTCATTCCTGAAAAGACTACCTAGAATTGTAGAATTTAAAAAATAAGGCAAATTTGGATTAAACAGTAAATTAAGTTGGTTGCTTCATGGCACAGGTGTGAGGATGACCTTTGCTGATGACTAGGGTAAAGGAATAAGGTTTTGGATGTTTGAATAAGGGAAATAATTACCAGTGTATGAGGCTGGAGAGAGTTTCTGCTGAAGCCAAAACATGTGGCAAAGATGGCCCGGAGGCCAAGTTGGGTGGACCTACATACAAAAGCCGGATGGAGGTTTCAGTTGCACCCCGACTTCTTAGCGCAAGAAGTAGCTGAACCCATCAGGGAGGACCGAGTATGTGCCCAGCTGGGCTGGGTGCCAGGGGGGCTCCCCTCACTGCAGCTCACCTCCACGTCCACAGGCTTTTCGTTGCTCCCAAGTTTCTCCAGAAGCTGAGCTTCTGCACAGCCTCTGTGAATGAATCCAAGTCTGCTCCTTGGCCAAAGCTCAGCTTCCTCACGCTTCTTCCTTGATCTGGGCTGATTGGCAAGGAGAGGAGCAGGGACAAGGGAAGAATTGCTCCACTGCTCTGACAGGACAACACAGGTCTCTGATGGCCTTAAGTCCGTCCTACACTCTGACTCCCGGGTGACACTGCCAATCCCAGCTCTGCACTCTGCAGGCAGACGTGCCCTGAGCTGAGTGGCGAGGACCCTGTTGGCTGTGGAAGCCCAGCAGCTTCTCATGGGGTTGAGGTCTGCTCTCCTGCCCCTGGGACCCTTGTTAGGCTGAGGGGGCCGAGGGAGCTGTGGTGTGCCGACCTCTCAGGGGATTCTGTTCTGTGCTCTCTCTAAGCAGAGAAAGCAGAATGATAATTCCTATTGCCACAGCTGACTCCAAAGGGGACCCGGGACCCCTGAGGCTCCCTGTCTAGATGTCGGGGACTAATTTCAGAGCTTCTGAACTTCACTGCAACATCTCAAAGGAACGTTTCAATTTTTGCAAGTAATGGTTATTAAGAATTGATAAATAATTACGCTGGTAAACATTTCATGTTTGGGTATTCTTATTCAACTAACTAGTACTCATGTCTCATTCTTTTAATTTGAATTTCCCTGATATACGAGGGTGGAGCATTTTCTCATATGCTTATTTTTCAACTGCATGTCTCCTTTGATGGGGTGTCTGTTAAGGTCTTTGGCCCAATTTTAATGGGGATTTTTGTTTAATTGTTGTATTTCAAGAAATATCTCTGTTTTAGACAACAGCCCTTTATCACATAAGCTTTGTGCACATATTTTCTCCCAGTTTGCAGGTTATTTGATTCACTTTACAATGTTTTTTGTGGATAAACTATTTTTAAATCTAAATTTTAAGAGATTTATTATAGTTCACAGATATTTTTTGAATTATAATATTCACTCATATTTAGTACATTCTAAAATAATCACAGATCATTAAAACTATAGTAGTATAACCTTCTTAACTATTGGTTTGACAAAGGAATAAAAGTTTGCAGCAATATTGATACATATAGGAATTTTTTTTGTTTTTTGCTTTTTCCTTTTTAATTTTAATAATGTCCCATATATAAGGGAGGACATCCAGCATTTGCTTTTCTGTATCTACCTTATTTCACCTAACGTGTGCCCTCCATTTGCATCCATTTCACTGCAAATGGTAGAATCGTATTCCTTTTTATAGTGGAACAATATTCCATTGTGTATATATGCCACATTTTCATGATCTATTCATCTGATGATGAGCACCTTGGTTGATTCCATATTTTGGCTACTGTGAGCAATGCTGCTAATAATCATATTGATGCAGGTATGTCTTTGATACACGGTGTTCCTGTTTTTTGGGTATATACCTAGAATTAAGATTGCTGGGTCATGTGGCAAGTCTTAAGTAAATTTGCAGGTTACAAAATAAACAGCTGATTTTTTATATGTCAATGACAAACTCATTGAATGATAAATAAGAAACAAATCCCATTCACAATAGCCACAAATATAAAATATTTAGAAGTAAATATAACCAAAGAAGTGAAGGATCTCTACAATGAAAATTATAAAACATTGATTAAAGAAATGAGCAAAGACAAAAAATGAAAAGATTTTCCTTGCTCATGAATTAGAATAATCAATATAATTAAAATGTTTATGCTACCTAGAGCAATCTACAGAATCAATACTATCTCTATCAAAATAGCAGCAACATTTTTTATGGAATTAGACAAAAACCATCCTACAGGTTGGCATTGTGGTAAAATGGGTTAACCATTGCTTGCCATGCCAGCATCCCATATGGGTACTGATTTGAGTCCTAGCTGCTATACTTCCAATCCCACTCCCTGCTAATGCACCAGGGAAAGCAGTAAAGGATGGCACAAGTCCTTAGGCCCCTGCACCCACATGGGAGACTGGGATGAAACTTTTGGCTCCTGGCTTTGTCCTGCCCCAGCTGTGGCCTTTGCAGCCATTTGCAGAGTGAACCAGATGATAGAACTCTCTATCTCTCTGTAACTCTGCCCTTAAAGTAAACCAAAATAAATCTTTGAAAAAGAAAAAGCAATCCTAAAATTTTTAGGTAATCACAAAATACCCAGAATAACCAAAGTGATCCAGAGCAAAAAGTATCAAGCTGGAGGCATCACAATAGCAGACTTCAAAGTATACTACAAAGATATGGTAATTAAAACAGCATGATGGCCAGGGCCATGGCTCAATAGGCTAATCCTCCGCCTTGTGGCGCCAGCACACCGGGTTCTAGTCCCGGTCGAGGCGCTGGATTCTGTCCCGGTTGCCCCTCTTCCAGGCCAGCCCTCTGCTGTGGCCCGGGAGTGCAGTGGAGGATGGCCCAAGTGCTTGGGTCCTGTACCCCATGGGAAACCAGGAGAAGCACCTGGCTGCTGCCTTCGGATCAGCGCAGCGCGCCGGCCATGGCAGCCATTGGAGGGTGAACCAAAGGCAAACTCTCTGTCTGTCTACTCTGCCTGTCAAAAAATAAATAAATAATAAAAAAAAAACCAGCATGACACTGGCATAGAAACTGACACATAGATCAATGGAATAGAATAGTGAGCCCAGAAATTAACCAACATACATACAGCCAACTAATTTGACAAAAGTGTTCAGCCCATACAGTAGACTAAGGACATCCTCTTCAATTAATGGTGCTGGCAAAATTGGATGTATATAAGTAGAAGAAGGAAATTAGAACTATACTTCTCACCACATATAAATATCAACTCAAGATGAATAAAAGACTTAAATTTAAGACTTGAAAATAAGAAGCTGCTAGACAAAAATATAGGGGAAATACTTGAAGACAATCATGCAGTGATGACTTCTTAGATAAAACCCCCAAAGCACATGCAACAAAATCAAAACTAAACACATTGTATTATATCAAACTCAGAAGCTTCAGCACAGCAAAGGAAATTATCAATAGAATGAAGCATCATCCAATAGAATTGGAAGAATATTTGTGAGCTACTTACCTAACAAAGGATTAATGTCCAGAATATATCAGCAATTTAAAAATATAACAACAACAAAACCCAAACCAATCCAGTTATATAATGGGCAAAACATGTCAACAGTTATAAAAAGAAGAAAAACAAATAGCCAACAAATATATGAATAAAATCACCATCAGAGAAATGCAAATAAAACCACAATCA
Source organism: Sylvilagus floridanus (assembly GCA_949820135.1). Lineage (NCBI taxonomy): Eukaryota > Metazoa > Chordata > Mammalia > Lagomorpha > Leporidae > Sylvilagus > Sylvilagus floridanus. The sequence continues at coordinate 88,300,478 of OX463243.1, forward strand.
CATATCAACCCATGCCTGTCAGAACGGCTAGTATCAAAAAACATAAGAGTATCAAATTCTGGCCAGGATGTAGGGAAAGGGGAGCACTTCTACAATGCTGGGGGGAATGTAAATCAATGCAGTCACTGTGGAAAATAGTATGCAAATTTTCTTTCTTTTAAAACTAGAAATAGATTTGCCCTATGATACAGCAATCCCACATAAGGCCATATACCCAGAAGACAATGAACACATTGCATCAAAGAGATACCGGTACCACCATGTTTATAGCAGCACTGTTCACAGTAGCTAAAATTTGGAATGAACCAAGGTGTCCATCATCAGATGCATGGATAAAGAAAATGTGGTATGTATACATAACGAAATATTATTCAGCTATAAAGAATTAAATTCCGCCACTTGCAGCAAAATGGATGCAGAAGGAAGGACATCAGGTTGAGTGAAATAAGCCAGATGCAGAAAGATAAACGCTGCGTACTCTCCTTTATAGGTGGGAGCTAAACTTAAAAAAAAAAATCAAAAAAGCAAAATTCCTGTACGTATTAGTATTGCTGCAAATACAGATTTGTCAAAATTTGTTTATACCTTTGTCAAACCAATGGTTTGAGATTCCAAGATGGCGGAATAAGGAAAAGCACACTGATTTTGACCATGAGAAGGTACCAGAAGAACACAGGAAGAACCACATCCCGAGGAGACAGTCAGAGCAAAGTTTTCAGTGGAAAGTCTACAGGAAGAAGAGAGCTTCTATGGGGCAGTGAAGATGGTACAAGCACACAGCAGCTCACAAGGCAACCAGTGACTCCTGCAGCTTGTGCCTGGTGGGGATGCTGTCTTCTCAGGGTGATGTGAGAGAAGTCTGCAGTAGCCCACCTGCCATGGGCAATCTTGTCTGAGGGAGAAGCCTGCAGTCCCCAACGACTGAATCCCGCCCAAGATCTGGAGATGGGCAGGATTCCCACCCAACTCCATGAAGGGAGGATACACTGCTTTTCTCATTTCCCCCTAGCTAGACACTGAGCAACTGATGTAGCAGGAAGCACCATTTCCCCAGAATAAGGCAACTAGAGGCTTCTGTGACCCGCACACCACAGGTGGATTTTGTCTTAGGGAGAAATTCATGGTCTCCTGGCTTTAAGTCTGACCCGGAGAGTTGGAGATGGCCAAGATGCCCAGTAAGCACATGAAGGGAGTGCACATTGTTCCTCTCACCTTCCCAGCCTCAACTTGCTCTGTTGGGTGACTGGCTGGCTCCAGGGATGAGGCAACTCTCTCCACAGACAGGGAGGCTTAGAGGGCAGAGTGGACCACATGTACTCTATGGATGCAGGAGCCCTGCACCCTGTAACTGTGCAATAGGCTAAGAAACTGAGAAGGGTGTGGGGTGTGGCCAGATCTTTGGGTAATCAATGGGTCTGACTCCAGAAGCTCAGAACTCCCTGCGTTCTGGAGAGGGTCATCATGGAGGGCTCTGTGCTCATGCTATGGAGTACAAAAATCCTTTCTGCAGTTCATGTGCCTAAGTGGGTGGGGTTCACAGGAATTGTGAACTCAGCCTAGACAGCTGGATCACCTTGGCACAGAGAAGAACTGAGACTGGGAACATGCCAGCCAGCATGATCATCCCCTCCACTTATTGACTATACCATGCCTAACTTGGATGTCATGCTGGATTCTTGCTCCACCCACAAATGCTGGACAGAGCCCCCGACCCTACCCAACACACACTTCTGGATATCTGCTGAAGGCACTCCAGTAAGACATAAAGACACAACAAAGCCTTCAGAGAAGAGACTAAGTGTTTCCTCAGATGTGTAAAAAACAAGCATGAAATATAAGAAACATGAACCAGGAAGACAAAATGACTCCCCTAAATTAAAAAATACTTCAATATTAAACTGTGAAGACAAGGAGACTGACAAAATACCTGAATAGAAATTCAAAAGAGTGACTGTAAGATTACTCAAAAACACAGAGAAGCAATTGCATGAGTTAAGAAATCCACATGTTGGCCGGCGCCGTGGCTCAACAGGCTAATCCTCCGCCTTGCGGCGCCGGCACACCGGGTTCTAGTCCCGGTCGGGGCGCCGGATTCTGTCCCGGTTGCCCCTCTTCCAGGCCAGCCCTCTGCTGTGGCCCAGGAGTGCAGTGGAGGATGGCCCAGGTGCTTGGGCCCTGCACCCCATGGGAGACCAGGAAAAGCACCTGGCTCCTGGCTCCTGCCATCGGATGAGCGCGGTGCGCCGGCCGCAGTGCGCCGGCCATTGGAGGGTGAACCAACGGCAAAAGGAAGACCTTTCTCTCTGTCTCTCTCTCTCACTGTCCACTCTGCCTGTAAAAAAAAAAAAAAAAAGAAATCCACATGTGACCTGGATGAGAAATTCTGCTGGGTGACAGAGATATTAAAGAAAAATCACACTGACACATTAGAAATGGAGAATTCAATATGTCAAATAAAAAAGTACAGTGGAAAACCTTAACAATAGACTCTGAAACAGAAGAAAGAATAACTGAGTTAGAAGAAAAAGAAAATTCTTTGGAAATATTTCTTTGGAAATATTTTCAAAAAAAATTAGAAAAACTGAAAACGGTGTTTGAAATCTATGGGATACCATCAAATGACCAAATACACATGTCCTAGGAATTCCTGAAGGAATAGAAAAGCAAAATGGCTTATAGGGCACATTAAATAACAGCAGGAAATTTTCTAATTTGAAGAAATAAAATGGACATCCAAGTACAAGAAGCACATAGAACCTAAAATACACATGATCAGAAAAGATCCTCACTACAACACATTATATTCAAACGTTTAAAAGTAAAGCAAAGATCTTAAAATGTGTGAGAAATGCCATATTACCTTCAAAGGAACTCCGATTTGATTGATAGGTTTGTCAGAAGAAACCCTATAGGATAGGAGAGAATAGAGAGATTTATTACAAGTCCTCAAAGAGAAAAAACTGTCAACCCAGAAAAACATTATCTATCAAAGCTCTCATTTATAAATTAAATAAAGGCCACCCATCCGAAACAAATATAAATTGAATAAATTTGTCACAACCTGTCTCCTATTACAAACTATACTTAAGGTTGTGCTGCACAGGGAAACAGAGAAAGATAATTAGCATCAAAAGAATGTGAAGACAGAAAACCTCCTAGTAAAAGTACAAAGAATATCCAAAACAAGCAATAGGAATATTAGGGGAAAATGGCAGGACCAAATCATTACTTATCAATAATAACCTTGAATGTAAATGGACTAATCTCTGCAATTGAAAGATTGGCTGAGTGGATTAAAAACAAGACCCATTGATATGCTGCCTATAAGTAATACCTCACCAAGAAAGACACAAAGATAAAGGATGGAAAAAGATATTCTTTGTGAAATGAGCAGAAATAGCTGCTCTCATACAAAATAGAATTTAGACAAAAATCTGTTAAAAGAGGCAAAGAAGATCATTAAGCAATTATTAAGGGATCAACTTAACAGGAAGATATGACCATGTTAAATGTATATTTGAACTAAATGCTAGAGCATCTTAACAATAGACTCTGAAACAGAAGAAAGACAGGAATTTATATCCATGTTAATGGATATAAAGGGAGACACATATTCCAATAATAATGGGAGACTTCAACACCATATTTTCATCAATTGACAGATCAACTAGACAAAAAAATCAACAAAGAAACAACACAGCTAATCTACACTATTGACCAAAATGGACCTAACTGATATCTACAGAACATATCAATTCACAGTTGAAGAATACACATCCTTTTCATCAGGGTATAGAACCCTCTCCAGGACAGACCATATGCTAAGACAAACAGCAAATTTCAACTAATTTTTAAATACTGAAATCATACCATGTATCTAGAAACATTAGAAAACATACAAATGTTTGGAGACTGAACAACCTTCTCCTGAATGAAAAGGGAAATAAAAAAATTACTAGAAATAAATGATAACAACTCAACATATCGAGAATTGTAGGATACAGCAAAAATGGTGCTAAGAGGAAATTTTACAGCAATTACTGCCTCAATAAAGAAGTTGAAAAGGCATCAAATAAATGATCTAACATCTCAAGGACCTAGGAAATTGAGAACAAATCACACCAAAAATAGTAGGAAGAAATAATAAAAATTGAAGAATAAACAAAATTGTAATAAAAGGAAATGATACAAAATATCAGTGAAGAGGTACTTTTTGAAATAATATTCAAAATGGATACATCATTAGCATAACTAACCAAAAAAGAGGGAAAAGACCTAAATCCATAAAACCAGAGATGAAAAAGGAGATTTTACAATAGATATCACAGAATTAAAAAGAACAATCAGGAATTACCACAAAAAAAGCTATATTCCAACAAATTGGAAAATCTAGAAGAAATGGATAGATTTCTGGACACTTAAAATTTACCAAAATTGAGGCCGGCACCGCAGCTCAATAGGCTAATCCTCCGCCTTGCAGCACCGGCACACCGGGTTCTAGTCCTGGTCAGGGCACCGGATTCTGTCCTGGTTGTGCCTCTTCCAGGCCAGCTCTCTGCTGTGGCCCAGGAGGGCAGTGGAGGATGGCCCAAGTGGTTGGGCCCTGCACCCCATGGGAGACCAGGAGAAGCACCTGGATCCTGCCTTTGGATCAGCGCAGTGCGCCAGCCGCGGCAGCCATTGGAGGGTGAACCAACGACAAAGGAAGACCTTTCTCTCTATCTCTCATGGTCCACTCTGCCTGTCAAAAAAAATTTTTTTTTAAATTTACCAAAATTGAGTCCTGAAGACATAGGAAACCTAAATGGACCAATAACCAAGAGAGAGAGACTGAATCAGTAATAAAGACCCTCCCAACAAAGAAAGGCCAGGACCAAAAGGCTTCACTGTGAATCTACTAAACTTTTAAAGAAAAACTAATGTCAATTCTTCTTAAACCATTCAAAAAATTTAAAGAAGAGAATTCTCCCACACTCCTTCTTTGAGGCCAGCATCACCTTAATGCCAAACAGAAAAATCTGCAACCAATAAAGAGAACTATAGACCAGTATCACCAAAGAACATAGATGCAAAATCCTCGACAAAATGCTAGTTATATACATTCAAAACATAAAAAAAGATCACTCATACATCCACAACCAACTAATCTTTGATAAATGAGTCAAAATCACTCCCTGGAGAAAGGGCACTTTCTTCAACAAATGGCATTGGGAAAATTGGATCTCCACGTGCAGAAGTATGAAACAAGATGTTATACTCTGACTTCGATCTTATTCCGACAGGGTCATAGTCAAAGTGGAAGTTCTCTCCTCCCTTCAGAGAAAGGACCTCCTTCTTTGATGGCCCCGTTCTTTCCACTGGGATCTCACTCGCAGAGATCTTTCATTTAGGTCTTCTTTTTTTTTGTTTGTTTTTTTTTTGTTTTTCAGAGTGTCTTAGCTTTCCATGCCAAAAATATTCTCATGGGCTCTTGAGCCAGATCCGAATGCCTTAAGGGCTGATTCTGAGGCCAGAGTGCTATTTAGGACATCTGCCATTCTATGAGTCTGCTGTGTATCCCGCTTCCCATGTTGGATCATTCTCTCCCTTTTTCATTCTATCAGTTAGTATTAGCAGACACTAGTCTTGTTTGTGTCATCCCTTTGACTCTTAGACCTATCAGTGTGATCAATTGTGAACTGAAATTGATCACTTGGACTAGTGAGATGGCCTTGGTACATGCCACCTTGATGGGATTGTATTGGAATCCCCTGGCACAATTCTAACTCCATCATTTGGGGCAGGTCCGATTGAGCATGTCCCAAATTGTACATCTCCTCCCTCTCTTATTCCCAATCTTATATTTCACAGGGATCACTTTTCAGTTAAAATTTAAACACCTAAGAATAATTGTGTGTTAATTACAGAGTTCAACCACTAGTACTAGGATAAAAAAATACTAAAATGGATAAAGTATTACATTGTACAACAACAGGCAGCACAAGAGCTGATCAAAAGTCACTGTTTCTCATAGTGTCCATTTCACTTCAACAGGTTTCCCCTTTGGTGCTCAGTTAGTCATCACCAATCAAGGAAAACAAATGATATTTGTCTCTTTGGGACTGGCTTAATTCACTCAGCATGATGTTTTCCAGATTCCTCCATTTTGTTGCAAATGACCGGATTTCATTGTTTTTGACTGCTGTATAGTATTCTGTAGAGTACATGTCCCATAATTTCCTAATCCAGTCTACTGTTGATGGGCATTAAGGCTTCCATAGCCTTGGCAACTCATGACTAGAGCCTAGGGAGATTACTGACGCCATAAACAAGAGTGTCAAATTGTTAAATCAACATCAGGAGTCACTGTGTACTTACGTCTCATGAGGGATCTGTCCTTAATGTGTTATCCAATGTGAAATAATGCTATTACTAGTACTGAAACAGTATTTTTACACTTTGTGTTTCTGTGTGGGTGCAAACTGATGAAATTTTTACATAGTATATACTGAATCGATCTTCTGTATATAAAGATAATTGCAAATGATTAAAAAATCTTGGTGTTAAATTGGAAATTGCATAGATAATTAATCAATTCTTTAAAAAAATCATGTAGGATCTCTGTCCTTAATGTGCTGTACATTATGAATTAATACTATAACTAGTACTCCAACAGTATTTTCATTTTGTGAAAATTCATTATGTGAGGGCAAACTGTTGAAATCTTTATGTAATACGTACTAAACTGATCTTCTGTGTATAAAGAGAATTGAAAATGAATCTTGATGTGAATGGAAGAGGAGAGGGAGCGGGAAAGGGGAGGGTAGCGGGTGGGAGGGAAGTTGTGGGGGGGAGCCATTGTAATCCATAAGCTGTACTTTGGAAATTTATATTCTTTAAATAAAAGCTTTATATAAAAAATGTTATATTCTATATAAAAATCAACCCACAACCGATCAGGGATATAAAACTCTGCCCTGAAACCGTTATATGACTAGAGGCAAAACAGAGGGAACCTTGTAAGGCACTGGCACAGGCAAACACTTCAGAAGCACAGGCAATAAAAGCAAAAATAGACAAACGGGGTTACAACAAGCTAAGAAGTTTCTGCACAGCAAAGGGAACCCTCGACAAAGTGAATAGGCACTGGACAGAATGGGAGAAAATACTGCAAAGTGTTCATCTGATAAACAATTACTATCTAAAATATATAAGGAGTGCAAGAAACTCAACAACAACAAAATAAACACTCCAGTTAAGAAATGGGCAAAGGAGATGAACAGGAATTTTTTTGAACAGGAATTTTTCAAAGGATGAAATAAAAATGGCCAATAGACACACAAAAAATGCTGAGGCCCACTAGCCATCAGGGGAATGAAATTAAAAAACCACAATGAGGTATCACATCACCACAGTTAGAATGGCTATCAATCAAATATCAAAAATATAACAAATGCTGTTGAGGATGTGGAAAAAAGGGTACTCTAATGCACTGCTAATGAGAATAAAAACTAGTTCAACCAAAATGGATATGGTATGGAGAGTCCTCAGAATCTGAAAGTTGATCTACCACATGACCCAGACATCCACTCCTGTGAATTTCCCCAAAGAAAATGAAATTAGTACATGAAGCAGTACACAAATATTTATAGTAGCTCAGTTCATAATAGCTAAGGCATGGAATCAACCCAAATGTCCACGAACTGATTACTGTTTAAGGAAAAAGGTGGTACATATCAAGAGAGAATACTACTCAGTCATAAAAAAAAGAATAAATTCTGTCTTTTGCAACAAAATGGATACGGCTGGGAACTATTATGCTAGTGAAATAAGCCAGATCCAAAAAGACAAATATCTTGCTTTAAAAAAAAAAATGTGGTAGCTAATACATAGAATACAAAAAAGTAATATATATGGGTGAAATCACCTCCTAAGATCTGATTATTGTTCATAACCTTTCTCTGTACTCCTGTGTAACTGTGGTCTTTCTACTTTCTATTTGTTAAATTCTTTATTTAGTGGAGAATTAAGCCTGTGACCATAAAGTAATTGAAATTATGTTATTACAAAATTTAAAAGGAAAAAACAGAGAAGGGAGGGAGGACAGAGAGAGGGAGGAAGGATTATTATGGACTTAAAATTGTATATGTGAAATATGTCAAATCTGTTCCCCTTACATAAATAAAGAAAAAATTACTACTAGAGTTTTCATGATCTGTGATTACTTTAAAATGTAATGTATGGGACCAGCACTGTGGTATAGCAGGTAAAGCTGCCACCTGCAGTGCAGGCTTCCCATATGGGTGCTGGTTCGAGTCCTGGCTGCTCCACTTCCTTATTTATTTATTTATTTATTTATTTATATTTAATTGACAGATAGAGAGAAAGGTCTTCCTTCATTTGGTTCACCCCCCAAATGGCTGCTACGGCCAGAACTAGGCTGACTCGAAGCCAGGAGCCAGGTGCTTCCTTCTGGTCTCCCACATGGGTGCAGGGGCCCAAGCACTTGGGCCATCCTCCACTGCCCTCCCAGGCCAGAGCAGAGAGCTGGACTGGAAGACAAGCAACCGGGACTAGAACCCAGCGCCCATATGGGATGCCGGTGCTGTAGGCAGAGGATTAACCAAGTGAGCCACAGTGCCGGTCCATGGCTGCTCCACTTCCAATCCAGATCTCTGCTATGGCCTGGGAAAGCAGTGGAAGATGGCCCAAGTCCTTGGGCCCCTGTACCCATGTGGGAGAGGAAGCTCCTTGCTCCAGATCAGCACAGCTCCCACCATTGCGGCCATCTAGGGAGTGAATCAGCGGATGGAAGATATCTCTCTCTCTCTCTCTGCCTTTCAAATAAATAAATAAATTTTTTAAAAATAAATAAAATAAAATGTATATGGGTGAAATGGTTGTCTTTCTATTTGACTTAGGTGAATCTTTCCATTTGCTTATAGCCCTTGCCTGTATTCCCACTAAGCTATGGTCTTTTAGCATTTTACTTCTTGAATTCTTAAGACTACACAGTATTTAAAGAACAAACAGCAGACTAAAACCACCATGAGATAGTATAATAAGATACAGTATGAGATAGTAACCCATTAGTATGCCTAAAATTTAAAAGACTAACAACTTAAGTCTTGCTGAGTATGTGGAGAAACTAAAATTCCTTTTCACTACAAATGGGAACATATATTGGTAACAATCATCTGCAATGTGCTGTATTCCCCACGACTAAATTTCAATCCTTAGGGTCACATAGTATCATTCCACTCCAGAGTATTACATGGATATGCTCAACAAAAAGATATTTATAACAATATTCACAACAACTATCCATAGCAGACCAAAACTGGAGAAAAACCAAAGTGTTCATTTGCCTTATGCTAGGTTTAAAAACTATGACACATTTATAATTCCAAGCAGAATGAGAATAAATAAACCATAGTGCTAATATACACTAATAATGGTAAATCTCACAAATATAATGTTGAGCAAAAAAAAATCCAGCTAAAACGGACATATAGGTTTATATTGAATTTAAATTTTCCATCCCACAAAAGACCCCCTAATTTTACATTATAAGGAGAATGACACAGATAAGGGTCCCAGCTGGGACAGTATCAAAATCATAGGAGGAAAAGATGCCTCATATCTGCTCATTCCAAGTTGTTCTATCTGGATCATGGATGGAAGTGAAGAGGGTGACAGTAGGAAGCCCAGCATGTGAGTGATGGACGAGCTCAAGGTGAGGGACTAGGGAAAGACTCTTCACAACAGCAGTGTATCTCTTGTCTTTAAGGATGCACTGACGATTAGGATCTATTTTCACTAATGAGAACTCTAGGGCCTCCAAACTTTGTAAATATTCCCACATGAGCCCCCTTGGGGGCTTTCCAGTTCTACTTATTGTGCCTCAAAAAATCTACCCTTCAGTTGCCTACAACACTGAATTTCATTTCCATTCTACAAGGGAAAGGGGCTGTCTCCAGATGGGTCTGTGATGTGAATTTTCCATTGTTCGACAGCAGAGCATTAAGGCTACCAAACCCCACAGCTCAACAGCATCTCAGATTGGCTGAGAACAGCTGGGTAAGTGCCCATTCACACAGACCAGAGTAACGTAAACTGGGGATGGCTATTTAGTCTAGCGGTTAAGACGCCACTGGGAAAAACTGCTTCCCATATTGAAATGCCTGGGTTTGAGCCTTGGCTCTGCTGTGGATTCCAGGTTCTTTATAATGCACACCTTGGGAGACAGCAGGTGATGGCTCAGCTGGGTGGTCCCTGTCAGGCATATGGGAGACCTCCTTTGAGTTCCTGGCTTCTAGCTTTGGCCTGTCCCAGCACTAGCCATTACAGGTATTTTCTTAATGAAATAGCAGACAATATCTCTGTCACTGTATGACTATTTGCCTCTCAATAAATAAATCAATAAATATCTTACAAAGTATAAGTAAAACACTTTTAGCCCAGGGCCTGGGCAATACTTTAATAGATAGTACCAGTACTAGTTAATTCTTCTTACTATTATTGTTGTAGTGATTGAGATGTTTTATAATTTATTCACAATTAATAAAGGACAGAGGCAAGATTTATGTCTAGAATCTGTACTCTTGAGCACTAAGATATTCCACGTCTTGTTAAAGAACAAACAAAACAGGGCTCAATAAGATTGTATTAAACTGGAAAATCAAGAGGCAGCTCTTTTGCGTCTTTCTGGAATGTCAGACTTCTCTTTTCTCCAAGTTTGGTTCAATTTTTCTGCCTGTAGATACACTGAAGGTTTACAAAAAGCTGTAGTGGTAAGATCATTGCCTCTGCTCCCAACTCTATATGAATATATGAGATCTTCAGAGCCTAACTCCAAGTATCAGTAACTCCAAGTTTTGAAGAGACACCCAACTCAGTTTGATTCATCTGACTCCAAGTTTCAACCCCCTGTGGCAGGGAGACTGGTCATATTTTAGGTCATTCACCATACTGCTTACCATGTTCTCCCCACACTGGTCCTCCCAACTGGTATACAGCCTTGGGATGTTCACATGTACCTAAAAGTTTGTATCCCTATTCTACTTTTTACTACTTCTGATATAGCTAATTACTACTCCAGATCCCAAATTATATTCCCTCTTCTCCAATGAGTTTACCTGGAAATCTAATTTAAATTATGCCCCCAATTATACTTTCTCACTGGTATCATCCTGCTTCTCCTTTTCAACTAATCAGAGTTTCTGATTATATGTTCACTTGTTTACTTATTTATGGTTGGTATCTTTACTTAGCTTTTAAGTGTAGAAAATATATGTTTCAGTTACTTGTAAATACCCAGTGCCCACAGGCACTCCAGGAATTCATTAGGCAATAAACTCAACAAATGTTTGAATAGATGAAAAATCACAAACTGAGCTCTCTAGGCTGTTGAGAAGCATTCTCAAGAATGGGGCTATTGCACAAGGCTACAGAACCAACATAGTTAACAGACACGTGGAAGAATGAGGAGAAAAATGACAGTCTGCCTGCCTCCGGAGTCATAAATGCATATGAACTAACTTCCAGGTTTGGTAGAAGAACAACTTTAAGTTGAATGTTGACTTGCCTCCTTTTTAACTTTGTGATCCTAGGCAGGTCAGTTGGCCTCTCTGTCTCCATATCCCGATCTGATGATGAAGGGAAAAGTTACACAGCACACAGGGAGTGTGGACTAAACGTTAGAAGTCCCTGGCACACAGCACTCACACCAGAAATCATTTCCCCATCTCCAACCCTGCAAACAGGCTCTGTTGCCTTTGCCTTTGTCCTTTCCTCCCCTCTGGAACCCATCTCTGACACCCTTCCTCAGAGTCTTCACATATTCCAGGACATTCCAGGTAGTCGGCCATTGGGAAACACTCCAGAGAGCATTCCTCAGGTGCTCTGAGCTACAGTCTTCAAAAGCCTCTGCAGCTGGGAGCAACCACTTTAATTCTTTCCTGTTGACCACACAGAAGTTTAACATTTGTTCCCCCAAGGGTGCAGTGAGGGGGGTGAAGAGCCTTTCACTCCAGGGCCCAGATCCAACACTTAATGGTTCCTTGGACAGGCTGCAAAGCTCTTTTAAAACACTGCCAAAGGCCAGCGCCGTGGCTCAACAGGCTAATCCTCCGCCTTGTGGCGCCGGCACACCGGGTTCTAGTCCCGGTTGGGGCGCCGGATTCTGTCCCGGTTGCCCCTCTTCCAGGCCAGCCCTCTGCTGTGGCCCGGGAGTGCAGTGGAGGATGGCCCAAGTGCTTGGGTCCTGCACCCCATGGGAGACCAGGAAAAAGCACCTAGCACCTGGCTCCTGCCTTTGGATCAGCGCGGAGCGCCGGCCGCGGCAGCCATTGGAGGGTGAACCAACGGCAAAGGAAGACTTTTCTCTCTCTCTCTCTCACTGTCCACTCTGCCAGTCCAAAAAAAAAAAAAAACTGCCAAAAAAATCATTCTGGTTGCCTAATCAGAGGCAGATTAGTAGAGAGATTAAGATCCCAGACTACAAAGGTAGACTTCCTAAGATAACCTTATTTCTGCCTCTTTTCAGGAGACTTAGTTCTTTCCTCAGTAAAGTGAGCATAACAATAATTACTTCATAGGTCTCCTCTGGGTTTCAATGTGATGATGCTCAACTGTTAATATTCTAATAAATCTTTATGGTTTTGTTTCCGTTAAGACCATATCAGGAGAAGAAAAATTGCTGATGTCATCTCTGAATTCTTTAGTGACTCTGTGACATGAAGACAGGAAACCACACCAGTGTTTCTGAGTTCTTCCTCCTTGGTTTCTCTGAGCAGCAGGATCAGCAGCCTCTCCTCTTCTGCACCTTCCTGGTTCTTTACCTGGTCACTGTGGCAGGAAATATTCTCATCATCCTCACAATTGGCTTGGATTCACACCTCTACACCCCCATGTACTTCTTCCTGGCCAACTTCTCCCTCACTGATCTGTGTTTATCATCGACAACAGTTCCCCAAATGCTGGTGAACATCCATACTCAGAGACATACTATTCCCTACGCTGGATGCCTGTCCCAGATCTACTTCTTCCTGTGGTTTATTGGTCTAGATGTTTTCCTCCTAGCAGTGATGGCTTATGACCGGCTTGTGGCTGTTTGCCACCCTCTTCACTATGCCTTGGTCATGAGTCCCAGGTGCTGTGTCCTCCTGGTGGGCATGTCCTTGGTCCTTGCTCATTCCTACTCGCTAACCCACACCATTCTCCTGGCTCAGTTACACTTCTGCACTGACAACATCATCCCCCACTTCTTTTGTGAACTTCTCCCGTTGTTAAAGCTCTCTTGTTCCAGTACTTATGCCAACCAATGTGTGCTGATGTACTGGGGAGGGGCATTAACCGTCCTGATCCCCCTGCTAATCATGATCTCGTATGTCCGCATTGTGGCTGCCATCATGAGAGTCCTATCAGCAAGGGGCAAGTGGAAGGCCTTCTCCACCTGTGGCTCCCATCTCTCGGCTGTTTGTCTGTTCTACATGTCTGCTATTGGGGTGTATTTCATTCCCTCCACTGATGATTCGGCCAGCAAGGACAGGACTGCAGCAGTGATGTATGCTGTGGTCACCCCCATGCTGAATCCATTCATCTACAGCCTGAGAAACCAAGACATGAAGCAGGCCTTGGGGAGACTGCTGAGGGGGAAGGCACTGAAACCTCTGTGAGACCAGGGCTGTCATTTGGGAATTCAGGTGAAATCAACTTTTCAAGTTATCTTGGTGCATAAGTTCAACTCCTGGACCTGTCACGCACTAGCTTTCCAATGCAGGGAGAATTAAGTACCCTCATTGAGCTGCAATTTCCTCATTTCACAGAAGAGGGTAGTAACAGTCTCTTACGCAGCATTTATCTGATACTTATGCTTCTTCCAGGCCTTGTGATTAAATCTTCATATTTACAATATTCTCTTCTTAAAAATTTTAATTAACTTTTACTTTATTTGAAAGTCAAAGACACAGAAATAAAGAGGCAGAGATACACACACATACAGTAAAAGAGAGAGAGAGAGAGAGAGAGAGAGAGAGAGAGAGAGAGAGAGAGAAATCTTCTATCCCCTGGTTCACTCTCCAAATGCCTGGGAGAGTAACGGCCAGGCCAGGCTGAAGACAAGAGCCAGGAACTCAATCCAGGTGTCCCACATCACTGACTGGGACCCAACTACTTAAGCCATCACCTGAAAAGCCTCCAAGAATCTGGAATCAGAAACGAAACCAGGACTCAAATTCAGGCACTCTGAAATGGGATGTAGGGGTCCCAAGCAGCATCTTCACCACTTTGCCAAATGCCTGCCCCTAAGATAGTTTTTCAAATGAAAACAAGTCCTACGTTGCAGACGGGAGAACCTCTGCTTACATGTTAGGTTGATCCTTTGTTGCCTGTGAGACTTCCAGCAAGTTGTGAGCATCCCCGGGTCCCAGTTTCCAGCAATGTCCGCAGTAACGTACATTTCCACCAAATGGTATGAGTTCCCTTTTCTGCTCATCCTCACTAGCACTTATTTTTTGTCTTTCTGATAACAGCCATGGGAACCGAGAGGACATATCTCATTGTGGGTTTGACTTTTATTTTCCTCCTGGTCAGTAAAGTTGAGCATTTGCCCATGAACTTATTGACCGTGTGTATATCCTCCTTTGAGAAACAGCTTTTCAGTTCATCTGCCCATTTTAAAATCAAACTTTTTCATTTTGCTGTTGTTTTTTATATAATCTAGATTTTAACCTCTTTTCAGATGAATAGCTTGCAAATATTTTCTCACATTGTGTGGGTTGTCTCTATCTTTTTGATTGCTTTATTTTCTTTGTAGAACATTTGTAGTTTAATGTAACCCCCACTTGTGAATTTTTGCTTTCATTGCCCATGTTTTGGGTGTCTTATCCAAAAATATCCTTGCCTGGACCCACGTCCTAAAGCATTTTTTTTCTATATTTTCTTCCAGTAGTTCAATATATTTGAATCTTTGATCCCTTTGGAGTTGATTTTTTTATATGATGAGAGATGAGAGTCTAGCTTCTTCCTTCTGCATATGGATATACAGCCATTGCCTTATTTTACAGACCACTGACCACCTTGTGGACCACTGGTGCCACCTTGGAAGCCACAATACTATACAACACAATAAAATCAAGAAGTGTTTCCATCAGGTAGTGTGCAAATTAACATCAAAATATATTATTAAAACTGCCATATCCCTCAAAGCCCTTAATTAGGAGTAATGTTTCTTGGACACTGTGATTGCTGGTAATTTCCTAATCTTAGACCATCTGCTGACCAGTCAAGTCGCATTTGTTCTCATAAGAGTACTGATTGCTACATGCAAATAGTCAATACAGGCAAAGGGCTCAGGCAACAGAGCAGATGGACTGTTGTCTTGCACCCATTCATCTCTCTCTGGGACTCTCATGAATGAGTAATAAACTTTCAAACTCTCTTACTATGTGAAGGATCATCAACCTCTAACATCTGAATCAAAAAATATGTCTTCTGATAAAACACACTGATATCTCTAGAAAAGATCAATGGCCCAAATCTTATACACACACACACACACACACACACACGTGCACACGCATGCCATGCCTAATGAAGCAAACATGGTGGAGTGAAATCAAAACGGCATAGTAGGAGTTCCATCCTCCCCCCAACAGAAATCCAACCGGTAGCTATCTAGAGATAAGACTGCCATCTCGGATATCACAAAACTTGAGAGTGACGTCCCCTATTGCACAGAACCATGAAAAATCATGAGCAGCTGGTAAATGAACAGTTCCCTCTGACTGCAATGTGCTTGCTCTGAGCACACACAGTTCCACATGTGAATGATTTACATAGAGTCCCAGTTTCTACAATGAGAAAATGACTTGGAGGTAGACAGTCAGCTTCCAACTCCCGTTTTGAGAACCTCTGCAGGAGGTTCATTCTGTTCTCAT
Organism: Sylvilagus floridanus; assembly: GCA_949820135.1. Classification (NCBI taxonomy): domain Eukaryota; kingdom Metazoa; phylum Chordata; class Mammalia; order Lagomorpha; family Leporidae; genus Sylvilagus; species Sylvilagus floridanus. The sequence goes on from OX463243.1 coordinate 88,316,398, forward strand.
CGCAAGGGAAGAAGGGCAGTGTCAGCAGGGCTTGCCCACAGAGGTCATTTAGGAGTAAAGAATGGCTCACAGCCGCCAATGTGGGAAACTCAGTGCCTGTTGCAGCAGACCTGGGCTTATGGCATCTTCTAATTCTGCAATGGCTGCAGTAGCCAAGGACTAACAGACCAAAAGAGAAAGAATTTCTAGATAGACCTACTGTAGAAGGATGGTCACAGGGCTGGGTATTTGGCAAAATGATTGACATGCCACTTAGGACACACACATCCCAAATGGAATGCTTGGGTTTAGTCCTGCTCTGTTTTTGATTCCAGTATTCAACTAATGTGCACCTGGGGAGGCAGCAGGTGATGGCTCAAGTATGTACATCCTTGCTACTCACATGGGAGACTGGGATTGAGCTCCTGATTTTGACCTAGCCCAGTGCTTGAAGTTGTGAGCATTTAAGAAATTAATTGGAAGATGCAATATTTCTCTCTGTGTGTATGTATGTGTGTGTGTGTCTGTCTGTTTCGGTCTCTTTCAAATAAATAAAAAAATAAAATAAATTTTAAAAAATTTTAAAGAGGATAGTCACAAAGTCATACTGTGAAGACTGGAATAAATACCTATACATTCCATGCACTGACATCAATTATAGCCACAAACATCAAGAAAAATAATGAGTGGGCAAGCATTTGCCCTATTAAGATGACAGTTGGGATACCTGCCTCTCATGTCAGAGTACCTAGGGTTGATACCCACACTTTTAGCTCCTCCCTCAATCTTCCTGTTAATGCTGACCCTGAGAAGCAATATTGATGGCTCAAGTACTTGGATCCCTGTCATTCATGTGGGAGAACAGGGTTGAGCCTCCAGCTCCTGGTTTTGGTCCCAAACAGGGGCCACTGAGGGCATTTGGAGAGTGAATCAGTAGACGAGAGATTCATTCATTCTCATTCATTCTCTCTCTCTCTAGAAAAAAAAGAGAGAAGAAGACCTAAATGAAAGATCTCTGTGAATGAGATTCCAGTGGAAAGAACGGGCCATCAAAGAAGGAGGTACCTTTCTCTGAAGGGAGGAGAGAACTTCCACTTTGACTATGACCCTGTCAGAATAAGATCGAAGTCGGCGAACTCAAAAGGCTTCCATAGCCTTGGCAACTCATGACTAGAGCCTAGGGAGATTACTGATGCCATAAACAAGAGTGTCAAATTGTTAAGTCAACAACAGGAGTCACTGTGTACTTACTTCTCATGTGGGATCTGTCCTTAATGTGTTGTCCAATGTGAAGTAATGGTATAACTAGTACTGAAACAGTATTTTACACTTTGTGTTTCTGTGTGGGTGCAAACTGATGAAATCTTTGCTTAATATATACTAAATCGACCTTCTGTATATAAAGAGAATTGAAAATGAATCTTGATGTGAATGGAATGGGAGAGGGAGCGGGAGATGGGAGGGGTGCAAGTAGGAGGGAAATCGAGGGGGGGGCATTGTAATCCAAAAAGTACTTTGGAAATTTATATTTACTAAATAAAAAATTAAAATTAAAAAAAATTTCTAGAAACTAATGAAGACAACAATACAACCTATAAAAACATATCGGATACAGCAAAAACAACGTTAAGAGGGAAGTTTATAGCCATTGGAAAAACTTAATCAAGATATTGGAAATGAATCAACTACATGAGCTCTCAATGCATCTCAAGGACCTAAAAAAACAGCAAAACAAATCCCAAATTAGGAGGAAATAATTAAAATTATAGAAGAAACAAACAAAATTGAAACCTTAATAACAATGCAAGAGGTCATTGAAATGAAGAGTTGGTTTTTTGAAATATTGGTACACCACTGGCTCAACTAACCAAAAAAGGAGGAGCAGATGCAAATTAATAAAACCAGAGTTGAAAAAGGAGGTGAAACAATGGATACCACAGAAATAAAAAGAACCAACAGAAAATAATACAAAAAGCTATATGCCAAAAAATTGGAAAATCTAAAAGAAATGGATAGATTCCTGGGTACTAAAAATGTACCAAAATTGAGTCATGAAAACATAGAAAACCTAAAAAGATCAATAACCAAGATGGAAATTGAATCAGTAATAAAGATCCTCCCAACAAAGAGAAACCCAGGACCAAAGGACTTCACCACTGAATTCTACCAGATTATTAAAGAAGAACTAATTCCAGCTGGCGCCATGGCTCACTAGGCTAATCCTCCACCTGTGGCGCTGACACTCTGGGTTCTAGTCCTGGTTGGGGCGCTGATTCTGTCGCAGTTGCTCCTCTTCCAGTCCAGCTCTCTGCTGTGGCCCAGGAAGGCAGTGGAGGATGGCCCAAGTGCTTGGGCCCCTGCACCCGTGTGGGAGACCAGGAGGAAGCACCTGGCTCCTGGCTTCAAATCGGTGCAGCGCACCAGCCGTAGCGGCCATTTGGGGAGTGAACCAACAGAAGGAAGACCTTTCTCTCTGTATCTCTAACTCTGCCTGTAAAAAAAAAAAAAAGAAGAAGAAGAAGAACTAATTTCAACTCTTTTCAAGCTATTCAAAATAATTTAAAGGTAGGGAATCCTTTCAAACCCATTCTATGAGGCCAATATCACCTTCATTCCTAAACCAGAACAAGATAAAACAAAGAAAACTACAGACCAATATCACTGATGAACATACATGCAAAAATATGATTAGCTCAATAGATGCAGAGAAAGAATTTGATAAAAATACAACATCTGTTGTTCATGATAAAAACCTTAAGCAATTTGGGTATAGAAGGAACATTCCTTGGCCGGCGCCGTGGCTCAACAGGCTAATCCTCTGCCTTGCGGCGCCGGCACACCAGGTTCTAGTCCCAGTCGGGGCACCGATTCTGTCCCGGTTGCCCCTCTTCCAGGCCAGCCCTCTGCTGTGGCCCAGGAGTGCAGTGGAGGATGGCCCAGGTGCTTGGGCTCTGCACCCCATGGGGAGACCAGGAAAAGCACCTGGCTCCTGGCTCCTGCCATCAGACGAGCGCGGTGCGCCGGCCACAGCGCGCCATCCGCGGCGGCCATTGGAGGGTGAACCAACGGCAAAAGGAAGACCTTTCTCTCTGTATCTCTCTCTCTCACTGTCCACTCTGCCTGTAAAAAAAAAAAAAAAAAAAAAGAAGGAACATTCCTCAAAACAATCAAGGCAACCTATGACAAAGCCGCAGCCAGCATCTTATTGCATGGGGAAAAGTTGGAAGCATTTCCACTAAGATCTGGAACCAGACAAGACTGCCCACTTTCACCATTGCCATTCAATATAGTACTGGCAAGTTTAGCCAGAACCATTAGGCAAGAAAAAGAAATCAAAAGGATACAAATCAGAAAGGAAGAACTCAAATTATCCCTGTTGCAGATTGCAGATGACATGATTCTAGACATAAGGGAAGCAAAAGATTCCACTAAGAGACTATTGGAACTCATGGAAGAGTTTGGTAAAGTTGCAGGATATAAAATTAAAACACAAAAATCAATAGTCTTTGTATACACAATGTCATGGCTGAGAAAGAACTTGTAGGATCAATCTCATTCACAATTGCTACCAAAAAAATTTAAATACCTTGGAATAAATTTAACCAAGGAGGTGAAATATATCTACAATGAAATTGAAAAAATATTAAAGAAAGATAGAGAAGATACAAAATGGGAAAATCTTCCATGTTCATGGATTGGAAGAATTAATATAATCAAAATGTCCAAACTTCCAAAAGCAATTACAAATCTGATTTGATCCCAATCAAAATAACAATGACATTCTTCTCAGATCTGGAAAAAATGATGTTAAAATTCATGTGGAAACACTAGAGATCCTGAATAGCTAAAGCAATTATAAACAACAAAAACAAAGCTGGAGGCATCATAATATTAGATTTCAAGACATACTCCAGGGCATTATAATCAAAAGAGCCTAGTACTGGCACAAAAAGACATGTAGACCAACAGAACAGGATAGAAACTCCCAAAATCAGCCATGTATCTACTGTCAACTAATCTTTAACAAAGGAATTAAACTCAATCACTGGAGAAAGGACAGTCTCTTCAACAAATGGTGCTGGGAAAACAAGATCTCGGTGTGCAGAAGTATGAAACAAGACCCCTACCTTATACCTTGTACAAAAATCAACTCAAAATGGATCAAGGATCTAAATCTATGACCTGATAACATCAACATACTAGAGGAGAACTTTTGGGAAACTCTGCAAGACATTGGTATAGGCAAAGATTTCTTGGGAAAGTCCTCAGAAGCACAGGCAATCAAAGCAAAATGGAATTACATCAAGCTAAGAAGCTTCTGAACTGCAAAGAAAACACTCAGCAAAGTGAACAGGCACCAACAGAATGGGAGAAAATATCTGTCAAACATGCAACTGATAGAGGATTAATACCTAGAGTAGATAAAGAGCTCAAGAAACTCAACAACAACAAACAACCCAGTTAATGAGTGGGCAAAGGATTTAAACAGGCATTTTTCAAAAGAGGAAATCCAAATGGCCGACACATGAAAAAATCCTAAGGATCACTAGCTATCAGGGAAATGCAAATTAAAAATGGAAATGAGTTCTTACCTCACCCCAGTCAGAATGGCTATCATACAGTAATAAACAAACAAAAAACGTGGGGGAAAAGGTTCCCAATCTGTTGTTGATAGGAATGTAAACTGCTGCAGCCATTGTGGAAGACACTGTGAGATACTTCAGAAAGCTGAAAATAGATATACCACAAGACCCAGCAATCTCACTCCTAGGAATTTACCCAAATGAAATGAAACCAGCATATGACAGTTATCTGTACCCCCATGTTTACTGCAGCTCAATTTGCAATAGGTAAGATATGGAATCTATCCAGATGTCCATCAACTGATAACTAAAGAAATTGTAGTGTGTGTGTGTGTGTGTATGTATACGTATATAGAGTATAGACTACTTCTCAGCCATAAAAAGAATGAAATCCTGTCCTTTGCAATAAAATGGATGCAACAGGAAACCATTATACTTAGTCCCCAAAAGACAAAACCATATGTTTTCCCAGATCTGTGCTAACTTATAGAGTACTAAAAAATGTAAGGTGTATAAGTGAAATTGACATTTTGAGATTTGATGACAGTTTACAGCCCTTGTCTCTACAGGTAAGAAACAGTATTTTTTCTTCTTACTGTATGGGAACTCATTATGTAGTGTAGGATTAATGCTATAGTGTAAAATAAACTGTAAGTAGATCATTGTAAAAAAAGAAATTTAAGATAATAGTAATGGAATGTTTCCAAGACTTTAAGTCAAAACACTAAAGAGACTATGAAGAGAGCCATTAACATATAAGATAATTCAATAGATTCCTAAAAAACAAAAAGCAGATGTAATACAATTAATTAATGGAAAGATATGCTGAGCAGAACCCTAACTTTCTGATTTACATGGCTGCCATGGAACTTTAGAGTAAGTTTGATGACAGAGGACTAGTTGAATTTCTGATTACACAAGTCAAAACATTTCTATATCCTTGTCTATCTGCAGACGATATACAAACTGGTATATTCCTTCCAGATTTTATATATAAGGTATGGTATATGAGGTATATGAGGTATGGAATTGGCCTTATCTATGACTACTTAATAAGATGTCTAATGAACTAGTTAGGGTAGCCAGTGTAGATGTTAGGATCCAAGGATAAAGTCCTTCTCATTCTGGTGTTTAGAATCCCACCATTATAGGTAGCTCTCCACCCACTACTTTAAAGGGAACCTTTTTGACCAACAATAACATTTGTGGAGATCTCAGTCAATCTTTCAATTTCTCCCTCTTGTCAAAGTCTAAATAGACTAAAAGACATCCAAGAAGAACTATGACATAAATGATAACAACCAAAGTACAAAAAGAAAAGATCCAGGCAATGAATAATGAAGGAATGGCAATGGAGTAGGTAAGAATGTCATTCAAAATGTAAGGGGTCTTTGAAGGGTTCATAGGAAAATGTATATTACGTATATACCAAAAAATGTATATTATTGAAAAATTATGCATTGATTTAAAAATGTTTTAAACCGAAATAAATATCTTTTATTCCATTTTCCTGATTGTGTTGAAGTACCTTTGTTTGGTACAAGTACAGAATAAACCACAATACAACTTTAAAAAAACAAACTATAAAAAGAGACAAAGTCATTAAGTAATGATCAAGGGATCAATGAAGCTAGAAAATATAACAGTTATAAACAGATACATACACAATATTGGAATATATATAACAAATATTAATAGAAGCGAAGAAAGAGACACAATGTAATAAAAAATAAAAAAAGAATTCCAGTATCATGTCAGTAAGGGACATTCTATCCAGACAGAAAGCCCACAAGAAATACTGAATTTAAACTGCATATTAGACCAAATGAGCCTATCATACATATAGAATATTCCATTTAGGCCGGCGCCGCGGCTCAATAGGCTAATCCTCTGCCTTGCGGCGCCGGCACACCGGGTTCTAGTCCTGGTCGGGGCGCCGGATTCTGTCCCGGTTGTCCCTCTTCCAGGCCAGCTCTCTGCTGTGGCCCGGGAGTGCAGTGGAAGATGGCCCAAGTGCTTGGGCCCTGCACCCCATGGGAGACCAGGAGAAGCACCTGGCTCCTGCCATCGGATCAGCGTGGTGCGGCAGCTGCAGCGCGCCGGCTGCAGCGGCCATTGGAGGGTGAACCAACGGCAAAAGGAAGACCTTTCTCTCTGTCTCTCTCTGTCTACTCTGTCAAAAAAAAAAAAAAAAAAGGATATTCCATTTAATGGTTGCGCAAGCCTCCACAAATTTAAAAAAGAAATTAATTCAAGTATCTTTTCTGACAACCAATATATAAAATTATAAATCAACAACAAGAGAACCTCAAAAGTTCATGAATATAAGGAAACAGAACAATGAAGAAATTGAGAGAAATGTCAAAATTGCATGAGACAAATGAAAATGGAAATGCAACATACCAAAACCTATGAAATACAGTAAAATCAGTCCTTAGAGGGAAGCCTGTAACTACCAAAAACCTAGTCAAAAACTAAGGGAGGGGCTGGACCCCAAGGCACAGTGAATTAAGCTACAGTTTGGGACTCCTCACATCCCATAGCAAAGAACCACTTTGAGTACGGCTACTCTGTTTCCTTCAGCTTCCTGCTAATGTGGCCTGGGAGGTGGTAGATAGATGACTCAAATGCCTGGGCCCCTACCACCCATGTGGGACACCCAGTGGGAGTACTGGGCTCCTGGCTTTGACCTAGGCCAGCTGGTATTCCCTTATGAGATGTACAATTGCAAATATTTTCTCCCATTCTGTTGGCTGCCTCTTCACTTTGCTAAGTGCTTCTGATGCTGCTGTGTGGAAGTGTCTCAGTTTGATGTAATCTCATCTAGTTTGTATTTTATTGTCTGTGCTCATGGGGTCTTATACAAGAAATGTTTCTCTTTAAATGTTATTAAACATTATCTTAATGTTTCCCTATGCCAATGTCATGCAGCATTTCCCGTTTTCCTCTAGTAATTTGATGCTTTCATATTTTAGGTATAGATCCTTGATCCACTGTGAGTTGATTTTTGTACAGGGTGTAAGGGGGGGGTTCTTGTTTCATACTTCTGCATGTAGAGACCCACTTTTCCCAAAACCATTTACTGAAGAGACTATCATTTCACCAGGAAGGATTTTAGCTCCTTTGTCAAATATTAGTTAGTTGTAGATGTGTGGATTCATTTCTAGGATTTCTATGCTATTCCTATTTTTCTGCAATTACCAGGCTATTTTGATTATAACAGCCCTGTAGTATGTCCTGAAATCTGGTACTGTGATGTTTCACGCTTTGTTTTCATTGTTCAAGATTGCTTGTTTTTTTGTTTAAGATTGGCTATTTTGGGTCTCTTGTTTCTGTATGAATTTTAAGATCATGTTTTCTAAATCTGAGAAGAATGTCCCTGACATTTTGATAGGGACCACATTGAATTTGCAAATTGCTTTACACAGTATGAACATTTTGATGACATTAACTCTTCCAATTCGTGGACAGAGAAGATTTTTCTGTTGTGTTTGTGTTTCCTATTTCTTGCATTAATGTTTTTTAAATTTTCATTGTAGAGATCTTTCAGATACTTGGTTAAGTTTATCCCAGAGTATTTAATTTTTTTGCAGTTATTGTGAATGGGCTGATCTTACAAGTTATTTTTGAGTCAAAGCTTCACTGGTGTATATGAATGCTATTTATATTTGTGTGATTATTTTATAGCATGTAAATTTTCTGAATTCTCTTATGAGTTTCAAAAGACTCTGAGTGGAGTCTTTTGGCTCCTTTACATAAAGGATCATGTTATCTGTAGAGGGATAATTTGACTTCCTCCTGTCCAGTTTGAATCCCTTTTATTTCCTTTTCTTGTCTAATGGCTCTGGCTAAGACTTCTAGAGCTATCTTGAACAGTAATGGTGACAGTGGGCATCCTTGTCTGATTCTGGGTCTTACTAAAAATGCTTCCAGACTTTCCCCCACTATGATTTTGGCTGTGAGTCTGTCATATAGTGCCTTGATTATGTTGAGGTGTGTTCTTCCTACACAAAATTCTTTAAAGATTTTATTTATCATGAAAAGATGTTGTATTTTATCAAATGCTTTCTCTGCATCTATTGAGGTAATCAATATGGTTTTCATCCTTTATTTCATTAATGTGATGTATCACATTTACAATTTTTTGAATAATTTAAGAAGAATTTGGATTAGATCCTCCTCAAATGATGGCAGAATTCAGCAGTGAAGCCATCCAGTCCTGGGATTTTCTTTGTTGGGAGACTTTGTATTACTGATTCAGCATCAGTCTTGATTATTGGTCTATTAGGTTTTCTACACCTTTGTGCCCCAATTTTGTTAAATTTTATGCATTCAGAAGCCTATCCATTTCTTGTAGATTTTACAAGTTGTTTGTATATAGCTGTTTGTCAATAATTCCTTATGATTCCTTTTATTTATGTGGCATCAGTTATAACATCTCTGTTTTGATCTCTGATTTTATTAATTTGGGTCTTTTCCCTTTTTTTGGTTAGTTGGGCCAGTTGTTTATCAATTTTGTTTATTTTTCAAAAAATCAGTCCTTCATTGCACTGAACTTTTATATAGTTTTTAATTTCAATTTTAGATCTTCTCTAATTTTTATTATTTCTTTCCTCCTACTAAGTTTATGTTTGGTTTGTCCTTTTTTCTAGGTCTTTGAGATGTATTATTAGATAATTTATTTAACATACTCCCAATCGTATGATGTAGGCACTAGTTGCTATAAACTTTCTTCTTAATACTTCTTTCACTGCATCCTATAAGTTTTGATATGTTATGTTTTTATTTTCATTATTTCAAAGAATCTTTTGATTTCTTCTATGACCCACTATTCATTCAGAAAAATGTCTCTATGCATATTTTCAAGATAAATTAAGAAAAAAGAAGACTTTATAAGATCAGAAATTAAAAGGAGACACAATTGATAACAAGGAAATACAAAGAATCATAATAATATATTATGAGCAATTATATATAAATCAGTTGGATAATCTATAAAAAATGGATAAATTCCTTGACACAAAACCTACCAATAATGAATCAAGAAGACAGAGCATCAGAACAAAAAATAATGAGTAAGGAACTAGATTAAGTAACAGAAAGTCTCACATCACAGAGGAGCCTAGTACATCTACCAAACATTTAAAGAATTACTAATATCAATTCTTAACTAACTCTTCTAAAATTGAAGAGGAAGAAATTCTTCTGAAATTGTTCTACAAATCCAGCATTATTGAAGAAACAAATAAATGAGGAACTTTCCTAGATCACAGATTGGAAGGATTAGTTATAATGTCCATACTACCCAAAGTGACCTACAGATTCAATGAAATCTCTTTCAAAATACCAGTGGCATTCCTCACAAAAGTAGAAAAAAAAAATCCTCTTGTAATTCACATGGAATCACAAATGATTCCAAAAAGGCAAGGAAATCTTGAAGGGCGTGAAGCTGGAGAGCCATCCTACCAGACTTTGAAATATACTGCAAAGCTATAGTAACCACCATGGTCTGCTGCTGACATCAAAACAGACCCGTGTGTATCTCTTCAAAGAACCAGCTCTTCATTTCATTGATATTGTAACGTTTTAAGTTTTTATGTCATTTATTTATGCTCTGAATTTTATTATTTCTTTCCTTACATGAATTTTGGATGTGATCTTTTTTTCCCCTTGAGCTTACAGACCCAGCCCTGAGCTCCAAGGTATGTTCCTAAACTCCCTCTCCTGGCCTCTCCACTGGACTGGAGTTTTGCTCTCTCCTGGCAATTGGGGGAGGGTGGTAGAGGCCCTCTGGCTGGGTGTCTCCAAATAGTCACCCCACAGTTTAGGGCCTGGGGGCAGGGGCTGGTGGCCTCAGCCACACTGAGTATTTTGCAATGGGCTTGGCACTAGATTAGGTTCACTCTGCCTCTCCCAAGTGGGAGGCTCCCTTCCATGAGATGCTCCTTGGAGCTGGGAGAAGGGTGATAAGTGCAACTCTTTCCTTCTTGCCTTCTTTAATGTGATTTTTTTTTTAGGATAACAAGACAGGGCACTGGGATCTTTCACCTGGCTTTTGTGGTTCTTGTGAAGGTATTTGCTGGGGAGAAGTGGGCGGGTCGGGCTTCTCACACATCTTGACTCTGCCTCCAAAAAACAACTTAAAGATACCAAACTCCAGGCGTAGAGTAACACCATGTTAACTGAAAAAAAAAATTCTAATGTAAAATCTAAATGTAAAGGCAAAATTTTAAAGCTCTCAGAAGAAAATGTTGAATGATATGAGCTTCTTCACAATCTTGAGTTAAATGTTTCAATAAACAAGACAAAATTTCCTGAAATCTCTGTAAAAGAAAATAAATGGGAAATTGAACTTCATTTAACTTTTAAATTTTCTGTCCTCCAAATGACACTATTAGAAAAATGAAGAAGCACAAAGTGTAAAAATATTGTTTCAGTACTAGTTATAGCATTACTTCACATTGGATAACACATTAAGGACAGATCCCTCATGAGACGTTAAGTACACAGTGACTCCTGATGTTGATTTAACAATTTGACACTCTTGTTTATGGCATCAGTAATCTCCCTAGGCTCTAGTCAGTATTTTTACACTTTGTGTTTCTGTGTGGGTGCAAACTGATGAAATCTTTACATAGTATATACTGAATCAATCTTCTGTATATAAAGATAATTGAAAATGATTTAAAAATCTTGGTGTTAAATTGGAAATTGCATAGATAATTAATCAATTTTTAAAAAAAAAATCATGTAGGATCTCTGTCCTTAATGTGCTGTACATTGTGAATTAATACTATAACTAGTACTCCAATAGTATTTTCACTTTGTGTCTCTATGTGAGGGCAAACTGTTCAAATCTTTATGTAATATGTACTAAACTGATCTTCTGTGTATAAAGAGAATTGAAAATGAATCTTGATGTGAACAGAAGGGGAGAGGGAGCGGGAGAGGGGAGGGTAGCAGGTGGGAGGGAAGTTATGGGGGGGAAGCCATTGTAATCCATAAGCTGTACTTTGGAAATTTATATTCTTTAAATAAAAGCTTTATATATATAAAAAATAAAAATTTAAAAAAAGATAATTCAGTGGTGACAAAAAAAAAAAGGTCAACAAATAGTGCTAGAATAACTGGATATTCACGTGAAGGAATTCTGAAAAGTATCTTTAACATCTTATCACAAAACCCCCAAATTCATTCAGAATGGATCCTATACCAAAACGTAAGTGCTTCCCTAGTAAATACCTAGGACCTATTGCAGTTATAGGAACTGCAAAGGGAGATAACTTTTAGAAGTGAATAATAAAAGTGTTTTGAAACAGGGCTATGGTTTTACCAAGACTCATAAAACTGAATTTTAAATTATACTCAAATAAAATAAAAAGAAAAAAAAATAAGAAGAAAAATGAAGAAGCAAACCACTGACCGGGGGAATTAATTATATTATATATAGCTAATGAAAAGCTAACAATTAAAGTATATGAATTAAAAAAATCTTACAAACCACTATTAAAAGGCAATTAATCCAATAAAAATGGCAGAAAGCCCCCTCTAAAAGATGCACAAATGACCAATAAACACGAGAAGGTACTCAACATCATTAGCCATTAGAAATCAAATTAAAAATACAATGAGATACTACTCCATATGTTCTGGGGTGGCAAATGTGTTAGCTGTAAGATTCCTATTCACAGAGTGTTTTGCTTCCTGAGTCAGTTACCTGGTGAAACCCAAGTTCAGAGCGGATGCACGAACTTCATGAAGTCACAGAGCTGTTCATGTACACTCTGGGGACCGGGAGTGGGCAATGAACCAGGCTCATCCCCACAACGAGTACTTCAGAGACTGGTGTTCCCAGATGCCTCTGCACCTCCAGGAGGGAGCTCTGGGATTATGTGTGTAATTGCTGTCAATACCTTGTCTTTCCTGTGTTCCTACTCAGCCTGGCTTAAGATCGGGGTTACCTATTCTCTCTCTCTCTTCTTCCTTGAAGCAGTTGAGAGTTCTGTGTTCCAGGCAGGAGCTGATTTTGCCTTAAACACGGGAGAGGATGTTGTCTTTTCCTCTGACCTTCAGATATGCCTTCTCTCATCTTGATAAGTGAGAACCAAGAAGGGAGTCAAATCAACCTTGATGAAGAAATTCAGAGCTTTTCTTAGCTCAGGAGTGTCAGTAAGTCATTGATCACACGCTTCACAAGTTTCACTTACTGGAAATAGTTTCAGGAATCCTGATTTTGGGTTCATTCCAGTGCTAATCCTGGACATGGTCCATCAGCTGTTTGATACTCTTATTTTCTCATTCATAAAATAAGGGAGTTCTGTCTTAACACCCTTTGGTTCCTAAAGGGTGGAGTGGTTAGGCAGGTTTAATCTCGAAGACCATTTTACCAGGTTAGGAACTTAATCCTTGGTTCTGAAACCACAGTTTTGTAAGATCTCCATTAGATCCTTGAGAGAGGCTTGAAATGCAGGTGGACCATGTCAGGTCAGACAGGTTACGTTTTCAACTGGGAAAAACAGAAGTATTAGGGGGAACATTTCTCAGCCTTTAGACCCGTGACCAGATATGCTCACATTAAATCTGAATCCGAAGCATTATTTTTCCGACTTTTTTTTTGTAAATTAGAACCAATAATAAGTTCAAATATAAAAATTTACCATGCACTCAGTACTTGTGTAAACATGGAATTGATTAGACTGATTCAATATCCAGTTAAATTAAAACATAATTTGTTTCATTTTCACAAACTATTCTGAATCCCTTCTGTAGACTATAATTTATGTTATGAAATTCAGTCAGGGGCATCCATTTTCCTATCCCTATAAGTCAATGGCAATACTGGTAGTGAAATATTTATACCATAGTTTTACCATAACCTAAAAAATCATTTTATTGGGGCTGATGTTGTGGCACAGAGTGTTAAGCCATCACTTTCAATGCCAACTTCCCATGTAGGAGTATGAGTTCAAGACTTGGGAGCTCTACTTCTGATCCAGCTTTCTGCTAATGCACTTGGGAAAGCAGCAGAAGATGGTCCAGTACATGGGCCCCTGCTACCCATGTGGTTTCAGCCTGGCCCAGCCCTGGCTTTTGTGGCATTTGGGGAGTGAATCAATGAATGGAAGATCTCTTCCCTCCCTACCCTCCCCTGCCCCTTCTCCACTCCCTTTCTCCCTCCTCTATACTTCTCTCTTCCCCTCCCTTCCCTTCTCAGCCTTTGAAATAATTTTTAAAATGGTTAAATTTTTATAAATATAAACAGAAAGGATTTCATAAAATTGTAAGATGATAACCACAGGTCCCACACCCCTCCCTCCCTCAATTCCCCTTCCTTCCTTCCTCCCTCCCTCCCTCCCTCTCTTTCTTTCTTTTTCTTCCTGTAGTCCTTCCTTTCATCATTCCTTCCTTTTTTAATTTTTGCAATAACAGACTTCCAATTTGCTTTATAATCTCAGGCTTAATGCACCCATAGTGTTCAACAAGTAAAAAGAAGACAGACCACTGTTCCACAGAAATATAGACAAGGGCTCTAAACAATAATCAATCATCAGATGTCAGTTTCATTCTTATACATTTTTGGTATTCCATATTGACTACCGCATATCAGAGAAAACAACATATTTGTGTTTGGTTTATTTCACTAAGTCTAATAGATCTCCAGTTGTATCCATTTATTTGCAGAAGACAGGACTTCATTCTTTTTATGGCTGAGTAGTATTCCATAATGTGTGTGTGTGTGTATATATATATATATATATATATATCATAATTTCTTTAACTGGTCATATCATAACTATTGTGAACCAAGCTGCAATAAATATGGGGGTACAAATAACTCTTTCATATGTTTTTTTTGTTTTCTTTAGGTAAATTCCTAGGAGTGGGATAGATGGGTCACATGGTCGATTTATTTGCAGATTTCTGAGGAACCTCCATACTGTCTTCCATAATGGTTGTACTAGTTTACATTCCCACCAAAAGTTGTATTGGGGTAACTTTCCCCCCATATCCTCGCCAGTACTTATTTTCTGATATTTAGATGACAGCTATTCTAACTGGGGTGAGATAAAAACTTCATTGTGGTTCTCAGTGCAATCTAAAAATAAAATTCAAATACACAGAGATAGAGAATAAAAAACAATAACTACCAGGATTTAAACGAGGGAGGAAAATGGGGAGATCCAGGTCAAAAATACAAAGTCCCCAACACATAGGGTGAAGTAAATGATCTAGTATATAAGATGAAGATAACAGTTAATCATAGTGTATTATACCCAGAACTTTTGCTAAATGAATAGATTACAGATGCCCTTGCTATGCAGTAGAATGTTAAAAGGTGAATATATGAGATGATAGACATGTTCACTTGTCCCAGTATCATACATATGATAATAAATACAAGGATATTACAAAGAGTTTATGGAAAGTGGAATTAAAAGAAAGTTTCTTTTGGTGCAAAAATATGAAATCCATATTTTTTTCATAAAATGCTTTTTCCATGAATTGTTTGAGATCCTTCATAAAATAATTTTTGGCACTAAGCTTATGATTTTATATCCCAAGAGCTTTTGGAAACCCCTCCCACGTGTCTCTTACAACAGCATGCTGTGTACCTTAAATATATGTAGTAAAATTTACTCTTAAAATATCTGAAATCTATTAATCTACTAGGTAAATATGAACTATTCAGGAGCTGGGAGAGATGGTCTAAAAATCAGAGTTTTGAGTCCGAGGGTCCAGAAGAGGAGAGACCATACTGGGGGAAATTGGAGCATTATGCCAGGCTTTTCCTATAGCTTTTCTTAGAGAAAGCCAGGAATATTTAAAAGGGCCTAAACTGAGTAACTATGATGAAAAATTCTTGCTCTATAATGTCACTTTTTCCTTCACACAGAGTCAAAGTCATGTGCTTTTTGTTCTCCTACCTACTTGTCAAAGACTGGTTTTCAGAGATTCCTCCCTGGTTAACTTGTCAGACTCTGGTTTCCCAGAGTCTCCAAAATGGGTTCTAGATCCTCACTAGGATCGATTCAACAGTTCACCTCCATGGCCCTTATAAATAATCTTTAATTTCACATGTAACATGCTGGTGAAAACCTGAGCAATCCCTCAACTCACACACACTGTCCAAGAAGTAAACAGCTACTGAGCTCTGGCGTGTGTCCTTTCAGTGTTTATTTTCATTTTTTTTTTTTTTAAGGCAGAGTGGACAATGAGAGAGAGAGAGACAGAGAGAAAGGTCTTCCATTTTGCCGTTGGTTCACCCTCCAATGTTCTGGTATTTGACTTTTTTACTTAATGCATTATTTATTTAACTATATTATTAGTGATAGAACAGTGGTGTAGACTAATAAGATGTGTGCAATCCAGAGCACACTTCTACATGATGCCTCATACCAACAGCTTCACAAATGGTCCTATTCCAACTGTCTTTCCAAACATGCAATTTTAAATTATAAAATTATAAGTTATAAATTCAAACTCCACCAATGAGAATTTTCTAAAGCACAGAATTTAAAAACATAATGTTGTGAAGTACCTTCAACGTAGCCTTATCTCACTTTTGTGCTATTTATGTTATAACACAATTTATTTCACACAGAATTGCAGACATGGATGGAAGAAATCACACTAACATCTATGGATTTCTTCTCCTGGGCTTCTCTGAGCACCGAGAGCAGCGACTTCTCCTGTTTGGGTTCTTCCTGGGCATGTACTTGGTCACTGTGATGGGGAACCTGATCATCATCCTGGCCATCAGCTCAGACCTGCACCTCTACAGCCCCATGTACTTCTTCCTAGCCAACTTGTCCTTTTCTGACATTGGTTTCATCTCTACAGTAGTTCCCAAGATGCTAGATAATATAAGCTCAGGAACTAAACGGATTTCTTACGGTGGATGTCTGACACAACTCTATTTCTTTGGCCTGTTTGCAGATCTAGACAACTTTCTCCTGGCTGTAATGGCACTTGACCGTTATGTGGCCATCAGCCACCCCCTCCATTACACCACAACCATGAACTCCCGACGCTGTGTCCTGTTGGTGGCTGGGTCATGGGTGATCACTGCCTTCCATGCCCTAGTGCATACACTCTTAGTGACCAGGCTTTCCTTCTGTGGTCCCAATATCATCCCCCACTTCTTCTGTGATCTGGTCCCCCTCCTGAAGCTGGCCTGCTCCAGTACCTACGTCAGTGACCTGGTGCTCACTCTCGTGGCGGGACCACTGTTGATCGGGCCATTTCTCTGCATCCTCACGTCTTACTTTTACATTGCTCTGGCTGTTCTGAGAATTGATTCTCCAAAAGGTAAGCAAAAGGCCTTCTCCAACTGCACATCCCACCTCTCTGTGGTTTCTCTGTTCTATAGCACTGCTATTGGAGTGTACTTATGCCCCCCATCAACCTACTCAGATGGGAAGGACAGAGTCTTCTCAGTCATGTACACGGTGGTGACTCCCATGTTGAACCCATTCATCTACAGCCTGAGAAACAGGGACATGAAGGGGGCACTGGAGAAACTACTCAGAAGAGTACCAACACTTTTTCTCGGGACCTGCAAGACTCAGAACTAAGAGCTGACAACTTGTCTCCTGAGATCCCAAACCACTGTAGCTTCCCTGAATCCAAGGTGTATTTACTGTCACGTTTACACTATTAAAATTTTATTTTTAAATGAATTTTTAGTATATTAGATTCTCAGGGTCACAGCAAATGCATAATTATTGCTACTACATTACACTTTGAAATACAGGTTGATCTCAAAGGCCAAGGTGGGAACTGGTGATATCAGTAACTTCTAATCATCTTTCTGTAGTGCCCACATTCTTTGTTTTTTTCAACCACTCTCAAAATGGTTCTTCTTTGGTTCTGCTGGATACCTCTATATAATATAAAATGAAAATCTGAATTTTTTTTTTTAGCTTAAGCCATTCAGGAAATCTAGATGAGACTTCTAGCCCAAGAATGTAGGCTTCATTATGCCCAGTAGTAAGAAGCACAAAGGAAATATTCTGATTCTGTTCTGCAGAAAAATAGGTAGGGAACTTTAAGTGTTGGGTTCTGATGCTAGCTTTGGCATTAATAAACTGTGTGACAGCCACATAATGCTGAATAACTCTAAGCATTGGTTTTTGCATTTGTAAAGTAAAGTGACTGGACTATATCAGTCTAACGCTTCATTCACATACCCCAGTTAATCGTGTTTAGTGTTAGGGTACCAAGGTCTCGAGAGCTGAACTTATCAGTTAGAAATAGGGACCTTGCTTCCACCATTTTCACACTGTGTAACTTGGCGACTTCCTTATATTTTAGCTCTCTAGTTGAAAACAACTATATCATAGAATTCCTCTGAGTAATGAATAATGTATGAACTCACTTTTTAAAAAAAGATTTTTATTTATTTATGTGAGAGGTAGAGTTACAGACAGTGAGAGGGAGAGACAGAGAGAAAGGTCTTCCATCTGCTGGTTCATTTTCCAAATGGCCACAATAGCAGGAGCTGGGCCAATCCAAAGCCAGGAGCTTCTTCCCACACAGGTGCAGGGGCCCAAGCTCTTGGGCCACCTTCCACTGCTTTCCCAGGCCATAGCAGAGAGCTGGATGGGAAGAGGAGCAGCCAGGAGTAGAACCGGTGCACACATGGGATGCCGGCACTGCAGGTGGAGGATTAGCCCACTGCGCCACAGCGCTGGCCCCATCGCTTTTATCTCAGTGAATGCTCAAAAAATGGTAATTAAATCTATGTCTTTAGAGCTATTATTTATCCTAGCAAATTTTAAGGCTTCCATTCTCTCTTGGTTGGGAAAATTCCCCAATGACTCACACTTCTGAAACCCATGTTTCTAGTCCCCTTATCTATTATAAGAAATCTCCTGGGTGACTACTTTCTCTGATGTACATCAGTATTTTGAAGGTTTCTGAACACAAAGGTCGAGAGTCCTCTAAAGAGAAATACTTCAGTAATCATCTATTTGCTCCACTGTTGCCTCACACAGGTCACAAAAGTAAGTTAGCTGGGAGAGCGTGCTAGTGTTGGGAAGAATGTTCCTCCACCACATTTGATCGGTGCTTCCAAGAAGAAATGCAATGGAGAAACTACTGTTCTAGTCTGCCTCTTACTCATTCTGTCCCATGATATCTCACTGATTCACTGGAGCATGACAGCCTAATCATTCCTATTTCTCCGTGAGAAACATCCCACTAACTGGAGCAGTACCCCAGCGTACCTCCAAGGGCAAAGCAGCTATGCACACGTGCGGAAGCTCTCATTACTCCAGCAGTGGCCGCTGCGAAAGCAGGCTAGAAAAGCAGCGAGGTTCTCACTCCATGTCGTGCCCTCCAACCTGCACGTGGCAGTGGTGAAATGAGATGACGTCCATCTGTCTTTACCTCATCTTGTTTATAAATTATGAGTAAGTCAAGTGGGAAGAGAGGTCATTTGCTGGAATCCCTCAAAAACTCATCAATCATAAAATCACTCACCAGTCTATTGCATAGGATGTGGGTGACTCGAAAGTAAGCTATTTAGCCTTTATGCACCACCTTGACTATCAAAAAGGAGATAAATATATAAATTTTTGAAGGTTTTATCCTTATAGAGAATTTCATATTCACAGAAAAATTGAGAGGAAGGTGTAAGATATCTCATGTCCCCTTCTCCATTACCAACATCTCTCACCAGAGTGGTAAATTTGTTACAACTAATGAAACCAACATTGATACACCATTATCACCCACAGCCAATACTTTGTATTAGAGTTCATTTTTGGAGCTATATATTCAATGGGTTGTATAATAATAAGTATCTATTAGGCCAGCACTGTGGCCCAGTGGGTTAAAGCCCTGGCCTGAAGTGCCAGAATTCCATATGGGTGCCAATTCTAGTCCCAGCTGCTCCTCTTCCGATCCAGCTCTCTGCTATGGCCTGGGATAGCAGTGGAAGATGGCCTAAGTCCTTGGGCCCCTGCACCCGTGTGGGAGACCTGGAAGAAGCTCTTGGTCCTGGCTTCAGCCTGGTGCAGCTCCAGCCATTGCAGCCATCTGGGGAGTGAACCATCGGATGGGAGTGTCTCTCTCTCTCTCTCTCTCTCTCTCTCTCTCTCTCCCTACCTACCTACCTACCTAGCTGTCTTTCTCTCTCTACCTCTCCTCTCTATGTGTAACTCTGACTTTTAAATAAATAAAATTAATTTTAAAAAAATAACAAATATTCACAATTTTAGTATCACACAGAGTATTTCACTGCCCCAGGAATACTCTATGTTGCACCTATTCATCCATTCCTCCTCACTAAATCCTGGAAATCACTGATCTCTCTTTTGAGCTCCATAGTTTTTCCTTTTGCAGAATAAAATAGGTGGGCTGATGCATGTGTATCCTTTTCAGATTGACTTCCATCACTTAGTAATAGACATTTAAGGCTCCTCCATGTCTCTTCATGGCCTGATAGTATATTTTCTACTAGTATTAAATGATATTCCAATGAATTGTGGTAATTCAGAATGTATGCATTCACCTACTGAAGGGCATGTAAACTGCTTTTGAGATTTGGCAATTATGAATAAAACTGTATGAACATCATGTGCAGGTTTTGTGGATAATGTTTTCTTTTTAAAAAAAAAAACCTTTTATTTATAAATAGAAATTTCAAAAGTACAACTTTTGGAGTATAGCTGCTTTTCTCCCCCATAACCTCCCTCCTACCCACAACCATCCCATCTCCTACTCCCTCTCCCATCCCATTTTTCATCAAGATTTGTTTGCAATTATCTTTATATACAAAAGATCAACTTAGTATATATTAAGTAAAGATTTCAATAGTTTGCACCCACACAGATACACACAAAATATAAAGTGACTCCTATTGTTGATTTAACAATTGACACTCTTATTTATGACGTCAGTGATCACCTGAGGCTCTTGTCATGAGCTGCCAAGGCTATGGAAGCCTCTTGAGTTCACCAACTCCGACCTTATTTAGACAAGGCCATATTCAAAGTGGAAGTTCTCTCCTCCCTTCAGAGAAAGGCACCTCCTTTTTTGATGGCCCATACTTTCTGCTGGGATCTCACTCCCAGAGATCTTTTATTTAGGTCATTTTTTTTCTTTGCCACAGTGTCTTGGCTTTCCATGCCTGAGAAACTCTCATGGGCTTTTTAGCCAGATCCAAATGCCTTAAGGGCTGATTCTGAGGCCAGAGTGCTGTTTAGGGCATTTTCCATTCTATGAGTCTGCTGTGTTGTAGATAAAATGTTCAACTCCTGTGATGCCAACAGAGCTGATCAAACCCTCCCTTATGATAAAAAAAAAAAGAGATATATATGAAGCCCAACGTGGGTGTCACTTTGGATACTCCCCTTAACCTGGAGCACTGAACAGAGTTCCCTGACCACACCCAGCACACACCTCTGGGTATTCACTGAAACAGCAGGCACTCTACTAAGCCACAGAGGAATAGTCCAAAGATAAAAGCCATCAGAGGGAAAAAAAAGCCACAAATATTTCCATAAATGCCTAAAAACAAATGCAGAAATTCAAGAAACAAGAATAAGGAAGACAACATGATGTCCCCTAAGGAACACAATACTTGAATATTAGAATGTGAAAACGAAATATTGAAGAAATGGAGAAACTGAATTCAAAACATTAATCAAAGGATAACTCAAAAAAAGCAAACTCATGAATTAAGGAAAACCATACATGACATGAATGAAAAAATTTTCCATGAAATTGAGATTTGAAAGAGAAATTAAAAACAAAACATTAGAAATGAAGAATTCAATATCAAAAATGCAACAGGATATTTAGGGCAAGATGGCGGAATAGGAAGGCAGCACACTGATAGTCCGGGGAGAGACAGTTTAATAAAAGTGGAGATACTGTAGGTTCAAGGAAGAGTAGGGGAAGAAACAGCAGAGGAAACCCTTCCGGAACTAGTGATTCACAGTGGACCTTTGAGGAGAGCGTGGGAGCCCGCAGTTCGGGACAGCAGCGGCAGACTCAATGCACCAATGCTGGAATGCGAGGTGAGCCGAACCTCAATAGCCCGAGACACCAGAAGGGAAGCGGAAAGAGGAGACTAGAGCGAACAAGGCTTGAAACCCTGTGGGGAAAAGTTCACCAAGCTTACTAGAAGAGAGAGAGAAAGAAAAAAAGTCACCCATATGGACACAAGTTTCTCTCTCTCCGCCCACCTCTCAAAGGTGAGCAAGACAAACAGCAGGCGCCATTTTGGACATACGTCATAAGCAGGGCGACCTCAGGTCTGCACCGGCCCTGAGCCTAGCAGAAAAACCTGACTCTGGGCGTGGGGGTGAAATAACAGGAGATTAGAACCTAATCAATGTGTGGTGCTAATGAACTGAGACTGTGAAAAAAGAGACGGTGGGGGAGAGAACTCACAGAATTCACTACGTGAGTACTCTCCAGAGACGCTACAGTTCGGTAGCCTTGGCAGCCCAGTGGTGAGACTGCAGAAGAATTTGAACCCACACTGAAGGCTGCAGAGATTCCCTCTGTGGTCCTTGGGAAAGAGCTTCTGATCTCTGGCTCCTGTGGGTATATCATTTGCCTGCTAACCACCCCCAATTCCATTCAGCTGTGTGGAATTACTTCCCTTTTGAACCAAAAATAAAGAAAGAAACAGAGAGAGATTTACCACGCCTAACCTGGGAGTGTCACCTTTGGCACACCCTCAACCCTGAGGAACCAAACAGAGCTATCAGGCCACACCCATCTCAAGCCTCTAAGGCTCCATTGAAAGCAGACAGTCCACTTCTCTAGAGTCATAGTATAACAAGAAAAAACACCACAGTGAGGAAACCAATATGCCAAACAACAAACACAAAAACCAAGGTAACAAGAACAAGGAAGACACTATGGTGCCCTCAAATGAAAAAGACACCCCAATTCAAGATTACGAAGATGATGAGTTAGAAGAAATGCAAGAAGCGGATCTCAAAAAATTGATAAGAACACTAAGAAGTACTCAAAAACAAATTCTTGAACTACAGAAATCCTTAATGGACAAGGTAGAAAATCTCTCTCGTGAAAATGAAATATTAAGGAGGAATCAAGCTGAAATGAAACAACTAGTAGAACATGAAACTGTGATAGTGACGAGAAATCATAATGAAGTGAAGAATTCAATAGATCAAATGAAAAACACATTAGAGAGCCTTACAAACAGAATGGGTGAGGCAGAAGAGAGAATATCGGACTTAGAAGACAGAGCACAGGAAAATATACAGTCAAACCAAAGAAAAGAAGAAGAAATTAGAAATCTAAAAAATATTGTTGGGAATCTACAGGATACTATTAAAAAACCCAACATTCAGTTCTAGGAATTCTTGAAGGCATGGAGAGGGAGAAAGGATTAGAATGCCTTTTTAGTGAGATAATAGCAGAAAATTTCCCAGTTTTGGAGAAGGACAGAGACATCCTAGTACCGGAAGCTCATAGAACCCCTAGGAAACATGACCAAAAGAGATCCTCATCACGACACATTGTAATTAAACTCACCACAGTGAAACAGAAAGAAAAGATCCTAAAATGTGCAAGAGAGAAACCTCAGATTACTCTCAGAGGATCTCCAATTAGACTCACGGCAGACTTCTCATCAGAAACCCTACAAGCTAGAAGGGAATGGCGAGACATAGCCCAGGTACTAAGAGAGAAAAACTGCCAGCCCAGAATATTATACCCTGCAAAGCTCTCATTTGTGAATAAAGGTGAAATAAAGACCTTTGATTGCAAACAGAAATTGAAAGAATTTGTTGCCACTTGTCCAGCCCTGCAAAAGATGCTTAAAGATGTGTTACACACAGAAACATAGAAACACGGCCATCAACATGAAAGAAGGTAAACGAAGGGAACCTCACAGCAAAAGATCACAGGGAATTCAAAGCATACATTTGGATAAAGAAATTATGGGACATGTACTCCATAGAATACTATACAGCAGTCAAAAACAATGAAATCCGGTCATTTGCAACAACATGGAGGAATCTGGAAAACATTATACTGAGTGAATTAAGCCAGTCCCAAAGGGACAAATATCATATGTTCTCCTGATGGGTGACAACTAATTGAGCACCAAAGGGGAAACGAATTGAAGTGAAATGGACACTATGAGAAACAGTAACTTGATCAGCTCTTGTGCTGACTGTTGTTGTACAATGTAATACTTTATCCATTTTAGTATTTTTTTATTCTAGTACTATTGGTTGAACTCTGTAATTAACAACTATTCTTAGGTGTTTAAATTTTAACTGAAAAGTGATCCCTGTGAAATATAAGAGTGGGAATAAGAGAGGCAGGAGATGTATAATTTGGGACATACTCAATCAGTCGTGCCCCAAATGATGGAGTTAGAAACGTGCCAGGGAATTCCAATACAATCCCATCAAGGTGGCATGTACGAAGGCCATCTCACTAGTCCAAGTGATCAATTTCAGTTCACAATTGATCACACTGATAGGTTTAAGAGTCAAAGAGATCTCACAAACAAGACTAGTGTCTGCTAATACTAACTGATAGAATGAAAAAGGGAGAGAATGATCCAACATGGGATAGAATCAAAAAGGGAGAGAATGATCCAACATGGGAAGCGAGATACACAGCAGACTCATAGAATGGCAGATGTCCTAAATAGCACTCTGGCCTCACAATCAGCCCTTAAGGCATTCGAATCTGCCTCAAGAGCCCATGAGAGTATTTTAGGCATGGAAAGCCAAGACACTCTGGGAAAAAAAAGAAGACCTAAATGAAAGATCTCTGTGAGTGAGATCCCAGTGGAACGAATGGGGCCATCAAAGAAGGAGGTACCTTTCTCTGAAGGGAGGAGAGAACCTCCACTTTGACTATGACCCTGTCGGAATAAGATTGAAGTCGGCGAACCCTAAAGGCTTCCATAGCCTCGGCAACTCATGACTAGACCCTAGGGAGATTACTGAGGCCATAAACAAGAGTGTCAAATTGTTAAATCAACATCAGGAGTCACTGTGTACTTACTTCTCATGTGGGATCTGTCCTTAATGTGTTGTTCAATGTGAATTAATGCTATAACTAGTACTCAAACAGTATTTTACACTTTATGTTCTGTTTGGGTGCAAACTGATGAAATCTTTACTTAGTACATACTGAATCAATCTTCTGTATATAAAGATAATTAAAAATGAAAAAAAATCTTGGTGTTAAATTGGAAATTGCATAGAAAATTAATCAATTTAAAAAAATATATCATGTAGGATCTCTGTCCTTAATGTGCTTTACATTGTGAATTAATACTATAACTAGTACTCCAACAGTATTTTTCACTTTGTGTTGCTATGTGAGGGCAAACTGTTGAAATCTTTACTTAATATATAGTAAACTGATCTTCTGTATATAAAGAGAATTGAAAATGAATCTGGATGTGAATGGAAGGGGAGAGGGGGCGGGAAAGGGGAGGGTTGCGGGTGGGAGGGAAGTTATGGGGGGGGAGCCATTGTAATCTATAAACTGTATTTTGGAAATTCATATTCTTTAAATAAAAGCATTATTTAAAAAAATGCAACAGAAAGCCTTAACAATAGACTCGTGAGGCAGAAGAAAGAATATCCTAGTCATAAGACCAATCTGGAAATTTTATAGTCAGACAAAAAAAAAAAAAAAAAGGAGAAGGAGAAGAAGAAAAGAGGAGGAGGAGGAACTAGAAAAATTAAAAACAGTGTTGGAGATTTATGGGATACTATCAAAGGATTCAACAATGGGTCTTAGGAGTTCCTGGAAGTATGGAAAGAGAGAATGGATTAGAAGGCTTATTTAGTGAAATAATTACCAAAAAAATCCATAATTTGGAGAAAGAAAGATATCCAAGTACAGGAAGCATGCAGAACTCCTAATAGACACGGCCAGAAAAGCTCTTCACTGCAACACATTGTAGTCAAGCTTTCAATAGTAAAACATAAATATTCTAAAATGTGTAAGACAGAAATGACAGATTGCTTTCAGAGGATCTCCAATTAGACTTAGCTGACTTCTCATCAGAAAGCATACAGGCTAGTAGAGAATGGCAGGATAATGTCCAAGTCTTAAGAGAAAATAAAAAATGTCAACCCAGAATACTGTATCCTGCAAATCCCTCAGTTATTAAGGAAGGTGAATTAAAGACCTTCCATAACAAACAGAAATTGGGGCTGGTGCTGTGACATAGCAGGTAAAGCTGCCACCTGCCGTGCCAGCATCCCATATGGGTGCAGGTTCAAGACCCGGCTGCTTCACTTCCAATCCAGCTCTCTGCTATGGCCTGTGGAGGCAGTAGAAGATGGCTCAGGTCCTTGGGCCCCTGAACCCATTTGGGAGGCCCAGGAGAGGTTCCTGGCTCCTGGTTTCAGATCAGCGCAGCTCCAGCCATTGTGGCCAATTGGGGAGTGAACCAGCAGATGGAAGACCTTTCTCTCTTTCTGCCTATCCTTCTCTATGTAACTCAAATATGTAAATAAATCTTTAAAAAAAAACAAAAAAAGAATGAAGGCCTGGTTGTTGTGCCCTAGTTCTAAAAAGCTTTCCAGGACTTTGTAATCTCTCACTGAGTAGGCAACTGCAGGACTGAGATGGGATCTGGTGATTTCCAGTATTTGGCCATCTGATCATGATAGATTTAATTCCTAAAGTTAGAAAGAGTTCTGCTTCTACCCTCCACAATAATAATATCAAACTTTATTTAAAAACTAAGTATACTTCTTCCATGAATTATCCAGATATATCCCTTTTATGGTCACTGTTTTTTTTTTTAAGATTTATTTATTTATTTATTTGAAAGTCAGAGTTACATAGAGAGAAGGGGAGGGAAGGAGGGAGAGATGGAGAGAGAGAGAGAGATGAAGAGAGAGAGAGAGAGAGGGAGAGGGAGAGGGAGAGAGAGAGAATGAGAATGAATGAATGAATGAATGAATATGAATCATCCATCCACTGGTTTACTCCCCCAGTTGGCTACAAGGGCTGGAGCTGCACCAGTCCGAAGCCAGGAGCTTCTTCTGGGTCTCCCACCAGGACTTGCGCCATCTTCTGGTTTCCCAGGCCATAGCAGAGAGCTGGATTGGAAGTGGAGCAGCCGGGACTCAAACACGTGCCCACGTGGGATGCCGGCACAGCAAGTGGCAGCTTTACCTGCTACACCACAATGCCAGCTCCAGATCACTAATTATTAAAAATATTTTATTTATTTTTTTATTTATCTGAAAGGTAG
Source organism: Sylvilagus floridanus (assembly GCA_949820135.1). Taxonomy (NCBI): domain Eukaryota; kingdom Metazoa; phylum Chordata; class Mammalia; order Lagomorpha; family Leporidae; genus Sylvilagus; species Sylvilagus floridanus. Next base: position 88,343,191 of record OX463243.1, read on the forward strand.
AGTGACGAAGAGGGAGAGACACAGAAAAAGAGAGAAGTTTCCCTTCCACTGGTTCATTCCCCAAATGGCCATGAACAGGTCTGGACCAGGCTGAAGCCAGGAGCCAGGAACCCCATCCTGGTCTCCCAAATAGGTGACAGGGGCCCAAGAACTTGAGTCATAGTCTGTATCATCTGATACCTTACCATGAGCATTAACAGAGAGCTGCCTCAGAAGCAGAGCAGCCAGTACCAAACCAGCACTCCTACATGGATGCCCGGGTTGCCAACCATGTGCCACAAATCCACTGTGTTAAAACGAAGGTCCTTATTCACCAAATTTGTATCTAATGTAAAATGCTTCATTGTAACCATTTCTGAAACAGCTACCTTGTATCAGTGGAAACTGAAGCTCTAGAATCTATTTATCAAACAAGTATTACAGAAGACTAAGGGTAATGAATATCTATGACCTTTTTTTCTTGCTCTGGAAGTAAAAAGCAGCATGTTTAGTGTAATTAAGCAATAGTCATGAGTAGCTGGATGACAAAAAATCTTCTGGTGGCTTCAAATCCACAGACATTAAAATAAATCAAAAACTATAATTTCAACTTATTATGAGAAAGATGCATACTCAAGTATACCTGCGCCGGGATATTTATTAACCTATAAGTGCTCCAGACTTCTTTTTCCCTATCCTCTAAAAAGGTGTTCAGTCCTGTCCCCTTTCCACCATGGAGAAGCCCTTCTTTATTAGGCTGTGTATTTTTGCTTTTGTGAAAGAGAATTGAGGAAACTCAAGATGGTAGGAAGAGTCCTAGCTGCTCCACTTCTCATCCAGCTTTATGCTATGGCCTGGGAAAGCAGTGGAAGATGGCTCAAGTGCTTGGGCTTCTGCACCTACATGGGAGACCTGGAGGAAGCTCTTGGCTCCTGGCTTGGGATTGGCGCAGCTCAGGCCATTGTGGCCAATTGCAGAGTGAACCAGCAGATGGAAGACCTCTCTCTCTCTCTGCCTCTCCTTCTCTCTCTATGTAACTCTTTCAAATAAATAAATAAAGCTTTTAAAAAAAACAGAAATTGAAAGAATTTGTCACCACTCATCCAGAATTACAAAATATGCTTAAGGATGTGCTACACACAGAAACACAGAAAGACAGTCATCACTATGAATGAATCTGAAGGCAGACATATCCCAGTAAAAGTACAAAGGAAACCCAAAGTAAACGACAGGAATATTTATGGAAAAATTTCAGAGCTGAGTCATTACTTATCAATAGTCACTACAAATGTAAATGGCTTCAACTCAAGCAGATTGAGTATAGAATGACATTCCTCAACACAATCAAGGCAATTTATGATAAACCCATGGCAAGCATCTTATTGAATGGGGAAAAGTTGGAAGAATTCCCACTAAGATCCGGAGCCATACAAGGATGCTCACTCTCACCATTACTATTCAACATAGCGTTGGAAGTTTCAGCCAGAGCTACTAGGTAAGAAAAAGAAATGAAAGGAATAAAATTTGGAAGGAGGAAGTCACACTATCCCTCTTTGCAGATGACATGATTCTATATACAGGGGACCCAAAAGACTCCACTAACAGACTACTGGAACCCAAAAAAAGACTTTGGTAAAATGGCAGGATATAAAATTAACACAAAAAAATCAAAAACTTTTGCATACACAGAGAATGCCATGAATGAGGAAGAACTTCTAAGATCAATCCCACTCACAATAGCTACAGAAAAATGAAATAACCTTGGAATAAATTTAACCAAGAACATCAAAGATCTCTATGGTGAAGATTACAAGACATTAAACAAAGCAGAAGAAGACACAAAAAATGAAAAAACCTTCCATGTTCATGGATTGGAAAAATCAATATCATCAAAGTGTCCATACTACCGGAAGCAATTTATAGATTCAGTGTGATACCAATCAAAATGCCAATGACGTTCTTTGCAGATCTAGAAAAAACAATAATGATGTTCATATGGAAACACAGGAACCCTAAATAGCTAAAGCAACCTTATACAACAAAAACAAAGCTGGAGGCATCACAATACCAGATTTCAAGACATACTACAGGGCAGTTGTAATCAAAAAATCCAGGCACTGGCACAAAAACATTGGGTAGACAAATGCAAAAGAACTCCAGAAACCAATCCATGCATCTACAACCAACTTACCTTGACAAAGGAGCCAAAATCAGTTCCTGAAGCAAGGACAGTCTCTTTAACAAAAGGTGCTGGGACAACTGGATCTCCCCATGCAAGTAGTTGTAGACAGGATGCTAGTAGAAATACAGGGGGTTAAGGCCATTATGATGAGGTCGACGATGGAAATGACAAACATGTTACTGAAGACTAGTGGAAGGTTCCCCACACTGAAAAGTAGAAAAGAGAACAGCTGAATTATGCTGTGCCCTAGTGTTTTGTGGAAGGCAGAACTTATAAGCCATGAATAAGTTATTTGCCAGAAGAGATTTCTAAACAAAGCACTGGATGTGTGGTGTGGCTTCTCTTAAATGCTAGAGTAAAATACAAGAAAAGAATGGTATAATGTCAGAATTTTTAATCAAAAGAGAAAGGGACTGTAAAGATTTGGGCAGGGGACCGCACTGTGGTGTAGCAGGTAAAGCCCTAGTCTGCAGCACCAGCATCCCTTATGGCCACCAGTTCAAGTCCTAGCTGCTCCACTTCTGACCCAGCTCCCTGCTAATGTACTTGGGAAAGCAGTGGAGAATGGCCCAAGTCCTTGGGCCCTGCACCCATGTGGGAGACTGGGAAGAAGTTCCTGGCTCCTGATTGGCTCAGCTTTGGCCAGCCATTGTGGCCATTTGGGGAGTCAACCAGCAGATGGAAGATCCATCTTCCATCTCTGTAACTCTTATTTGAGCAAAACAGAAGTCATGGCATCAGGGCCACACCTTGACTGTCAAACTTGAAGAGCTACAGGCTTTGCAAATCCAACCCATGTCAGCCACAGAAGAGGCTGCATCCAGCTGAGTGGTGGACGTGGTGCTGCCTAGAACTTCGAGGGCAGCACTTCTCAGAGCCTTGGAGGTCCAATACAGGCCAGAAGTTTCAGAAGTCAGAGCTCCTCACCTGTAGGTCTGGAGGGCAAAGCCTAAAGTTATAGAAGATCATTACTGAGCCGTAAGGACTTGGACTTACTTACGACATCTAACTCCTTTCTTCTTGCCTGTTTCTCGTTTTTGGAGAGGAAATGTCCATCTAGTGCCTGTCTCAGCACTGTAATTTGGAAGTTCATTAACATTTTTTATTTCATAAGTTTACAGGTAGAGCATAGTTTGTCTCAGGGTGAATCACAGCTTGAGTATCATCCATTTCAGACTCAGATTTTTGGATGAGATTCTGAGCTTTAGACTTCTGTATTGGTGCTGAGACAAATTAAGACTTTAAGGGGTATTGAGATGGAATGAATATTTTTGCACCTAAGACATGGATTTGGGGGCTCAGAGGCAGGATGCCATGGTCTGAATTTTTGTGTTGACCTCATGTTCAGAACTTGAAATCTAACTACCAGGTGATGACCATGGTGGTGGTGGGGGGCGGCATTTAGGGGGTGATTAGGCGTGAGGGCAGAGCTTTCATAAATGGAATTAGTGTTCTCTTAAAAGCGGTCCCAGGGTCCAGCCTTCACCCTTTCACCACGTGAAGACACAGCGGGAAGGTGCTCTCCAGCAGCCAGGAAGCGTCCCTCCCCAGACATGGACTCCCCAGCCCCCAGCCCCGCGAAGATGCTTGTCTCCATGGTTTGTCAACCACCCCAGTGCACAGTGCTTCATCAGCCCGAATGGACTCAGATAAGCCTTCTCAGGAAGCTGAGATTAGATCCTTGTGATTTTCATTTTCTGAACTCCCAGTATTTCTTGTTCGATGAACTTGTCTTAATGATACTTCAATAAATAATTGTCTGAAGAATTATTTAAGTTACCCTCCTATTCATTCTACAAATCTAGTAGCAAATTTCTATTATGTGCCTGCCACTCTGCTGGATTTGGGGGCTGGCAGTGGAGGACAAAACATACCTTGCCATGAAGTAGTGGAGACGGCGGTCAAATGTACAATGCATGTTTGCTATAGTCTGTCTTCCACAAAAACAGGGATTCCATATTATTCACGACAGAATCCCCTGACCCCAAAGGATTTACCTAAATAAATGAGCACAGTAGTGAACAGATGACTGAGTACTGTTGAGAATGTTGAATTGAGACTTAGGTTTAGATCCAAAACTCTCATCACACTGACATGCTGATCTCCCTGCTTTCTATAGGGGCTCATCTCACAGCAAATCACTGAAGCCTTTGTTATCCTGGCATCTGCAGAAAGGTGATGGAGATAACAACAAATCACGACTGAACGTGATGGCCCACATGTTCTCCCTCATAGGCAGGAATTTAAAAAACCTCAATAAGAACACAGAACATTGAGCACCAGAGGCCAGGAGGGGAGGGAGAGATCAGGGAGTTTGGATTAAATATGAGGGGAAGCGGAGTGTGGTTTATGGATTGAGACAAATATACTAAGATATTAATATCGGGGAACCTGGGTGTGGAATATATGGGAACTCTTTGTTCAATTCTATAATTTTTGTTCTTAATCTTACAAATATTCTGAAACAAAAAGATTTAAACAGAGAAAGGTGATTTGATACACTAGAAAAAATCCCCCATGCTTGCAGTGAGAAAATCTGGTTTTAAATTTAGCCCAATATTTGTTTCATGTGATAGGTAGGCAATTTTTTAACCTGATCTTCAGTCTCACTGTTATGATTTATGATTTAATAAAATCTACATTATAGAATCTGAAGGAGTAAACCCAATGATGCATTTTATTTTTTTTTTTGACAGGCAGTGTTAGTGAGAGAGAGACAGAGACAAAGGTTTTCCTTCCATTAGTTCACTCCCCAAATGGCCGCTACAGCTGGCACACTACGCCAATCCGAAGCCAGGAGCCAGGTGCTTCTCCTGGTCTACCATGTGGGTACAGGACCCAAGCACTTGGGCCATCCTCCACTGCACTCCCAGGCCACAGCAGAGAGCTGGACTGGAAGAGGAGCAACCGGGACAGAATCTGGTACCCCGGCCGGCGCCGTGGCTCAACAGGCTAATCCTCTGCCTTGCGGCGCCGGCACACCGGGTTCTAGTCCCGGTCAGGGCACCGATTCTATCCCGGTTGCCCCTCTTCCAGGCCAGCCCTCTGCTGTGGCCCAGGAGTGCAGTGGAGGATGGCCCAGGTGCTTGGGCCCTGCACCCCATGGGGAGACCAGGAAAAGCACCTGGCTCCTGGCTCCTGCCATCGGACGAGCGCGGTGCGCCGGCCGCAGCGCGCCGGCCGCGGAGGCCATTGGAGGGTGAACCAACGGCAAAAGGAAGACCTTTCTCTCTGTCTCTCTCTCTCACTGTCCACTCTGCCTGTAAAAAAAAAAAAAAAAAAAAAAAGAATCTGGTACCCCAACCAGGACTAGAACCCGGAGTGCCGGTGCCGCAGGCAGAGGATTAGCCTAGTGAGCCATGGCTCCAGCCCCAATGATGCATTTTAAATCATATGATACAACCACCATGAAAAATAGGCAACAAATGTTACTTGAAATAAAGGTTGAGTTACATTTACTGAGCATCATGGAGTAGTGTGGTCCCCTATTTAGTCTCAGAATATTCATTAGCTATATGAATCGGGCAAGTCATTAATTTCTTTAATTCTTGGTTTGCTGGTCTGAAAGACTGAGATGATAACAATATCTAACACACATGACTGTAGTGAGGGTTAATTTAATATGAATTGATATGTATTTTTATTGCTATTTTTTAAAAACGAGTATGTATCCCTTGAAAGGAAAGTAAATCAACAGGCTGCATCTCAGGGCAGGGAGCCACCCATCCAGGCCTTGACTGCACGGAAGCCTCTGCAGGCTTCCTTCTCAGAGCCAAAGTTAGGAGCACACACAGTGAACCCCACAGCCAGGTCCTGACCACTCTCCTGGGATCAGCTGAGCCACCACGCCACACTCACTAATGCTGACGTTGGAAGCACTGCCCCGTGGGTCTCCCTCCCCAGAGAAGGCAATGAGGTCGAACAACGACACACTTGGGATTCCATGCTGGTGAGAACCATGAATCCCTGCAAAGAGCAGGTGACAAAACCTCCACTCCCCATGCCTTCCCCAGACCTGTCCTCCGGCCCCCATCAAGCAAAAGCACCTAGGAGTCTGGCAGCTCTCCTCCTCCAACTCTTCCACGATGCGCTTCTTTCTGCTGGGCTGGACAACTGCCTCTGCCTTCCCTGCATCGCTGGCCCTGAACTGCTGTGGGAACAAGACGTGATGACCCAGGCTGCCTCCAGGGGGCCCATTCCCATCCAGCCGAGAGTCCACAAAAGGTGAGGAGCTACACAGCTGCACACAGCACTTTCTGAACACTTTAGGCCATTCCTAGACAGGCTCTTAGTATATTTTTGGAAGGAAACTGATCTTATTCAAAATTGACCCTTTGCACAATATTGTGAATATTGTAAATTTTGTCTCTTCCCCACACCATGTGTCTCTATGGGCTTTCTCACCTCCCCCTATTAAAACTTAGCCACAAAAAAGTATGAATGGTTTACACAGTCAAGAGTAATTCTTCTCAAGGAAGTTTCACTGGGGTGAGAGAAAATACCTTCTGGAATCCCAGAGACTCAATCAGTTGCAGAGGTATTGAGTAATCAGGGTGAAGTGATCCTTACCAACTCACTCAGACTTTTCTTCCCACTTCTTGGAATTAACGATCAAACAAGGAAAAAGCATAGACTGAGTTGTGTTATCAAGTGTCTCTCCATTTAACAAAGGGCCATCTATGGACCAGATTTCAACAGTTATAGACTAATTTTATAATGGGCACTTCAATTTCCCACAGGAATTTAAAACAAACACCTTCCCAATGCTTTCCCATCTCCAACTAGGACGTTTGGAGAACCTTTGTGTCTATATAGTATCTTCTGGCTTCTTTCTGTAAAGCTTCTGCATTAAAATCAGGTGTTATCATTCTTGTTTCCCAGATGAAAAAAACTGAAGACTCAGAAAAGGGAAGTAATTTTCCCAAGGTCTCAAAAAAACTTCATGACAACCTGTGAACAAAGCTCAGATCTTCATTTCCTGGATCAAGTTCCATTCCTGTACATTTCTCGTTCTTGATCCATGACTTTATAAAGCAAGATTCTCCTCTAGCCATTCCCCACTTTGCTTTCTACCTCCTTGTCAACACCACATTTCTCCCCTCTGCCAATAAACCGATGATATGTTGCATTAAGGTCAGGGAGGATAATTTCTGCTAATGATGAGGAACATAGTAAGACTCCAGGTTTCCAGGCAGTTTGCTCTCCAACCATTCCTGGGACTCTCTAGCCTGTGTTTTGTTTTGTAACAGCAGCTCTGTGAACACTGACCCACATAGCAGCCAACTGCTGCCTGTGTAGTAGAACTCAATCCATTCTTACATCTTTCATAAAACCTAAGAGGGGCAATCACTGTGGCATAGTGAGTGGGGCCGCTGCCTGCGGTGCCAGCATCCCATGTGGGCACCAGTTCGAGTCCTAGCTGCTCCACTTCCACCCCAGCTCTCTGCTGTGGCCTGGGAAAGCAGTAGAAGTTGGCCCAAGTGCTTGGGCCCCTGCACCATTGTGAGAAACCAGGAAGAAGCTCCTGGCTCCTGGCTCCTGGCTTCAGATTGGCCCAGCTCCAACTGTTGCAGCCATTTAGGGAATGAGCCAGCAGATGGAAGACCTCTCTTTCTCTGCCTCTGCCTTTCAAATAAATAAATAAATCTTTAAAGAAAAAGAAAGACCTGAGAATAGACAGCCCATATTTTCTAAATCATGAACTCATGTGAAGAGTCCAATCACAATGACAGGCTAATCAGGGAAAACAAGCCTGGGAAGAGAATGGATAGAGGCTGTCAATGTGCAAGGTAGGATAGAAACAACCTTACTTCTGAGTTGGACAGACCTATGATCACTCTAGCACCAATCCCACTCTCTGTGACCTTGTTGAAATGAATTAATCCCTCTACTCCACAATTTCGTGATCTGCAAATGGGAATAATAATGTCTACTCTCTAGTTTTATAATAAGGATTAAACTAGAAGAAACCGTGACGAGCACTTACTGTTGCCAAATGCACAGCATAACGGGAAAGCAAGAAACAAAGTGGGAACAGTAAAAGTAAGGAAAGCTTAAGGGGTGGCATAGCCCAGTGGTTAAGAGCATGGGCTTTGAGGTCAGAGAAGGCTGAAATCACATTCCAGTTACTAACTCTGTGACCTTGAGCATGTCAGCGAACCCCACTGAACTTCAATTTCCTTGTATACAAAGTAGAGCTAAAATACTTATGTCACAGAATTTCTGCTATTAACACCTGAGAACATGCATGAAGCTCCTAGAACTCTGTGAGGCATGCAGTAAGTGCTCAGTGTGTCCATCCCCTTTGGCTTTCACTAATAACCACACCACAGGGAAGCAGATCAGGATATTCAACATTACACCGCCACACTTCTGACACTGAAAAATATGATGTTCATTCTCCTGAGTTGTAGCATTATTCAGCTTGAGACATGAAAGAAGACAGAGCAGGAATGATAAATAAACCCAACTCCATGGAGAAGAGGCTAAGCTAACTGGGCAATCAGACAGGTATAATCATCAGGTCTCCAGACATAAGCCTGAAGTCCAGCCACCACTCAATTCTACTTTACTGAGGAATTCACTCATGCTTCCTAAGCCTTGGTCTTCTCATCTGAAGTATGAGAGTATTTCCAAAAATTATAGAATAGTAATTAAAAGACACTCATTTTGACACAAAAATTGAAACACATGCATAATTTTTACAATATGCACTTTTCCATGAACTTTTCAATTCTTAAAATGTTTACTTATTTTCATCTACTTGCAAGGCAGAGTGACAGAAAGAGAGGGATCCTCCATCTGCTGGTTCATTTTCCCAAATGCCCAAAACAATCAGGGCTAGGCCAAGCCAAAGCTGGAGGCTGGAATTCCATCCAGGTCCCCCACAAGGGTGACAGGACCCTAGTACTTGGACCATGGTTTGCTGCCTCCAGGATGCATTAGCAAGAAGCTGGATGAGAAGTGGAGTAGCCAGGAGTTGAACTGCACTTTGGCATGGGATGCGGGTACCCCTTCCATGAGCTTTGAAAAGCTCAACGCACTCAAAAGGCAGTTCCTGCAGGGACACAGAGCTGGCACTGTCCTGGGGTTGCTGTAAGAGTGATTAGATGGATTGGGACATGCCTAATTATTCATATTTTTTCTCCCAACAAACAAATTGCAAAGTCTAACAATTCTTTGAGTATCCATGGACACAGCTGATTCCCACCCCAAAACAGGTTTCTTGGTTATTATTTATAACTAAACAATTATAGTTTCCCTGTGAGAAAGGATCAGACACAGAGCACTTTGAAAAGTAGAAAAGCTCAGAGAGACATGGATGGCAGACATAGAGACTACGTTTAATGAGACTGAAAAATGCATAGGTCAGATTTCCAGCATTTACTGAATGCTTGCCACGGACCAAGCAGTCTCATTAATCCTCACAGCCACGTTAAGAGAGATTACCATTTTTAAAGGTTTCTTTATTTATTTGAAAGGCATAGTGATAGAGACAGAAAGAGAGAGAAGAGAAATACACTATTAATATCCCCATTTTGCAGAATGAAATTTTGCAGAGACAAACTAAGGCTAAGCTTAGTTTTTGCTTAGCTTGCTTAGTTTTGTTTGCACAGTGTTGCCTTTGTAGATTCGTGTTTAGATTTCTCAAGGGCTTTCAAGAGAGACAAATGCCGTACCTTCTCCCTTGTATGTTGGAGCTAAAAAGAAACAAAGAAATGCTGGTATACATCGATCATGCTGCAAACAGTGTTTCAACAAACTTTTAAATCTTTGTCATACAAATGGATAGGAATTATATACTATAATGGTTTTAACAGTTTTATGGCTACTTTAACATTTATTTTATATGAGTGAAGTTGAATATCTTTCATTTAATTCTTGTTTATAACCCTTGCTTGTTTTCCTCATGAACTATGGCCCTTTGTTTCTTTTTTATTTGAACTCTTTATTTAACAGAGCCATTAAGCCTTTGACTCTAATGTACGTTGCAACTGCGTTATCTCAAAAATAAACATTAAGTAGAAAGAATAAGAGCAAGAAAGGACTCTCGTGCTGACTAGGCTTAGGGCTTAGGGGGCCAAACCCACCCCAGTGGACAGAGGTCAGTGACACTCACACTGTAACTCTTCCACAGGAAAACAGTTCTGGTGACTAGTCCTGCTGCCGAAAGCACTCAAGGAAAGGAATGATGTTCATGTTCCCAAGATCCTATAAAAATGAGATTTTTGTTGATTTCAGAGCTTGAGTCAAGGCCGTGGTCTTTATAGTTTTTGCTTATATACACCCTGCTTAAAATCCATGCATTTTCTTTAAAAAATGATTTATTTGAAAGGCAGAGTTACAGATTGAGAGAGTGGGTGAGCAAATGATGTTCTATTCACTGACTCAGTCCCCAGTGGCCCCATCCCTGGGCCAGGCCAAAGCCAGGAGGCAGGAGCTGAGAGCTTCATCTCCCAGCTTCTCTCACATGGGTAGCAGGGGTGCCAGTTCTTGGACCATCTTCCACTGCTTTCCCAGGTGCACTAGCAGAGAGCTAGATCAGATGAGGAAGCTGGGACTCTCACCAGTGCCCTTATGGGGTGACAGGTGGTGGCTTAACCTGATGCACCACAGCACCGGCTCCACATCTATGCACTTTTAAAAACTAGTGTATAAAATTATGCATCAGAGGGTTAAGTACTTACAAGGATATAAGGTAGAGTGTGCCTTCAAATATAATGTGAAACAAAATCTTACATTACTCTCATTTCTTAACATGCATTGCGTGGCATCTAAATATCAGGATGATCTGATACATTATCCATCTTTGAAGTTTTAGAATAAAGTCATCCTTAGTAGCTCTATGTTTTAATGTTATTCCATTTCAACATGCTCTTCCATTCTGCTTCTCTTTTATATATTTTATTCTATTGCAAGAAATTTTTATGCTGAAAGGTCTCTTATAATTAGCTATCTTATATTCCACAATGAAAGAGAATATAAAATATAAGTTATTTCTTAATTTATTGTGGCCACAAAATTCTAAGCATTGAAAAAATCAGAAAAACCATCTGAGTTATTATTAAAATTATTAATAGTAACTGATTAAAATTATATAATCATTAGCTTCAATGATATGAAGTTATAAATTTTGACCTAAAAAATGAAAATTTCATGCAATATATTGTAACTTTTGAAAATTGATTAGTTATTAAATCTAAATAATCAAATTTTATTGAAAATCATTTCATAGAGCAATGTTTTTCCCCAATTTCTTTCCCAATTAATTCACAAATCCAGAAATGAGTATCAGGTCTATTACTCTTTGCTTTTCATTTGTTATGTGGGACACAGGATAATGCACATGGTGAGATCTTAAAGACAAGAGGATTATCATTCATCCTGAGGAACAGTGGTTTTTGACTTACTACTTGTTGAATATTTAGCGGAGGGTCAAGCTTGTGATTATAAAGAAAACTGAAAATATGTCATTATAAACAGAAAAGGAAAGAAGGAAGGAGGGTAGAAGCGGGGAGGGAGGGAGATAGGGTGGAGTGGGAAATATCATATGTTCTTTTTTTTTTTAAAAGATTTATTTACTTGAAAGTATGAGTTACACAGAATAGGAGAGGCAGAGAGAGAGAGGTTTTCCATCTGCTGGTTCACTGCCCAATTGGCCGCAATGGCTGGAGCTGTGCCGATCCCAAGCCAGGAGCCAGGAGCCTCTTCAGGTCTCACACACAGGTGCAGGGGCCCAAGCACTTGGGCCATCTTCTCCTGCTTTCCCAGGCCATAGCAGAGAGCTGGATAGGAAGTGGAGCTGTCGGAACTCAAACTGACGCCCATATGGATGCCAGCACTGCAGGCAGCGGCCTTACCCGCTACCAGCCCCAATATCATATGTTCTTAAAGCTGTATACATAAAGTACATGAAATATGTTCCCTCTTTATAAAGGAAAGCAACTGAAAAAAGACAAGATGAGTTTAGAAAAGAGAAATACAGAAATTATGAATCTGGAAACTAATCCCTAAAACAGCGACTGTGTACTCCTTGAGATGTCTGAATCTTTCTAGGGCCCATCATGGTGGCATAGTAAATAATGCTGCCACCTGCAGTGCTGGTATCCCATATGGGCACTGGTTCAAAACCTGGCTGCTGCACTTCCAATCCAGCTCTCTGCTATGGTCTGGGAAAGCAGTGTAAGATGACCTAAGTCCTTGGACCCCTGCACCGATGTAGAAGACCCAGAGGAAGCTCCTGGATCCTGGCTTTGGATCAGTGCAGCTCCAGCTCTTCCGTCCATCTGGAGAGTGAACTAGTGGTTGGAAGACACCTCTCTCTCTGTCTCTCTCTCTCTGCTTCTCTGTAACTCTGCCTTTCAAATAAATAAATTTTTTTTAAAAAGAGGGAAGTCTGGATATTAGCAAGAGGATGATTTCCTCAAAGTGAAAATTGATGAGCCAAGAGATTGTTGACAACCCTTTTGTCAGGCAGATGCCTTTATTAAGTAGTCACCAATAAGTATGATTACCAGGAGTAAAATGTCTTAATTTTATTTTGAGGAGTTTTGTTGTATACAGGTTGACAGCACAGCCTTTGGAGGCAGATTAAACATGACTTAAATTCAGATTTTGTCCTATATGAGTTTAAACCTAACCATGCCTCAATTTTCTAATTTCTAATGCTAAAATAATAATTGTCTCATGAGGTTACTGTAAGATGTAAATGTAATACTGCAACAGAGTCCCCGGTTTGAGCTAAATGCTCTATATATGTTAGCTGTGATGATGGTGATATTGATGATGTTGAAAATTCCATAGGAAAAAAGTTTATCACCCATTCATCAATATCATGTTTAGTTTATACTGAAGTACAACAGTAACAGTAAACATCTGATGATGTGTCCACACTTATAACTTTTTGTTCTTATCGCTATAGATGGACAACACCAACTGGACCAGTGTGTCCCATTTTGTTCTCTTGGGCATTTCTACCTACCCAGAAGAGCAGCTCCCACTCTTCCTTCTTTTCTTATTCATGTATGCAATCAACATTTCTGGCAACCTTGCCATCATCACACTGATTGTCTCTACTCCACGTCTCCATACCCCCATGTACATCTTCCTCAGTAACTTGGCATTGACGGACATCTGCTTCACCTCCACCACAGTCCCCAAGATGCTACAGAATATTTTCTCCTCTACAAAGGCCATTTCCTACATGGGCTGCTTAGCCCAGACTTACTTCTTCATTTGCTTTGCAGCCATGGAAAACTTCCTCTTGGCGGTGATGGCCTATGACAGGTACGTCGCTATCTGCCACCCTTTCCGCTACAATGTGACCCTGACCAGAATGCTGTGCATGCGGATGGTGGCTGGGTGCCATGTCCTTTCCCACCTTCATGCCCTGTTGCACACCCTCCTCATGGGGCAACTGATCTTCTGTGCCAACAACAGGATCCCTCACTTCTTTTGTGACCTCTACCCACTAATGAAGATCTCTTGTACCAGCACCCACCTCAACACCCTGATGATTCACACAGAAGGTGTGATTGCCATCAATGGAGCTCTGGTCTTCATCATTGCCTCCTATGCCTGCATCATCTCAGCAGTCCACCAGATTCCCTCAGCCCAGGGCAAGTGGAGAGCCTTTTCTACCTGTGGCTCCCACCTGGCGGTAGTGGCCATATTCTATGGCACCCTCACGTGGGTCTACTTCAGGCCCCTTTCCAGCTATTCAGTGACCAAGGGTCGCATTGTGACGGTCATGTACACAGTGATTACTCCCACACTGAACCCCTTCATCTACAGCCTAAGAAATGGGGATGTCAAAGGGGCCTTCAGGAAATGGATGAACAGACTACAGGCTTCTTTCTTTAGATAAAACCCTAAAACACACTTGGGTTTTATCTCTGAGTCTAGAGATACAGTGTCTCACAGACCTGCTTCCTTTATAACTTCCTGGAAATATATAAATTAACTACATATCATAGATTTTCCATTAGTTATTGATCTAAGATATCTCTTAATCCCAAAGTACATGAAATAAAAGGGAACCTCCATCCACTTAGTGTAAAACGCTGCATGGCTTTCACTAGAACTGAGGGTGTTCTCTGGGATTGCAATTAAACAAGACTGTAGCACTCAAAATGCTTAGATACAGGCAACAGAAATTCATTCTGGAGGACTTATGGAAGAAATGAGTTCATTAAAAGCTTACGTGGATGGAGCTCATGAATTTCCCAGGCTAGGAAGCCAGGCTCAAAGAAATGGACAAGAATAAGAAAGGTCATATAGTAAGAATCACAGTCAAAATCATGACACAGAACTAGTCTGATGGGGACACTCCGATAGTCACCAAACCCTGTTCACAGTAGCTTGTACTCCCACCAATAGGACCAGCATTAGTCACTGGGCATAGCCTGAAAAGTGGATAATGATACCCCTAGAAAGAATGCCAACTTCTTATTCTCACCAGAGCCTCAAGATTCAAAAGTGGTGCATCTGGTTGACTGAGAATTGGACACTTGCTCACATTCCAGCTGCCAGGCAAACTGGGACAGTGACACTGGTGCTTTTGTTTTCTGGAAGATTCCATAAGACAGGTGAAATGGGGTAACTGTTCCAATATGGAAAGAGAGTAGTAATGACAACGTCCACCCTAAGGTGTCAGAAGCTCCAGATGCGCCAGAATTAAGCAACATCACGGCTCTCCAGCTGGCTTTGTACTCAACTTCTTTAAACTCTTGTTTTCTTAGTATGTTCCTGGTCATCTCTGTAGCTGATAACACAGGATTCATCTACCATTGGGTGTTTGATGATCAATCAATGCTGATTATAAGGAACAGGTTCAAGAGCCAAGAACTCTACTAAAATGTTGGTTCTTCAGCCTCACGTTTGCAGAATCAAGAGGCAAATTTAAGAGGGGCCTGTGAGGTCACCGGGCAGAAGTTTCAAGCGTGGGCTGATTTAGTTCTTCTTTTTGAAAATCTTTTACATTTCTAATGGTGGGGCAGGTGTACTCGGGAACAAGAGAGAATTAAAAACACAATCCTGTATTTTAAGGTTAGAACACGTACACACATATATCCCACAGAGTCTTACAAGGGTGTACATACAGGAAAAGAATTTAGACATATGGAAATGGAATTGAAGTTACGGTTCAGAACTCATGCAATAGAAATTGAATTTTTAACTGATCACTTAACTTCTTATCTTTACTGCACTATTACTCTATATCAGGAACTTACTAAGCATTTTATACTTACTGGCTTTTAAAATTACTTCCTGCATCTTTATTATTGTTTCCATTTTTGCAAATGAGGAAACTGTGTTTTAGAACATTCAAATGAATTTCCTAAGGACACACAGATGAAACTGGTGAAATCAAGATGCATAAGATAACTGTATCATTCTCATTGTTTTTTTAAAGATTTATTTTATTTATTTGAAAGAGTTACAGAGAGCAGTATAGACAGAGAGAGAGGTCTTCCATCCACTGGTTCCACTCCCCAGATGGCCACAATGGCCGGAGCTGTGCCGATCCAAAGCCAGGAGCTTCTTCTGGGTCTCCCACATGGGCGCAGGGGCCTAAGCACTTGGGCCATCTTCTACTGCTTTCCCAGGCCACAGCAGAGAGCTGGATCAGAAGAGCAGCTGAGACTAGAACCAGCACCCATAAGGGATGCTGGCATTTCAGGCCAGGACTTTAACCCGCTATGCCACAGCACTGGCCGCTCTCATTGGTTTTTAAATATATACCTAGAGAGATGCTATCACCTTTTGCCTAGAAGCCCTGTGGCTAAGTTTAAGGAAACCTATGAACTGCAATGCCACTGTTGGCACAAGAAATGATCAAACTTCATATCACTCAAAGCCATCCTCGGTCTTCCTAGACATTTGCTGAAGGCAGGACTGATAGAAGACTGCTTTCAGACTTTTTTTTATGTCTTTGGGACTCCTACTTATTTTACTTTGAATGGAACTTTCACTGTAAAAGAAACTTAATTCATAGGGTGAGCCTAGGGGTTAAGATGTCACTGGGGCCGGCACCACGGCTCAACAGGCTAATCCTCCACCTGTGGCACCGGCACACTGGGTTCTAGTCCCGGTTGGGGCGCTGGATTCTGTCCCAGTTGCCCCTCTTCCAGGCCAGCTCTCTGCTGTGGCCCGGGAGTGCAGTGGAGGATGGCCCAAGTGCTTGGGCCCTGCACCCCATGGGAGACCAGGAGAAGCACCTGGCTCCTGCCTTTGCATCAGCGCAGTGTGCCAGCCGCAGCGCAACAGCCACGGCGGCCATTGGAGGGTGAACCAATGGCAAAGGAAGACCTTTCTGTCTCTCTCTCTCTCTCTCACTGTCTACTCTGCCTGTCAAAAAAAAAAAAAAAAAAAAAAAGATGTCACTGGGTAAACCCACATCCCATATCAGAGTGCCTGGGCTCGAGTCCAGATACCTTCCCCATTCTAGTTTCCTGCTAATGTGCAGCCTGTTGGATCCCTGCTATTCACATGGGAGACCCAGCCTGAATCCCTGGCTCCTGGCTTTGACCAGCCCTGTTGCAGGCATTTGGGGAGTTAAACCAGCAGACAGGTGATATCTTCCTCCCCCCAACTCCTATCTTTTTCTCTACCTCTGAAGCAAATAAATAAGAAATTTCTTTCACAAAAGAAAATTTGAAGTATTTAAAGCAGAAGAAAGGAAAAAGTCACCATAATCTTCATTAGTTTTCAGGTTTCTTCTCCTGTGTGGAAGTGTTTTCCCCTCAAACAGATATAACCATGTTATCTATAAAACCGTTTCTATCATGCAAGCCATAGTTTTTCATTGTTGCATGTACTTAGTAAACACTTTGATGCACATGGCCTTGTCTAGTATGCCATTCCCTTACACGTGGAGGTTCAGGTTATTTCCTGTTTGCCATATTACAATTCCTTTTGGGTTAGCATATTTGTAGGTAATGCTTGCTAGCTTGATTCGCAGGTATGCAATTACTAAGTAAAAAGAGTGATCGTTTTTAGGATGCAGAACGACCAACTACTCAGGAGAGCACCTGATTCACTTTACCCTCCTCTGCTCTGGGTTTTAACATTCGAAAAATATGTTCATATTTTCTAATTTTATAAGGAAAAGGGACTACATTGGTTGCTTTAATTAACATTTATTTGGATAATGGAGTCTGGATTTTTTTCTTTTGAATGTTGACCATTTTAAATTTCCCTTTTCTAGTTCTTGACAACTAATAAGGATAATAGGTAAATTATCCTTCCAAATATCAGGCACATATACCCAGGCCTTTCAGCAATGAAAAGAGATTATTCCAGGACTAGGCATGAAGTTGCAGACAAAAAGAAGAGGAAATAAAGAAATAAAAATAATAAGGAAATAAGAAATTCCTTCATAACATTGACGTAAAAAATGTAAGAGCATAACTATGCTAATGCAAATCAGCTCTTGGCACTGAGGGTTTTTGTTTTTGCTTGACTGAACCAGGAACTCTGTCTGTCTAATGACTCTTGGTGGGGATATTGTGTCAAGAGGCATGATGACTGATACAGGGTAAAGGAAGGTTGGAATCTCGGGAATCTGATCATTTACTAGCAGCAATACTGAGGTAGGCTGTTTCTGTGAGGGCAGGAACACAGTCTTCCCTTCTTACAGGGAAGCCCACTTGTAATATGACTTTGTTGTTCTCCCTAAACAGTTTCTTTCCCCTCCCATCTAATCTGGGTAAAATCTGGGTTTGCGTCGATCAAAACAATATGGGAAAAGTGATGGCACTTGTGGTCTTCTGACCCCTGACCTGAAGGACCTGCAGCTCCCACTTTCATCTCCTTGCTCCTCGGAGACCACCATGTGAAGCAACCTGGGAGATCTGCTTCACGAATAAGAGACCATGGTGGGAGAGGGGTCCTACCAACAGCAGACTCCACCTATCCAACTTAAGAGACCATGGTGGGAGAGGGGTCCTACCAACAGCAGACTCCACCTATCCAACTTAAGAGACCATGGTGGGAGAGGGGTCCTACCAACAGCAGACTCCACCTATCCAACTTAAGAGACCATGGTGGGAGAGGGGTCCTACCAACAGCAGACTCCACCCTATCCAACTTAAGAGACCATGGTGGGAGAGGGGTCCTACCAACAGCAGACTCCACCCTATCCAACTTAAGAGACCATGGTGGGAGAGAGGTCCTACCAACAGCAGACTCCACCCTATCCAACTTAAGAGACAATGGTGGGAAAGGGGTCCTACCAACAGCAGACTCCACCCTATCCAACTTAAGAGACCATGGTGGGAGAGAGATCCTACCAACAGCAGACTCCACCCTATCCAACTTAAGAGACCATGGTGGGAGAGAGATCCTACCAACTGCAGACTCCAATCCTATCCAACTTAAGAGACCATGGTGAGAGAGAGATCCTACCAACAGCAGACTCCACCCTATCCAACTTAAGAGACCATGGTGGGAGAGGGGTCCTACCAACAGCAGACTCCACCTATCCAACTTAAGAGACAATGGTGGGAAAGGGGTCCTACCAACAGCAGACTCCACCTATCCAACTTAAGAGACCATGGTGGGAGAGGGGTCCTACCAACAGCAGACTCCACCTATCCAACTTAAAGACCATGGTGGGAGAGAGATCCTACCAACAGCAGACTCCAATCCTATCCAACTTATGAGACCATGGTGGGAAAGGGGTCCTACCAACAGCAGACTCCACCCTATCCAACTTAAGAGACCATGGTGGGAGAGAGATCCTACCAACAGCAGACTCCACCCTATCCAACTTAAGAGACCATGGTGGGAAAGGGGTCCTACCAACAGCAGACTCCACCCTATCCAACTTAAGAGACCATGGTGGGAGAGGGGTCCTACCAACAGCAGACTCCACCCTATCCAACTCCTGTTGAGCCACCAGATGACTTCACCTGCACCAAAGAACTTGGGGCAGAGCTCCAAAAGAACTGACCAGGTGCACTCAACTGTATGAGCTGACCCAAAGAACTGTAGTCAACGAAATCATTGTTGTCTTAACAGCTAATTTTGGGGCCTTTTATGCAGTAATAAACAACTTAGAACAGGCTTCTTGAACAATTCACATAAATATAAACTCATTTTTAAAATCAGAATGATAAATTGCACCATTTGATTGTATCTTAAATAAGATACAGAATTGTAAGCATTTACAATAGTCTGAACTGGTCAACAAACTAATTATTTTATATTAAAGTGACAGTACTAATATTTAGCCAGATATGTCTGAAAAATTATAGCCTCCAGCACGCACTAGACACAGAATTCCTTCAGCTTCTGTCCAGGAGGCTTTATCTCTGTAAAACTCTCCTTGTAGGAAGCCTTCACATATTCATTGCACTCTCTCCAATTTGGGGAGGGCATTTCAGTGGGGGGTAAAGTGAAGCAACAGGTGTGAAGACAGTGTCACCCATTCATTCATACTGTGCTGATGAATGAAATTGGAAGAGCAATGACTCTACATCAAGAACTCATTTGACCCTCTCATAAGGCTGGAAGAGCTGTGTCCTCAGAAGTCAAACGTACGAGTACCGGGCATCCTGGCAGAGCCAAAGAGACTGGAAGTGTCAATGTAGTGAAACATGTTATAGTTAGATCAGAGTTCTGGTCCCATTACAGATATTGCACAGTAAGGCGTTAACTCCAGTTAACAAAATTATATTGCATATTTAAAAATGACTATGAGGCAGGTTTTGAATATCCTTGCTATAAAGAAGTGGTAAATATTTGAGCTGATATATATATATATATGTATATATATATATATATATATATATAGCTTGATTGGATCACTACATATGTATACAAGTATCTAAACATCACATTCTACACCGTAAATATATATGATTACTATGTGTCAGTTAAAAACAAATCTTTTGAACTATTTTTTTTTCACTCTGAGCACTGCCTTAGCTGCATCCCACCAAGTTGGCTATCTCACATTTTCACTGTGATTCAGTTTTAAATAGTTTCTAATTTCCCCCTGTGATTTGTTATTTGACCAATGGACTGAGAACTCTGTCCTCAATCTTGGATTTCTTAGGCTCAAGAACTATGAAAAATAAATTTTTGTTAATTAAGTTTTCAAAAAACACAAAGATTTGGAAGTATCATCCCAGCTAATGTTTCCTTTTACTTTGAGAATCTCTCCTTCCCTCTCCCTCCCTCTCCCTCCCTCTCCCTCCCTCTCTCTCTCACACACACACACACACACACACACACACACACGTTGGCCCATGGAGCTGTTGTTTGTGCCATGTGTCCACAACTCACCATGTCGTGAATATGGTTCACTAATGGTCAAATCTCACTATGAGGAAGCCAAGCCCAGGAAGGAGAAGTCAAGTCCAGCCAAGACAAAAAACTGACATTTCTAGCTCCAGAGAGGACCTCTCTGTGTGCTTCAAGAAGTACATACGTAACTGTCTATGAACAGCCCCACTTGGGTACCTAATACATACCACAAAATTACTATGGCCACAACAGTTACTGACTGTGCCCCCCAGCCAAATCTGTGTATTCTTCAGCCTCCAGTCTTCCACAAGT